>OY757904.1:154557918-154652918 GCA_963585895.1 Sepioteuthis lessoniana | reverse complement strand
TCCATTCAGTTAAATGCTTTTAAGTATAGCTAACACAAATAATTCTAAATGGTTTCAAGTATTGCTATCTAATACAAACAATTCTATTTAATATTAATCATTTCTTTGCCCACAGTTCAATGGTTTCAAGCTAAGTAAACGATTGAAAAGTTCTATTAGAACTATAAATGGAGCCCTAACAGAAAATACCACTGGGTTTGAGTGGACCTGGAAATAATGACAGGAAAAAGGTACTCCACATTTTCCAAAACTCCAGGACTGAAGCCTCAACATCAGATGTAATCTTGTATCATATCCAGGTTACTCATTGTGGATGGGGGTTCTTTCTAATTTGCAGAGATGTAGTCTGCGTATTCTTCAGCCCCAATCGAAAAGGCGATGATATTACAGACACCGTAAGATTCCAATAATGTGATGACAAGTAAGGAATTTAAAATCATATCATCCATGGAAATGATAACATTTTTTAACACTGTATATTATGCGCGTGCAAAAGTACTCAGTTTTCGTATTTAAAAAATAGAGTCAAAGTATTGGTACTTATTAAACCTACTTCTAATACCACCCAATACCGTATACTAGAGACCTTACATAATTTGATAGTTATCAAGCTAGACAAGCAAACCATTGATAGTGATTTCGAGTACTTCTCACTTTATGCTAAACTAGACTAAACTTAGTAAGTGGTAATACAATACTAGTTTTGGAAAATGAGAGAAAATAAAGATCTTTTCAGACGGAGAGGGGATAGTTAACCGTACTCGTTTACGTAAGACAATCTTCTTCAGGTTTTTCATGAATCCGGTCGGTATTTTCCCCTTCAAACTGTTCGTTTAAAAACATTGGGAAGTGGCCACAGTATGGGGTCGAGAGATATCCAAAACGTCGGCACAGCGGTACCCCTATAGAACCTGTCGCAGGAAAAGTACAACGAAATGCATACTCGTTTATCTATCATGTATTGACATGCTTCAAGGGGAGAAGCATGCCTTTTCGGAAAAAAAACATTTAGAAAACAGCAGGGTTCCCTCGCAGTTACTAAACCACTGAAAACACACACGCAATGTTCCTTTTTACTATTCTTCTCCGTCATAAGCAGGATGTGACACAAGGTCAGTTTTTAATCGGAGTAAAGCTGGTTTGAATTCAGAGTTTTCTTTCTCCTAGAATGGTTGCCAAGCCAAACATAAAGAACCGAATCTGATTTATTTGATGGGAGAACAAATGAATTTCATGCCTTTCAGAAGGGAGCTGACGCGAAGTGAAACGCAAACAGCCTTGTCCAAGATTTGAACTTGGATCACCGATTTCATTTTCCACAGCGATAACCGTTACGCTAAGTGTGCTCATATCTATGTATATATGTATGTATTAGGTTTAAGTCAGTACTAATTTGGAGACCTCAGTGAAGACCATGATCAGCAAAGCAGTAATGATCTACGAAATTATCTTCCTAATGACGACGTGACGTGGTTCGCTTGTTGGCTGAGCGGTATGATACAAAGTCTAACGTAAAGTTGGGCGGGTTTCGATCACAGCTTCAAGCGTCCTACGTGTCTAGCCACACTGAAGAGTTGTGATACAATGAAACAGTCTGTCTGTGGATGACAATATATACGCTCCCCCATGGGAGTTGAGCACTCTGGCGAAGGAATTTACGGCTGCCACATGCATAATGCAAAGCTCTTCGAACGAATTGAGCACTCTGGTATCCGGTAAGGTATAAAACAAAGGTAAGATAAACAAACGAAAGCTACTACTTAATGCCTTATAATACCCGAGCTGATGTGGTTCGCATCTTGGCTGAGTGGTATGATACTAAGTCTAACGGAAAGTTGAGCGGGTTTCGATCCCACCGTCAAGCGTCCTATGTGTCCTGCCACACTGAAGAGTTATATATATATATATATATATATATTGTCATCCACTTATATATATTTATATATAGACATATATATATATATATGTGGATGGCAATATATATATATATATATATATGTGCGTGCATAACAATATATATATATATATATATGTGTGTGTGTGTGGATGACAATATATATATATATATATATATTCACGTTCGGGCAAATACCCTTGGGAAAGGTATGAACCTCCTTATCCTCCCAGCTATGGGTTAAATCGCACCACTGCTGTTCTTCTTGGCATTAAATAACCTACAAAGGTTGACATGCCATTAAACAAAGAAACCGAACTATATATATATATATATATATATATATTTGTTAGTTCGTAATATAATGTCCGATTTTAGAATAAACTTTTCTTCCTGTATCAATGAATTTAAACAGTGATTTAACAAGTCCAAATATGACTCCTGAACATCTCTACCTTTTTACAATCAGTTAACGTGGTTATTAATGCTTTTAAGATAAAATACTGACGGTTTTGATGCCAAAAAATATTTAAATTCTGTTTCTCCTTCTCCTTTTAAGACAATGTGATTACTCGTGGAGAAACAGGGATGAACTCACCGTCAAAGTTCTCCCGTAGGCTCCTACACATGGACTAACCAGTGTTGGCCAGTCAACAAATACTTCCATTCATCAGCTTTTTCCGAACACTGAATGTCGTCAAGAGGACCACCAAGGGCAATGAACGATTGGTATATAAGAGAATCCAGCGAATCTGTGCTATCAATACGATATTCCATTTGCCTAGTGGGTACACCGTGGTGTCGTAGCAAATAACAAGGGAACCTTCAGGTCTCCCTCGACTGCGGTCGCCAACTTTACGAATTACGTTACTACATATATATATATATATATATATATATATATATGTGTGTGTGTGTGTGTGTGTGTGTGTGTGTAGAACCAGCCACACTTCTTTGATAAGCTGATAACAGAAGAATGGTTCACTGATGCGCCACCCATTCTCCCGAACAATACCCCTCATGTTTTGAATCCACAGTTTTTCTTTGTACCAGACCAGTCACCTTACTATTTTACTCATAGCCGGAGGGAGAATTTGTTTCATGCCTTTCCCAATTATATTATCATGATGAAAAATGAGAATCCAAGCTCAACCCATCAATTCCCTTTCCTTACAATGATAAACACCTCACATACAAACTGATATATATATATATATAATCTTTATATCTAATCTATAATTCTGTTAGTGTGAAAAAAAAAAGATTGTACAATTTGCAAATTCTACAACCTGATATCTTAGGGAAAAAAATCAGTAAAAAATGAAAAGACAAAAAACACACGTGCAACTTTAAAATATTAAGTAGCACGAATATCTTATCAAAAGAAAAAACATCGACAGAATTACCTAAGCTAAAAACGTAATAAAGTGTAATACATATATATATATATATATATATAAGCTAGACATGCGAGATGCTTCAAGCTGGGATCGAAACTCGACTGACTTTACATCAGTCGGATATCTTACCCTAGAGTCATCGTCATTCTCTGTATTAGTGAAGGAATTTTTACATATATTTTATCACGTATATTCTATCGGCTACCAGAAGTGCTCAGTTCATGAGAAGAGCGATTGCTTTTCAGCTTATGTGGTAGTCGGCAAATTCGCCACCAGAGTGGGTGGGGAGCATATACATAGTCAACTACAGACAGACCGTTTCGTTATATCACAACTCTTCAGTGTGGCTAGACATGCGAGATGTTTCAACCTCGTATATATATATATATATATATATATATATATATATATATATATATATATAAGACATGGAAAGAGGGGTGAGAAAGAAGAAAGATATGAAAAGAATGATGTAAAATAGTCTTGAAATAATCTGAGTCATAGATAGATAGATAGATTTTTTCATACTAAATTATTCAAACTTAAGCAGGCTTCTCATTTGTCGTGAAAACCAAACACATAAAACACATGTTGTGCTCTGCAAAGCAAATATTCCAGTGCAAAGTGAATGTTTCTTCATAAATTAAAAGATTTTTATTCCATTGAGTTTCCATGGCTGAATAAGCGAACGATTAATGTTGTGAAAATAATATAACATCAGGTCAAATAAACAAAACTGTAGCATTCATTTGAAATTTTATGACTTTGTCCCAGTTTTATAATATCCAAACTATACAAATTTTGAAAGACGAGCACTTTTGTTATCGTCAAAAATTGCAAAATTGTAAAACTTTCAATTGGACAAAACAATGAAATGTTTTCAAATATTATGTGGGAGGGGGGAATCTCCGTGGCGCAGAGGCTAATGTGCTGGACTGTAGTCTCGAAGTAAACGAGTTCGAACTCCATTCGCGCTATCATATTCATTTTCGGACTAAAAACTCCCAGGGAAAGTATAAAATCCCACTATGAGTTAAATAGGATCACGGCTGTTCTTCAACTAGGATGGCTATTGCATTAAATAACCCACGAAGGTTGATATGTCATTCAACAAAGCCAGATATTAGTTCACTTTGGTAAGTTTAGGTCCCACCAAATGGCTATTGATAATTTGCAGACCCAAATATACATATCATCAGATGGGAAAAATGCACGGATTGTCTGGAAGTTTTACCAGAAAGAAAGAAAAATTTCAAAATTTATTTTTCAGTCATGAAATGAAAAGAATATACCCTATTCTACCAACAGCTTTCAGTGTCTTAATTGCCATGAAAGAAAACTAAAAGCTTGTTAACCATTTGTAATATAATGGCCGAGGGATTTCGGTTTATGCCTTTGAATTTAGTTAGGCTGAGAACCTTTCGGCTCAGCACATGGGTTAGTTAGGTGCAACATTAAAACAGGTGTTCGCGCGCACGCACGTTGAGCGGACGTGTCACTCAGAGATATCACAACAGCCCACATTGGAAGCGGGGTTACGGAGTGCGGGTGACATCACGCACCGGAAGAGCATGGAGGATTTGGGGAGATTTTGAAAAAGTCAGTGAGTTGAGATTAGACACGGGACAAGTTGAGATGAGACCTGCCTCGGGGGAAGACGGTTGGTTTTCGTTTGCCACACGGGTGCCACACGTGTTGGGGGTGGGCAGATGAAAAAGCCAGAATAGAAAGAATGTGTATCTCTCTTCCTTATGTCGAAACCTTTAACTCAAAGGTAATAAAAGGTTTCGTACCTGAACAAAAAAGTCGTTACGTGTTTTTCGAATTTCGAGATTCCTATGTTCTATGTATATATGTAATGAACGTCCCATGTACATTTCGCATATTCATGTATGTGGCTATGGTACATATTGCCTATTTTCGAAAAGTAAATGGTGATGAATAAAATTTAAACAATTACTCTGAACAAAAACGAATAGAAATAATGGAATAAAATGACACAAAGATTAGCTGGAGTGATGACATTGTTGCTGAGGTAAAAAAAAGCAGTACACCACTGAGTAGAGTGTTCGCCAATGGCCCGGTAGACCGGCGTTCAATCCCAGGTCGAGTCATACCAATAACTCAAAAAATGGTACTTGATCCCGCCTTGCTTAACACTCAACACTATAGGGTAAGGATCAAAGGTAAAGTAGAGCAATCTAAGGAATGGAGTTGCGCCCTCCCCTACACCTAGGTGTAGTAGCTATAGAAAAGGGAGCCTTCGGGTCACCCTCGACTAAGGTCGCCAACTTTACTTACTTATGAAGGAAGGGGTAATAAAAAGACTTACAGTCAATATAGATACAGTAGAAGAATTAAATTCATTGGTCTTAATTACTATCGTTTTGTATTATTACTTGAAGACTATCCTGGAGGTGCGCTTAGTCTAACGTTTATGTTAGAAATGGAATCGGCGATCCAAGTTCAAATCCTGGACGAGGTTATTTGAATGCCCTTACAAAAAGCATGAATCTATCTGTTCTCCGCTCAGCAATAAGTAGATATTCGAGCTGTTAGGCAACCAGTATAGGAGAAAGAAAACTACAATTTCAAACTAGTTTTATTTCGCGAAAAATTGACCTTGTGTCATATCCTACACGTGCCGGAAGATGGGTATATAAACACTCCAAGACTATTGGATATTTCATTTTCGCATATGTATTATTAAGTTACTAGATTTTATGTAGAAATTAAAAATCGACAATGATTTCGATTAGAATCTTATTCTTGTTTAAATTCCTATATACGAAATAATTTTAGGAAATAATACAAGACATACTATCGTAGCGAAAATTCTTTAGGTATATTTTTAATTTACCGAAGTGGAAGATCAGCACTGAAGAAACGAAAAAATAGCAACCCAAAGAGAACGTCCAATAATTGACCAACGATTTCCACGTTATTGATGCCTTAAGCAAAACTAGACTCCATCTATAATAATTTATGTCATACATTGTAAATATCGATTTTATTGTTATTATTCAAAATCCTTTAATCAATTATAGATAGATCGATTATATTGCATGAACAAACCTCAGTTTTCTCAAGTTTATTAAAGTGATACCATAGGAAAGACAAAGTTTAAATTAAAATGGCACAAGGTCTGATTGGAGCAGAATGATGGAAATACCGTGTTGTGTCCGTATTTACAGTTAGAAGAACCATCCAATTTTTAAAATCAACATTTGCCTTTTCTAGCTTTTATTTGATCCAAATGAGATACTCCGTATCCATGGGAAATAATCATCCAATAGTTTATCTATAAATCAAGATGCTTGTTGCTATCTCTCACATTATCCCCGCCTCTCACTCTCTCTCTCTCTCTCTCTCTCTCTCTCTCTATATATATATATATATATATATATATATATATATATAATTCCTTTGTTGCAATTTCAGTTATATGTAAATGTGTGGAGTCAGCTGCTTTTGTGCAAATATTTTAAAGTCTAAGGTTTTGTTTGAATTTTTGTTTAAATGGCAAATCAACATTTGCAGGTTATTCAATGCCACAACCAAACGTTTAAGGATTATATATATATATATATATGTGTGTGTGTGTGTGTGTGTGTGTGTGTGTGTGGATAGAGAGAGATAGAGAGACAGAGACAGAGAGACAGAGACAGAGAGAGTGAAACTGACTGATAATTACTGAAAAAAGGTGTCTTAATTATTCCGAGGAGTAGAAAAACAATGTGAGAAGGGGAGAGGATAAGACCGAAAAAAGGGATGAAAAAGATAGAGAAAGAGTAGGATGTTAGGGAAAGGATTTCAATTGTCAATATCCTTGAATAAAAAAAGAATTAAGGAAATATTTTCTTTTGGCATAAGTGCAAGGCTGAAATAAAGTTATATTTCATTATTTTTGTTAAGAATAAACTCATCAAATATTTCGATGTATGGATTTATCCAAGAACATTTTTTTTTCTTTTTAGATTCCTATCGGCATAACCCCTTTACGGATTGATATAGGATGTGCCATCTCAGCAAAAAATATGCTCAAGATATTTATTTTTCATTTGCCATGATGGAGAATCCATATTTACCCAACCCCTCCACTGGGGCAGGATATGACACAAGGTCAATTTTTAAGCGGAGTTTAACAGGTTTTAATTCAGAGTTTTCCTTCTCCTAGACTAGTCGCCTCACCAAGGCTGAAGAACCTAGTCTGCCCTACTATTTACCCATAGCTGGAGGGAGAATAATTGGATTCATACCTTTCCCAAGGGTATTAGTGCTATGTGAAATGCAAACAGTCTTGTCCAGGAATTGAACTCGGATCGCCGTGTCCATATCCGGTGACGATAACCATTACACCACGGGAGAATCAACACATATGAAATACTAGACAGATCAGTCTCATAATAGAACGACATAATTTTAAGAAGAAAAAGAACAAATTGAGTCTGCAAGAAGCCTGAAAATATCCACTAGTCCGGCTCTACCATTTTCTGTGTCACGTGTTTATAAACCCGCTTAACATTAGCTGCAACGCCACGGAATCTCCCTCTTGTATTTTTCGCTTTTATCACATGATCAATTTATTCCTCGACTTTTTCTTTCTGCAGAAATTTCTAAGTGTACTTCTTTGTTTTTGCTGTCCTTATCACGATATTTCAGCTTGTGTAGAAGTTACTCCGACCGAAATATTATGATAAAAAATAAAGAATAATGTCTGAATATATAAAAGAATAAAATAAAAATTAGTTCTAAAAAATAATTTCACTAAAATGCTATTTGTGATCTTAAAAGAGAAATGCACACTCTTTGTCCTATATAAAAAAAAAAAAAAAAAAAAAAACTTTTCGTTTGTATGGAATAGGTGGGAATGTTTGACTAAAGAACCTTTTTTTATTATTATTATTCTTTCCTCGGGTATAGTTAAAACGAATCAGGAATTTGTGGAGGAATTTCATTCGTAGAAACAGCAGCTGCAGACACAAGACGCAGAACATCTTTACAGATAAACGAAAAATATCTAGCGGTGAATCAGTATAGAATAAAATTGAAAATATGAGCAAAAAAAAAAAAAAAAGAGGTTCATGCTTAGAAGCTGAAACGTGGGTGTTCTGGTTATTTTAGTAAAAATTTATTGACAAGGATATAAATGATGTCAAAGATGACAGAAATTTCGTAAATTTAGTTCTCTCCCTAGGACATACTTCCGGTATTTAGTGTTCAACTGGATCATTACGAGTTCCTAAAGAGTTTTTTCTGCTTAAATAAGAAAAATAAAGGTTAACATCGCGAAACGTATTCTGACAAAATACAAAAAAGTAAACTTTTCAATGTTTTTTCTTTCTTTATTGGTAATACGTTTGAATAACCAACATTAGCAATCTTTCCTTTTGGGACGAGAATGGACAGACGTTGGGGAGATCTTGTAGTTGAACAATCCATTCCATTATAAACATATTAGCAATTCAACTTCGGTGGAAAAAAAGTTTCGAACTTAAATTGGTAACATCTATTAACCTTGGTGCTCAGTTTCCTCTTACAGACTAATTTCAGCCCCGAGGATTTAATCGTTTATTCACCCATCGACGAGGTTTACAGAAGAGTAAGTAAATTTGGCGACCGTAGTCGAGGGCGACCAGTAGGCTCCCTTTTCGATAGCTACTACACCAAGGCGTAGGGGAGGGCGCTACTCCTTTCCCAGGATTGCTGCACTTTACCGTTGATACGTACTTCATAATGCTGCGTGTTAAGCAAGGAGGTATCAAGTACCATTTTAAAGTCTTTGGTATGACTCGACCAGGGATTGAACCCAGTTCTCCCGGACCATTGGCGAACACTCTATCCACTAGACCAGTGAGCCGGTTTAAGAACCCATAAATGGTATATTGAGTATGATACTAAACTGCAATCGATGGTGAGGCTCCATTTCTAGAGCTCTGGATAGTGTTTATCCTTTTATTGTCATTACTGTCACATCCACAATGACTCGAAGTGTTTATATCTTCAAAAGTTTCTTAAACCCTTCCAAAATCTTCAACATTCCTTTTTTTCGACTTGGTTGGACCGAACGTTTTTTAGTATATTCTTGGATATAATTTTGTTTCTTTAAAATTCATCCTATGGGCGCCTCAAGTGGTGTTATGGTTAGCAAGCTAAGTTTCTGAGACTGTGGAAGTTGGTGTAAATGGATAATCGGTACAATGTAGTGGGTAGCTTTTTCGTTCTAGTTTGAACTAGCTCTTCTCATTGCAGCAAATATTTACGAATGAGTTTGAGTTTTAATAGGTATCCAGTTTACACGGCCTGGTGCTTCATGTTAGCAAAAAGCTTTGTAAATTACTATAAAATTCACCCTCTTCTCATAGTTAATTAGGAACCTTAACAGCATATAATTTGATTGATTTTTACGTCAGAATGTTGAAGAATTTTTTAGCTTCTATGTAATTTATTTGACTTGTGTTTTCCTTTGATCGCTCAAGAGCTCTTTGCACTTTCTTACAAATTCGTATTTTTTTATTTTCTTTTATTTTACATCTCAAGCATTAATCTGAAGTAAATAATATCTTACAATTATTTGGAAATTGGAAACATTAGATATGAAATCTTTTCGGCTTATTAAACTGGAATGATTGAAGCCGTGTAATTTATCATGTAATTTATCTAATCCTCGTGTAAATACATTCAAGTGCTGTCACTGACACACGTGAATTTCATTATTAAACGCTATCGCCAACGTCTGGAGTTGGAGGTTTACACGAAAAAAGAAATGTCCCAAACAACACTGACCGAGACGGTAAATATTTTTGTCGCTTGTATGAATTTAGGATTTTCTTCCTCAAGTCGAATTTAGACTGACGTCTTAGGGAATTTTTTCAACAGCCAGACAGTCTGTCCGAAATTATTTATATCAATTAGGCTAAAGGGTCGTATTTACTCAAGTTTGTTATAAGATATTCTTTCTTACCAATTACTCTATTGGTGAGGGTTTAAAATACGCTGACTGCACACTTACAAGAGATATGTCATACGAGAAAACGTGGATGTGGCTAAGAAAAGGAAACTTTAAGAGAGAAACTGAATCTCTTCTAATAGTAGCATAAAACAACGGACCAATAGTATTAAAGCAAGAATAGATAAGACGCAACAAAACAGCAGATGTAGGTATGTGGAGATTGATACGAAATGATCAATCACAAATTAAGCGAATGCAGCAATTTAGCACCGAAAGAGTATACGAAAAGACATGACTGGATGGACAACATGATCCATGGGAAATTGTGCAAGAAATTTAATCTTGGCCATACGAACAAATGATATATCCACAGCTCAGCGTTTCTACAGGAAAATGAGACGCATAAACTCCTCTGGAATTTTCATAGACAAACGGATCAGCGAATCTCGCCCAGACAATCAGACCTTATAATAATCACCAAAAAAAAAAAGAGAATTTGCAGTATGGTGGACTTTGCTGTTCCGGCTGACCGTAGAGTAAAATTGAAAGAAAGTGAAAAGAAAGATAAGTACTTTGACCTTGCTAGAGAATTAAAAATACCGTGGAACATGAAAGTGACGATTATACCAATTGTAATTGATGCGCTTTGTACAGTCACCAAAGGATTAGTACAAGGACTGGAGGACTTGGAAATAACAGGATGAGTGGAGATAATAGAAGTTACTGATTGCACTATTGAGATCAACCAGAATACTGAGGAAAGTCCTGGAGACTTGCTGTCAAAAAGACTTCAGTGAAAGACCATCAGCAAACGCTCCCAAGGAGTATAAATAATAATAATAATAATAACTCAAAAGAGGCCTGATCTCGTGATGATTAACAAGAATTTAAAATTTTTTTTTAAAAAACTTGCTATCTGATGGATTTTGCAATTCCAGCCGACCACTGAGTGAAAATGAAAGAAAACGAAAAGATTAACAGATACTTGGTCCTTACCAGAGCACTACAAAAGCATTGATACATGAAGGTGACGATAATATCAATAATATTCGGCGCACTCGGAACATTTTTTAAGGACTTGCAAAATAAACAAGCAGAATTGAAATTCAAAGGAAGAATAGAAACCACACAGACAACAGGATTGTTGACATCGACTCGAATGTTGAGAAGGGTCCTGGAGACCTGAGAAGACTTGCTGTCATCAGACTCCAGGGAATTTCTTTTAACAGAAGCAGAAAATATCGCCATAAGGACCAATTATGTTAATGCGAAAATCGATAAGACGCAAGTATAGGTATGTGGGGCAGAGATGAAACAGTTTATTACATTATAAGCGAATGCAGAAAACTAGCACAAAAGGAGTACACAACCAGGCATGACTGGGTAGGAAAGGTAATCCACTGGGAACTATGAGAGAGATTGAAATTTGACTTATACCAAATGGTGTGTTCACAAACCATAATATGTACTTGAAAATGAGATACGTGGTACCTTCAATAGGTTTCCAGACTTTTTTTTGTACAGACATTTAAAATTATCGTAGACTCTTGACAATTCAGTAAGTTATTGCTATACATCTTATGAGATGACTGACCAATATTTATGATTTCAGCTTCAAAGGAACTGCTACAGCAGCAATTAGAATACACCCTACTAAAGCCTGATTGTCACAGCTGGTGAATTTCAAAAATGCAATCTGACACTTTAGAAGAACGATATGCAATAAAATTCTGTTTTAAATTTGGAAAAAATGTCACAGAAACGTATGGAATGCTTCAGACTGCTTTTCGACAATCTTGCATGAATCGAGCATGAGTTTTTGAGTGGCATAAGAGATTCAAGGAAGGCAGGGAGTCCGTGAGGGATGATGAGAGGTGTGGGAGTAGTAAGGAAGTCAGAACACCAGAGTTGATTGTCCAAATAAAGAATTTCATTTCAAATCGGGTCAGTGGAATTACCACCAATACAATGCACCAGTCCACAACTCCCTCCTTGTCGCAGACTATTTGACCAAGATGGGCATCAAGACAGTTCCTCAGCCTCCCTATAGTCCAGACCTTGCTCCCTGTGACTTTTGGTTATTCCCTAAGCTCACAGGCTGTCGTTATGAGACAATTGAGGAGATGAAAGAGGCTGTGACGAAAGTCATTGACACGCTCACACAAGAGGACTTCTATGGGGCCTTCCAGAAGTTGTTGGAACTGTACAACGAGTGGATTGCAGCCGGAGGAGATTACTTTGAAGGGGACTAGAGTTTCATGTGAGTACTATCAATAAAAGTGCCCATATGAAAAAAAGGATGGAAACTTATTTAATGATCTTCGTACATGAAATTCTCTATGATTTTGAGAAATAAACGGGTCACCCAATCTTAGCCAATCCTAGTCATAATGAACAAAAAAAAAAAAAAAAGAGAATTTGCCGTCCTGGTGGACCACACAGTAAAATAAAAGAAAGCAAAAAGATAAACAAATACTTAAATCTTGCTAGAGAACTAAAAAGCGGTGGAACATTAGGATGACGGTGATACCAATGGTAGTTGGCGCTCTAGAAACGTTCATAAAGGGATTGAAGGAATTAGAATACAGTGGAAGAAATGAGACCTTACATCAACCGCATTTTTGAGATCGACCGGAATACTCAGGAGAGTCCTGGAAATCTTAAGAGAGACTTGCTGTCCCTCACACTCCAGCGAAGGACCACCAGCAAACCTTTTCCCCCATTATGTAATAAATCAAACGTTTTACAGTCCCTTTATCTCAAGTAAGTCTTTTTTGAACACTTTCACACACTGCTTGGACATATTTCTAACTGTGTGTATTCTTGTCAATACAACCTATATGTTTATTGTGTTTGTATATCACACATATACTAATGCTAATGTTGGCCCTTTGTAAGTGAGAACTCGATTAAATATCTTCCTTAACTTCAAATGATACAACGATGTTAATAATGGCGAGAAAGATTTGATAAAATAAAGATGACTCAGAGAGACGGAGATGAAGGGAAAAGTTGTATGGCTCCTAATCACCAAGGCTAGGTGATCGAATTGGTTGAGAATACGTTCATGAAAGAGGTGGTCACGAGCTGTGGGATGTGGCATCAGATGACGGCGAAAGGTACAGTTTTACTTTTAATTTCTCACTTTTTTTGGTTCAAAAGTGACCCAGAGTAAAAAAATAACAATATAAAGAAACTTATATATATATATATAAATTTCTTTATATTGTTATTATTTTTATTACCATTGTTTTTTTATCGGAATACTCTGGGTCACTTTTAACGGAGTTATATATATATATATATATATATATATTGTCATCCACAGACAGACTGTTTCGTTCTATCAGAACTCTTCAGTGTGGCTAGACATGCAGGACGCTCGAAGCCGGGATCGAAACCCGTCCAACTTTACATTAGACTAAGTCTCAGAACTCTCGGTCAACAAGCAGAGCACGTTGGTTAAGGGAATTTTTAAGGTATTTATTTAGCAACTACAGCAGCAGCCGTTTGTTTACATTTTTATACCCTATCGGTTACCAGAGTGCTCAATTCTTTTGAAGAGCTTTGCATTATGCGAGCGGCGGACGACAATTCCTTCACCAGAGTGCTCGACCCCCATCTCCGTTTATATGAGGAACATCTAAGAGAAATTGGATTTCTTGAAGTCGTGAATCTGGCAGTAATGAGACTGCTGCATAGGGGTTAGAAAACATTCAACTTTCATTACAAAATAATTTTTTAAATCTGGAAATGGATATAAGTTTTCTGCTCTGATTAGGTCCCAAAAAGTTTTTCTTGTACGTAAAACATGAAAAACATTTTTGTCCAATGTATGTGTGCATATGTATCTAAATTTGTATGTATATATATATATATATATATATATATATATATGTATATATGAGAGGAAACGTTTTTAAACAATTCGTTCAAATGAATAAATAAATAAATAATAAATATATATGTATAAATACATATATTATATATATGTGTGTATATATATATATATATACACATATATGATATATGTATTTATACATATATATTTATTATGTGTGTGTGTGTGTGTGTGTGTGTGTGTGTGTGTGTGTGTGTGTGTGTGTGTGTGAAACTTTTTTTCAATCTGAATGTCAGTGATTAAAAATTTTTTTTTTTTAAATGAAAATAAGATAACTTTTCTCATTTTGTGTCTATTAAGTTTATGTACACACACACACACACACACACACACACACACACACACACACACACACACACATGTATGTATGCGTATAATGCAAAAAGTACTAAATTCATTTGCTTTTTGTCTTGTAAAAATAAATTCAAACCAGAAGTTACAAGAAAGAAACAGGAAGACACCCAAACTGACAAAAATGACCACCCAAGTCGGTTTACCCGGTGCATTTTAACTATTTAATTTCAAAAATGGGATCTTCAACAATTTCTTCCTTGAATAGATTCATCTGTCGACAGTTAAAGTTCTACTCATTGAAATGTTTTACAAGCATTCGCCTCTCAACACAGAACATCTAGAGACACAACGTGATTTGATAAGAGAATTCATGATATCCTTACAACATTAAAATCTATATTCATTTCATTTTTACAATACGTTATTTCAATTTCTTTTTTAAAGCAAAGCGAAGATTGTTTTTATAATCTGTAACACTTAATAAAGCAGAAAACCTAAGAATAGAATTTATATATATATATATATATATATATATATCATCATCATCATCATGTCGTGCCGCTAGCATGGATATCCTTGACCCTCTCTCGCCACTTATCCCTATCGTTCATCGTCTCTGGCAGGTCTTCAGGGCTACATCCCGTATCCTCACACAGCTGCTGTATGTATGTTCGAGCTGGTCGTCCTGCTTTTGCTCGGCTATATGTGGGGTCCATAGAAGTACATCACTTATGAGCTCGTCCCTGCTTCTCCAACAGTTTCCTGCATGATTGGTACGTCTAGCTTGGATAGTTTTCTTGATGGAGGCAGGTGGCCGTATAGTTGGTGTCTTGTGGGGTGTTGCCTCCAGGACTTGTTCAATATTGCTCGCAGTATTCTTGTGTAATTGTCGTCTGGCTTCTCCAGCCGTTTTGGTCGTGTCCAAGTTGTGCATCTATATAGCAGTATCGATACGACCGCTGCCTAGAAGAAACTGCGTTTCATTTTATCGGTCAGGTCTGACTTCCATATGATAGATAGCTAATCGATAGTTGTCAATGCCTGCGTTAGCCGCGAGTCGATGTCTTTTTCGGTTGATGAGACACTGCTTCCTTGGTAGGTGAACTTCTGATCTTCAGATGAATTGCTTACCCAGTGGGCTGGGGCTGTAGAATACATTGACTGTACCTCTGCAGAGGGGTAAGACCCTACCATCCACCAACGAGTGTCCAAGATATGAAACAAAACAACCTGATGGTGAGGTTCCAGTAATGCTGGAGCTTTGGGTAATGTGGAGTATCCCTTCATTGCTATCGCGCCCAGGTCCACTCTGGCCCGGAGTGGTAGCACCTGATAGAGTCCCATCTATGGGCCAAATAGAACTAAACCGCGTACTTACGCTAAACTTGAAATAGAACTGTTTTGACATTTAACTGTGTATGGACAAAAACTATACAGATACTGAAGTGAATTGTTTGAATTAGAACTGTTTGACATAAGACCCCCAATGAGAGTCCTTGATATGGCACTAAACAATCTGATGGTGAGATTCCTGTGATGCTGGAGCTTTGGGGAATGCGGAGCACCTCTTCATTACCATTGCTCCCAGGTCCGCTCTGGTCCGGAGTGGTAGCACGCGATAGGGTCCTATCAATGCGTCAAATAGAACAAACTGCATACTTATGCTAAACTGAATTGTTTGAATTAGAACTGTTTGAGTAAACTAAATAGCTTGAAATAGAAATGTTTTTGACAATTAAACTGTGTACTCATGCTAAACTGAATGGTCTGAAATAGAACTGATTATATGTATAAAAATGGATTAGGCGTTAAGTAACCTAAAAAGTTTGCTATGCCATAAAATCCAAAAAGCCCACTAATTAGATGGATTGCATTTCCAAGGATCTGAGCTTTGTATCATCATGATCGTCATCATGTCGTGCCAATAGCACGGATTTTGCAAACCTTCTCCCGCCACTCGTCCCTATCGTCCATCGCACTTGGCACGTCTTCCATGCTACATCCTGTATCAGTACAGAGCTGAAGTGGATAGATTCTAGCTGGTCGCCCACCATAGCTTATCCGTGCGAAGGAGTCCAAGGAGCACATCGCTTATGTGCTCGACCTTACTTCTCCAGCAGTTTCACGAATGTCTTGCTTGTCTAACTTCGATGATTTTCAAGATGGGTGGAAGGTGTCCATACAGTTGCTATTCTGTGGGATCTCAGTAATAATAATAATAATAATAATAATAATAATAATAATAATAATAATACACATGTAACTTACTGTATGTAAAGTTACGGACTTTTTTAATGATTTTATACACACATATACACTCACACACAGAGATAATTTTTGTATCGTCAGATGAAGAAAAAATGTTTCTTTGAAATAACTCAAATAAACACACTCTTTTTTTAGATACTTTCTCTTCAACAGCCTTAGATATCCGTACTGTATTATATTTTTTCAACGTTTTCTTTAAGATAGTAGATATTGCTTTTTTATAGGCCATGTCATCTTTAAACCATTTCTATAGGAACCATACATGGAACTCACACTGATATATATATATATACATATATAAAAGTGTGAATATATATATATATATATATATATATATATATATATATATGTATATTTAGGCAGCATTTCTTCGTTAATGCAAATTTCATTAAACATAATAGACATTTTATGCCTACATATTTTCTTTTGGATCCGTTCGAATTCCCGTATTACTTTTATCGTATTCGGTGGGAATTGATTTAGGTAAAAAAACATTCATGCCCAACAACACAACTACGAAAAATTCTCACCGACAACACAACAATACTCGAACATCAAAATAATAAACAAAAACTTCAGATTCTCGAAGCACTATATATTAGAAACCTGCAACCAGCACTTAATAGAATTAATTTTCAAACCAGTGCTAACGTACTTAAATGTCTTTAGCTACTGGCACTATTTACAGAATTACATTTAAAAGCAAGCGCCATAATCTCCAACAGCAAAGACGTCCTTACACAGTAGTAATTTGCTAAAACAAAAGTTACATCACTTTTGTAACAGATTCTCCCCTGATGATGGCCCAAAGTCGGGCAGAAAGTACTAGGGATACATACAACTATGGACAATACCTAAATCAATTCCCCCCGAATACGATAAATGTAATACGGGAATTCGAACGGATCCAAAAGAAAATATGTAGGCATAAAATGTCTATTATGTTTAATGAAATTTGCATATATATATATATATATATATATATATATATATATATATATATATATATATGATGATGATGATGATGATAGTCAAATATTCAAATCAAAACGTTTAACAATGAAAGAAGTGCTAATCTTGCTTCTAAATACAAAATATTACAGATTTTTTTTTAAATACTTTAAAATTATTAAAATGAAATATAAAAATTTCCCATACTTTTAAAATGTTTTTTAGGCTTAATCAAGTGGATTTAAAAGACTAACTTAAGTTGCTTTTTAAAAGAGTTGCCAAATTAACAATTCAGTTTGTATTTCCCCGCTAAAAATCCGTGGTGACCTATGAAAACTCAGTCAATAAAAAAACAGACTGTGTTCAAATATTTATGAGCAGACTTTTTATTGCCTTTATAAGCATTCATCTATTTTTTTTAAAAAAGTACTTCTCACGAGCTCAAAATATGATGTTAGTTTGATAGCTCGCTAGTTCATTTGTATGTTTACTTGTTTTTTGTTTGTTATTTTTTGTTTGTTTGTGTTGTTTTTTTAGTTAGTTTTTGTTTTTTAGTTTTTATTTTAGCTTATCTCTTGCTCATAAAGTCTTCCGGGTTAATCTAACCTTGAAATGTGGCTGGTCTCTTCCCACTCATCAACGGCCAAATAACTCGATACATTTTAACAAAAGTTTTTATCCTCAAGACTATTATTTTAAATATTTATCTGTTTATAGAATCATCACGAATATTGATCAAATAAAGTTGTTTAAAGCGCCCTGTATCTGACACTAAAATGCACGTAAATTTCGAGTTTTGGAGAACTTGGTAATGTTAAGTACCCGTTTATTGCTACAACAATCAGGTCCACTCAAATCGTCGTAGGAAATGGACACGACAACACCATTTCAAATCCTGGACGAGACTGATTGCATTTCACATTGCGCTAATACCCTTGGGAAAGGTATGAGTCCAATTATTCTCCCTCCAGCTATGGGTAAATACTAGGACAGACTGGGTTCTTCAGCTTTGGTGAGGCAACTAGTCTAGGAGAAGGAAAACTCTGAATTAAAACCTGTTAAACTCCGCTTAAAAATTGACCTTGTGTCATATCCTGCCCGGGCGGAGGGGTTGGGTAAATAGGATCAGGTCCACTCTAACCCGGAGTCGTCGCAACTGCTTATTTCTATGCATCAAAATTATTTGTATTTGATAGGAATACTTGATACCGTATAGCTGTAAATTATTTGTATTAAGAATAGTTACTTGAAGCAATAACTGTTTACAAAGAATTATAATTGGAATATATATAATTATAGGAATTGAGACCCCTGATCTAATATAACGTCGTCGGAGCATATTAGATTATCTATTCATTTCTAGGGACAAAAACGGTGACTTATGATTGACCGTAAAATCTGTTTACAATTCATCAACCGCATTGGGTACGTCGATTCGATATGAAAAATTTCAAAACCAGAAAATTTTTTCTTTATAAGTTGAACTTAGAAAGACTCAGATATAAAATATGAGGCCTCTTTAAGATAATGTACTTTGTGCTAACTGAAGTGAATCCAACTTTAATTCTACAAGAACATAAAACATACTCTATCCACACGGAGGAATTATTCAACATGGATTGATTGAACATGAGCTCAATACTAGAAAGATAACAGGACTACGATAATAGCAAAAACAGGCTAAAAGTGCTATCAATATCCTAACGGCCGCAAACGATGATATTAAAGACGTTTCAACGCCCTCAACAAAGACGCTAAGCACTAAAGCTTTCTCTTAGTTATCAACCCTCGACGCGCGTGTATTTATCTGATTGTACTGGCCCCAGGTAGATTGTTCCACGTATTAAGTGGTGTCTGAAAACCCCACCGGCGCGTCAATGGGCCGCGAATTTATATTTTTAGAAAGGGAGAAATTAACAGTTCACACAAAGAATCTGTTCCACGTTTTACTCGTCGGTGGCGCCATAGACAACTTAAGTTTTGATCAAATTGAAATACTGAGGGATAACTAGCAGAAATGGTGCTCTATGCGTTATGTGGCTGCTAACAGTACAATGAGACTTTATTCATTCATACAATCGTTCTTTTAAAAAAAGCCAGTCTGGTATGCATTTTTTCCTGGGTATAAATAACATCATTGTAGAGTTTCGATTATACATTTTTGATTACGACCCGCGGTTAAAACTTTAGAGTTCGGCTTCAACTTGCATTTTTCTGAATTGAGTTCATATATACTTTACTCTGTATGTTTTAGAAAAAATGATTCCATTAATTCAAATAACTTTCTCTAGTTTGTCTAAGGTATATTTTATGATGCCACAGTGTTCAACTATTAAAGAAAAATATTTTGTGCTTAATTAGTCATTAGTTTATTTACTTTACTCAATACAAAGAATCTAAGCGAACATTTTCTTTATTTACTAACTCCACATATATATATATATATATATATATATATATAGAATAGAATATATATATATATATATATATATATATATAGAGAGAGAGAGAGAGAGAATAGAATATATATATATATATATATATATATATATATATATATATATATATATCATCATCATCATGTCGTGCTGGTAGCACAGATATCCCTGACCCTCTCTCGCCACTTTTCACTATCGTTCATCGCCTTTGACAGGTCTTCTGGACCCGTATCCTCATATAGTTGCTGAACATATGTTCGTGCTGGTCGTCCTGCTTTTGCCCGGCCATATGTAGGGTCCATAGGAGTACATCACTTATGAGCTCGTCCCTGCTTCTCCAGCAGAGTCCTGCATGTCTGGTTCGTCTAGCTTGGATAGTTTTCGTAATAGGAGGCAGGTGGCCGTATAGTTGGTGTCTTGTGGGGTGTTGCCTCCAGAACTTGTTCAATATTGCTCGCAGCATTCTCCTGTAATTGCCGTCTAGCGTCTTCTCCAGCCGTTTTGTTAGCGTCCATGTAGGGCATCCATACACTAGTATCGATACGACAGCTGCTTGGAAGAAACTGCGTTTCATTTTATCGGTTAGGTCTGATTTCCATATATATATAGAAAAGAATATATACGAGGTGCCTACAATAAGTTTCCATACCTTTTTTGTACAGGCATTTAAAATTGTCGTAGACACTTGACAATTCAGTATATTATTGCTATACATCTTATGAGATGACTGACCAATTTTTATGATTTCAGCTTCAAAGAACAGCTACAGCAGCAATTGGAATACACCCTACTAAAGCCTGATTGTCATAGCTGGTAAATTTCAAAAATGGAATCTGACACTTTAGAAGAACGATATGCAATAATATTGTGTTTTAAACTTGGAAAAAATGCCACAGAAACGTATGGAATGCTTCAGACTGCTTTTCGAAAATCTTGCATGAATCGAGTATCAGTTTTTGAGTGGTATAAGAGATTCAAGGAAGGCAGGGAATCTGTGAGGGATGATGAGAGGCATGGGAGGAGTAAGGAAGTCAATAGACTAGATTTGATTGGCCAAAGGGTTAGGGTTAGGGTTACTATAATGAGGTTTTAAGGGAGCTCAGCAAGCGATTCCAAGGGAAGAGGCCAGCACCCTTCAAATCGGGTCAGTGGCATTTCCACCAGGACAATACACCAGTCCATAACTCCATAATTGTCATAGACTATTTAACCAAGATAGGCATCAAGACAGTTCCTCAGCCTCCCTATAGTCCAGACGTTGGTCCCTGTGACTTTTGGTTATTCCCTAAGCTCACAGGCTGTCGTTATGAGACAATTGAGGAGATGAAAGAGGCTGTGACGAAGGTCATTGACACGCTCACTCAAGAGGACTTCTATGGGGCCTTCCAGAAGTTATTGGAACAGTACAACAAGTGGATTGTAGCCGGAGGAGATTACTTCGAAGGGTACTAGAGTTTCATGAGTGTACTATCAATAAAAATTCGCATACGAAAAAAGGCTGGGAACTTATTTAATGGTCCTCGTAGAGGTGCTAATCTCCATGAATTGAACTGGAAGAAAGGTTAAGGATTAACAACAAAATGACTTTCGTTTATCAATGCCAAAACCTGATTGATAAATAAACTGAAAAAAAGAGGCTGTGCTATTCTATAAATAAAAAAAAACTGTAAAACACAAAGACAGCCTGTGATCCTGAGTGAGATCTTTCACTGTTAAAAACCTTTCCATAATTAGCTTTATCCCTCTTTCCACCTTTTTGCACATGTTTAGACAACACCCGCCCTTGAATTTGATCTTTATCTCATACAGCTACAAAACACATGCAGTTATGGCACTAATTGCTGAGATGTGCAGTTTATTTTGGTCAAAACGTAAAAAAACGACAAACTGAAAACGAGAAATGATCTTCATGTGTTTCGGTAATTTTTTTCTGACCTTACGAGAAGACGATGGCATTCTCTTTTAATTAGTTTTGTTATAAACTAGGATTGTTCCCATTAAAATGAGATCATTATTTATGTATAGATTACTACTTTTACTGAAGATAAGATTCTAGTATCTGTGCAATCTGCCTTATATATATATATATATATATGTATAAGGCAGATCGCACACACACACACACACACACACACACACACACACACACACACACACACACACAGATAGATGGATAGATAGATAGATAGATTGCTTAATGTTTGCGTGGCGTATTGGCTAACGAGCTGGAGTGTCACATCGTAACAAGATAGTTCGAACTCCAGTCTCGCTATGACATTACTTTTCTGGCTAGTACCCTTGGGAAAGGCACGAACCCTCTTACCCTCCTCAAGATATGGGTTAAATTGTACCACTGCTGTTCTTCTACAAGGATAGATTTGGCATTAGATAACCCACGAAGGTTGGTATCCCATTAAACAAAGAAACTGAAAGCAAGCCGAATATATGTACATGTGTGTGTGTGTGTGTGTGTGTGTGTGTGTGTGTGTGTGTGTGTGTGTGTGTGTGTGTGTGTGTGTAAAATCAGTTGCTTTTCATTCTAAACAAAAGCGTTGATTCTTGTGCAAAAAAGAGGCTCCGGGAAGCCTTAAAATATGGATCGGCATTTTTGCATTTTCAGTGCCTTCATTTAGGACGCCGACTTTTCTTTGAGATGCTGACGATAATCTTTGATTCATCTCGCGAAACTTGTAAAACTAAAGCCCTAGATAGTTTAAGAAATATTTTTCCCTCCTAGATTATTGAAAAGTATTTTGTTATTAACTAAAATCATTGCTAAATTAATTCACTTTTCATTTAATTTGGAGCCTGTTCAAATATTATGAGTTCAGCGATAAAATACCCTACTTTTTAGTTTTCACTAAAGATTCGTCTTGTTGTGTACTTTCGTATTTATTTCTATTGAATGGATTTCATTGACTCTTCAATATTCAATTCCTCGAAATGTATTTATTTTCAACATTGCTTCACAACCAAAATAATACATCCTTATTGTTTACTATACAACAGTGCTGCTTGAATTGATATAACATTTCTTTCTGCAGGGTTTTATCGCATAGCATTACATATATACATATTAGCGTCATAAATGCACTTTCTATATTGTAAAACATAGTAGAACGAAAGATCTTTTCTACTCACAAAATATATCATCAAGTTTAAAACAATGGATACTCCTATGCACCATTTTCTTGTTCGTACCATATTGAGGCTTATTAACATATTAAGAAATATTGACTTTTAAGAAAAGAGACTACAAGAGACTAAACTCAAGTTTAAGAAATAAAATTTATTGAAATTTAAGAATTGTGTTTGATTTATTCATTACATATTTCATATGTATGTGTAATTATGTGTGTGAGAGTCGTTCGAAAAGTTCTAAGCCTCACTAAGAAAGAATAGCCACAGCTGAACATTTCCGTTGTGGTTTCACACTACCACTTCTTAGAAAACTAAAAAAACTAATTTAGATTTCTGTCTTAATTTCTGTGCGGGTAAAGTCCAAACAAAAGTGTAAACTGTGCGACAAATCAGGGTGAAGCTCAAAACTCTTTGAACCAAGATATATATATATATATATATATATATATATATATATATATATATATATATATATATGTATATATATATCAGAGACACAGAATCAACGACACTTATGTGATCGTCAGACTAAGACGTTCTCTTCGTGTTGAGTATCTGATTATATGCTGTTATGTGGGTCATGATGGAAAGGGTACTCTAATTTGAAGGTCATTCTGTGAAGAGGACTGTTTAGTTTATACTCATTTTTGGTAACATTTACGGCGATATGTTTTTGTTGCTTTTTTCTTGGTGGGGGAGAGTGGGGTGTTTAAACGGACATATCAATTAATTTTGAGATTGATTAATTCCTTTACTCTATCACGTTTAATCTGTTAAGTCCATGTATTTTTGTCGATTATTATTATTATTATTATTATGAATTATTATTATTATTATGAATGTCACAGGATGGCCACTATACTATATAGGATTTATTATGTATTTTATCAGTGTTGAGGAGCCGATATGTGATTAGTTTATTTATTTAAACCAAGTAGTGATATTCATCCCACGACATTATGTAACGATATTTTCTTTGCTTTTAACTTTTTTGTAGAGTTTTTTTTATTTTTTTATTGCAAATCACGAATGTTGCTAATCTACGTCAATGTAAATGAAAAATAATAAAAGATGAGCGATCGATGAGATTTGAACGCTCGTTACCTCTGCTTCATGGAAGTCTTAAACCCACCTGCTGTTCTTTATTAATTGACAACATCTGACACGTTTCTACCAATCATGTTTGGGAGAAATCCAAATGAAACCCTATAGACTAATCCTTTATTCTTTTCCCAATCTCACACAGCACCATACTTGTTGTTTTGCTGCCTGAATTTCTGAGACGAAGATTGATGATTTTTATCATTAAGGGTTTTCAGACTATTGTCTTCATCTTTATTGCTATTTCCACAATATTTCGACCTATATGTCCTCCGACCTTCTTCCGGTGTTTGTCGAACACAGAAATCTACACGAAACTTCTAACTACGTTCTTTATTGAATTCACGGGGGCTGCCTGTTCTGATTCCGTTAACCATAACCGGGTACAAGAGCTAAGAATTACTGTATTGTTACTCACCTGCAGTCTGGATTGAACCTGGACCTCCAGATGATTGTTTCCTTAGAAGTTTAGGGAACCAACACCTATAACCGTTACGCTATGTGTCCTGCTGCTTGTTGTTTTGTTCTTAAAATTAATAATCACCCTTTACATTGAGAGCACGGAGTTCACTGACTCTCTCTCTCTCTCTCTCTCTCTCTCTCTATCCATCGTTGCAAGCAGGTCTTCTAGATGGCATTCTGTATCCGCATAGAGCGGATGTATGTAAGTCTTTGCTGGTCGGCCAATATTGGTAAGTCCATGTGAGAAGTTTATAAGAGAACGTTGGTTAGGAGTTCTTCCCTGCTTCTCCAGCAGTGCCTCACATGTCTTGTTCGTCAAACTTGAATGGTTAGTGCGATGAAAGCCAAGACAGATGCAGACTAAAAAGACGATCTAAAACTCTAACAAGATGTATAAAGAAAATGCTTGATGGGAATTACTCAAGAATGCTGCGATCTGTCACGAACAAATTCAGCTGGAAAAGCAAGGACAAACTCATAAGCAATGTTTTCTTAGGGACGCCTGCTCATGGAAGTGTCAGTGTTGGCAGACCATCTAGGATTTACATCAACGCTTCTTGAAAATACATCTGCCTAAGCCGAATCCCTACAACATAGCCTGTAATAAACAGCAAGAGACGTTGCCCTCAACATGAACGCAAATAAAACAGAATTCAAACTAGAAGGAGCCATCTTTATTTTAAGTAGCTGGCTTCAAAAATTAGTTAACAAGATCACATATCTCATCAGCAATATCTCATCTACTGAAAGTGATGTCACCATATGCTTTACGAAGGTGGGGATAACTATCGACAGGTTATCAATCATAGGGAAGTCTGATTTATCCGATAAAATAAAATGGTATGTCTTCCAAGCTTTGGCTTTGTTAATACTACTGTATGGATACACCTCATGGACGCTAACAAAATACGAGATGAAAAGCAAGATTGAAACACACAACAATGCTACGTGCTGTTTTGAACAAATTCTGGAATCAGCACCCAACAAAACAGCAACCTTAGAGCGGCTTACCTCACATCTCAAACCCTCCAAGTCAAATGAACAAGACATTGGGGTGGGTCCCACTGAAGAAGTAGGGAAGAACTCATGAGTGACATTCTTCTACACATATACGCCCATGGGTTGGCTGACATGCAAAGAATTTCTTTTATGAACAATGTGTGGACACTGGATGTAATTTAGAGGACCTGCTAGGAGCATTGGATGATAGGGACAGATGGGAAGAAAGAGTCAAGGAAAGATATGCCGTCAACGTGAGTTGGTGATATATGTATGTATATTGTAAGTAAAGTTGGCGACCGTAGTCAAGGGCGACCGAAAGTTCCCTTTTCAATAGATACTGATGTGTTGTAGAAGAAGGCGCTACTCCTTTCCCTGGATTACTCCACTTTACCCTTGATCCGTACCTTATAATGTTGAGTGTTAAGCAAGGAGGTATCAAGTACCATTTTTGAGTTTTTGGTATGACTCGACCTGGGATTGAACCGCCGTCTCCCAGGCCATTGGTGAAGATTCTAGCCTCTAGGCCAATGGGCCGAACTATATTTATGAATAAAGGGTGCTCAGTATCGGCAATAAAGCATATTTAAGTTGGAATAGGGTAGACACTGTTAACAGAGATGTATAACAGTCAGTTTATCACTTTCTCTGATCATCCAACTAAGTGCAATATATATATATATATATATATATATATATATATATATATATATATATAGGCACGGTTTTCTATTTATATATGGACCCACGCGCGTCCACACGTAGAAAATGATATATCTAAAAACTCTAAAATTACACCCCACACACGCATATATATATATATATATATATATATATATATATATATATATATATCCTAAAGTGCCCAGGAAATGACATCTTGAGCCACGTGTGCATTTAAAGAAGATTTTTTTTTTTACTTTTTCCAATTGATAAGAAAATGTAGTTTCTTCTCGACCTACGGCAATTCGGTATTTTTAACTTCTTTTATCTAATCTCTGGGAAATTTTCCTTAGAGATAGGCAGGCCACCGACAAATATCTCAAGCCCCCATTTGAGGCCACTTCTTCTATGTTAAAAATACTCCCCAGTGAGATCATTTTTCTTTTTTTCTTCTTTTTTTTAACCAAGTACTTTAAGCCCAAAGTCTTTTGTCTACTGATTTGATTATTCTTTTTAGTTTTTCGCTTTATTTTTTTTAAAGGAGTGATTTCTCGGTTAGCTAAATCTGAATAGAACCACCTTCATATAAAGCCGCTCCTCTTTGTATGTAATTAGTAATTTCAAACCCACTACACTTTAAAAGAGAATGTATATATATATATATATATATATATATATATATATATATATATATATATATATATATGTGTGTGTGTGTGTGTGTGTTAGGTCACTTTTTGTTTGTATGTAATTTTTTTAAAACCTACCTTACAAAAGTTTTTTCATTCACTATTCTAATTTGCATCTCTCTTTAAAATTTCATCCGCATTATTTTTTAACATTTTATAAAACTGTATAATACGAAGCATGGCAAAAAAATGTAACGATTTTGAAGCTGTATCTACCGTATCTGAAATTCCTGATCAATTAAAAACTATTTTCCTTCAAAATAGTCAAGTTTGTATTGTACGCACTTATTCCAGTGAATTTTTCATTGTTCAAAGCATTCCTTCTTCTGAAACTCCACTTTCGATAGGATGTAAAGATGTGCTGTTATATTTCTGTTTAAATTTCTGCACTTCCTCAAATATTATCTTTAAGCTGAAATTTCTGTTTGAAAACAAGAAAGTCTCACGGATCTAGGTCCGGTTGCAATGGAGGGTGCTGCATTTGGTCAAGCCAATGTTTCGCCAAAGACTGGCATCATTTCTGGAGAAATTTTAGACACTGAAACCTTATAATATTATTGGCTTCATATTGTAGATTTCTTTGTAAATACGAATGGAGATGAAATGCTTGAAGCCAATGAAAAAAATTCATCTTAACTGACGTACTATCAATGGTTAAGGAAAAAACAAAACAAAAATAAATAAATAAACACAAAAGAAAACAGTATTATTTACAGTAAAAAAATATTCGCAAAAAATACATTCTGATTTGGTCTTCTTTTTTATTCACACAATCAGGTCACTTCAGCTTCCGTAAAATTATTTTGTCCGTATAATTTCGTCAAAGAAATTTAATAATATTTACCAGATCCAGGCCTTCGAATTTATTATATAAGTTGCCCCACTGTGCACAGATCTATTTTCTTGGCATAATCCTATATCTGCCTCATATGCCAGCGTATTAGACGATCTTTTGACCCTGTTAAATACCCCTAAAATAACCCTGACAAAATAGTTTTAAGGAAACTGAATTGACCTGATAGGGTCAATAATAATATTAAAAATAATTATCAGGAAGTATTTTTACTATAAATAAGTTTTCTTCCGTTTTTGTTTGTTTTGTGGGGGGGGGTCGGTGGGGTTCAGTAACTATATGATGCATTTTCCCACTGTCTTCAAGCGTGTAATCTCCATTCGTATTTACATAGAATTCTGTAATATAAACCCGAACGAAGAGAAATAACACGAAGATTCTGCAACACCAATTCTTCTAACTGTGAAAAGTTTATCCGCTTAAACAAATCAGCATTTCTTCAACTTTGTCGTCATCAATTGAAATGTTTATGTTCTGCTCAAAGACGCTGCAGCAAAGTGAAGAATATATTTTGTGTTAAATGGGCGGTACGAGCACTTTTATTTCAATAAATAGCTGTTGACTCGTTGCTGGAAGAAAGGATTGAACCACGTTCACGAGAGCAAGATCTCATGAGTGAGGGGATCTACATTTGTCTCTATTGTGGTGCGTCACACATCACTTTGTACCTTGAGCCAGTATTAGCTATTACGTGTTTATGGACACTTAAGCAAGTATATATATATATATATATATATATATATATATATATATATATATTATTATTATTATTATTATTATTATTATTATTCGGTCCAGTTGGGAGTAATTCCTTCAGGACAAGAAAATCATTCAAGAGCTGAACATTTAAATTTTCCTGGTAAAATAACCGGTCTTTGGGTTTTTCTTTAAAGAAAGTATATATATATATATATATATATATATCCGCACCGACGAAGATGGAAATAATCAAGAACCATTGAACATATCGACTTATTAACACACTAGGCATATCATTTCTTTTACTTTTTAGAATTTTAATTGAATTTTTTAGCAAGATTTAAAACGCTTCCAAATATTCAATAGAAATTTTTTAAAAAGTAATTCCTTTCTTGGCTGAGAGAAGAACTTTTCAATACCCACGAATATATATATGTATTAGTGAAAGAGGAGGAGGGGGAATAGTTAGAGTAGATTGGTTTCGGTTTCTTTGTTTAATGGCATATAAACCTTTTGAGGTTATTTAATGCCAAAGCCACCCATCTAGAAGAACAGTAGTGGTACTATTTAATCCATAGCTTTTTAGATAAAGAAGTTCGCACATTTCCCTAACATATTTATCGGAAAGTGAACGTGATAATGCGACTGGAGTTCGAACTTGTTTACCACGATTCCGCAGTCCATCGATTTAACCACTACACCACGAGGACACGCCACCCAACAGTAACAGTGCGTGCATTTATACTTATTTACGTATACACAACAAAAGGAAACACGAGCCAATATATAAAATAAAGGATTAAAAACAAAGAAATTAATTAAATTTTTTTTTACACTGCAACTCGAAGTTTCACGCAACACGTGTGTGAGGGTTATTCGTGAGTAACAAAGTGAATATCATCTGATGATCGTGCAAGTGCGTAGCTGCGAGTGATGATACCTCTGTTTGCGTATTGATTTTGTTTAAGAAATTTTTTTACTATATGTATATAGTAAAAAATCTCATCGGACGATCCTTGTATATATATATTTATATATATATATATATATATATATATATAATGAACGATATATATATATATATATATATATATATAATGACCGATTTTTATATATATATATATATATAAAATGGTACTTGATGCCTTATATATATATATATATATATGTATGTATGTATATTTACTAATGCAATATCTACCAGCATTCACGGTACCAGAAAAAAAAGAAAAAAAAACCGCCAGGAACAAGAGATAAAAGTATCTCGAATCACCGCCCGGGGAAAAAAGAAAAAATTATAGGTCAAAAAGAAAGAAAAGGCAAACTTCGTCCGACCCCTTGAAAAAAATCAAGGGATACGCAGTCAGTTGGTCAAAAGAAAACTAAAACCTTCTGCGAATCCTGCAATGCTACAATTACAAGAGTGCTCAAGAGTTAGGCTTCCTGATGATCCGATAAGCTGAAACTTTAGTAGAAGATTTCCGACTCGCGATTTAAGTTAATCATATATATAAATATATATATGTAAAGATTAACATATGTGATAAGAAAAATAGGAATATTTTGATATCAATTCTTTTTAAGAATATTTTTTAATTTTTCTAAAATATCTTCCTCAAAATATTTTCTATCGAGGTGCATCACATCACTTTGTACCGCGAGCTAGTATTTGCTGTTTCGTGTTAATGGATACATGCGCAAATAGTTATATATATATATATATATATATATACGAAGGGGGATTGAGAGATTCCCGGACCTACAAAGATGGAAATAATCAAGATCTTTTTCCCAGTGTATCCTCATATCTTCAAATGATCTCTGCTATCGTTTACACCTGACACTGATCTCTACATTTGGGACATACGTGGTGAATTCAATAAGTTTCCAGACTTTTCTGTACTGGCATTTAAAATTGTCGTAGACACTTGAAAATTCGGTATGTTATTGCTATACATCTTATGAGATGACTGACCAATTTTTATGATTTCAGCTTCAAAGAACAACTACAGCAGCAATTGGAATACACCCTACTAAAGCCTGATTGTCATAGCTGGTAAATTTCAAAAATGGAATCTGACACTTTAGAAGAACGATATGCAATAATATTGTGTTTTAAACTTGGAAAAAATGCCACAGAAACGTATGGAATGCTTCAGACTGCTTTTCGAAAATCTTGCATGAATCGAGTATCAGTTTTTGAGTGGTATAAGAGATTCAAGGAAGGCAGGGAATCTGTGAGGGATGATGAGATAACTGACCAATTTTTATGATTTCAGGTTCAAATGAACAGCTACAGCAGCAATTGAAATACACCCTGCTAACGCCTGATTGTCATAGCTGGTGAATTTCAAAAAGGCAATCTGGACTTGGGAACACTTTAGAAGAACGATATGCAATAAAATTCTGTTTTAAACTTGGAAAAAATGCCACAGAAACGTATGGAATGCTTCAGACTGCTTTTGGACCGACCATCTGGCATGAATCGAGCATGAGTTTTTGAGTGGCATAAGAGATTCAAGGAAGGCAGGGAGTCTGTGAGGGATGATGAGAGGTATGGGAGGAGTAAGGAAACCAGAACACCAGAGTTGATTCGCCAAACGGTTAGGATTAGGGTTACTATGTTGAGGTTTTAAGGGAATTCAGGAAGAGATTCCGTCGGAAGAGGCCAGCATCCTTCAAATCGGCTCAGTGGAATTTCCACCAGGACAATGCACCTGTCCACAACTCCATACTTGTCTCAGACTATTTGACCAAGATGGGCATCAACACAGTTCCTCAGCTTCCCTATAGTCCAGACGTTGGTCTCTGTGACTTTCGGTTATTCCCTAAGCTCAGAGACTGTCATTATGAAACAATTGAGGAGACGAAAGAGGCTGTGACAAAGGTCATTGACACGCTCACACCAGAGGACTTCCATGGGATCTTCCAGAAGTTGTTGGAACGGCACAACAAGTGCATTGCAGCCGTGGGAGATTACTTCGAAGGAGACTAGAGTTTCATGTGTGTACTATCAATAACCGTGCCTATAAGTCTGGAAACTTATTTAATGATCCTCGTATATATCAAACATGGGCGGAGCGTGTTTGAAAATCTTACTCTAATATTGCCAATTTGCAATTAAATTAGATTAGCGGACCAGCTGTATATAAAAACCAAAAAATGGTCAATAACAAAGAAATGGGCCAATCAAATCCCTCGTAACCAAATGATTCACGAGAAGCGACAATGTTCAAGAAATTAATTAATTGCCTAAAAAACGCCACATAGTCTGAAACTCTGAGAAGCAATTTTAATAATTTGTTTTAACATAGATTAATTTCTCTGTATTTTATTTTTAATGTTTTCATCTAATCGTATTTCTTTTGGCAACGTATATACCGTCCAGATGTATCACATTTATCGCATTCTTCCTAAAGGTTTTGTGGGTTATTTTTTGTGTAAATGTTACTGTATATAGATATGTGGGTGTCTGTCAGTGTCCAGCAATAGCAATTTCTGCTCGCTTATATAAACGCAGGTCAGAAGATTAAAGTAAATAAGGTCACTGACCTTAGACAACTAAGCAGAGAGATTATAATGATAATTCTAAAACCCTATTTGGTGTTACTCTTGAAATAGGGTTCTTGAAATATCATTAAAGAGGAGAAAACTTACGTTTTAATCCTGACGCAATATTTATGGAAATATCAATAAAATAAACATTTTATGCAATATCATCATCATCATGTCGTGCCGCTAGCACGGATATCCCTGACCCTCTCTTGCCACTTCTTCCTATCGCTCATTGCCTCTGGCAGGTCTTCAGGGCTACATCCCGTATTCTCACATAGCTGCAGAATGTATGTTCGAGCTGCTCGTCCTGCTTTTGCCCGGCCATATGTTGGGGTCCATAGGAGTACATCATTCTTGTGTAATTGCTGTGAAATCACTACTTATTTTGTTAAACATTTTAACACTAGTAACTTATTTTAAAATCCCTAATATTTGCGTTGGGCTGTTTAAACGTCTTAAAACTTTGTCTATCTGAAGCATTTGGTGACTGATCCTAAGTGTAAGGGTGAGTCAAAAGTTTTGCAATATTTTGTAACGTACTAGTTTGCAGCGTGTATATCAGGTGACTGAAGCAGTTCAAGCTGCGAAAGGAACTTACTTTGGTTAGTAGTATAGTATTTGGTGCACTCACACGTTGTGCTTTGCTTTACTCCGTCTGTGATTTGAAAGCTACACAGATGAACGCACAACTTAGTCTAAGTCTGGAACTAATGCTTAACGAATTCTAACTGGGGCATAATGCTGAGGAAACAAACAAAAAATGTTGTGTGAAAGATGGAAACGTAGCTGATCATAGACCAGTTACCGGATGGTTCAAGAAATTTCGCTCGGGTTGCAAGAATTTCGACGATCAATCAAGCAAATCTGGCGAGTAGCAGTCGAAGAATATCAGGCGAGGTCGGTATCTCACAGTCCAAGTTGGACATTCACGATCCCAGGAAAAGAATCCAAAGCTGTCGAATTGTGCCTCACGTTATCAAAATATTGCAAAACTTTTGACTCACTCTAGTTTAATTTCAGTCCAGTATCTATGGGAAAACAATGAAGCCGGAAACTCCCACTCAGAGAAAGAATATATCCCAAACACACACTTGCGTGCAAACGCTCATACGATGAACACACACACACAAACACACTCACTCATAAACATAGCGATTCACACATTAACCCACAAAATACTCAAACTGATGTCAAATCAAGATCAAATTGAATTAATAAAGTGAACATCCTTAATCTGATTGTAACAAGCCTGTCCCGTCTATCCCCGAACTGCCAATCATTTTGACGTTGTTTTCACCAGTGTGTCACAATAAGATATGAGAACGGAAGTGAAGACAAATTCTTCCTCGTGAAAATTCAGCTCTGCTAAAAAAACACAAATTCCCTTAGGAATCGGAACATGCTCTCGGATACAATTATGGTTTTTATTATTCCGAGCAAGTTTTTCTCACCATCGTTAGCTGATGGTCTTTTTTACTGGAATCTGAGAGACTGCAAATTTCCTCAAGTGTCCTGGACTCTTCTCAGTATTCGGGCCGATCTTAACAATGCTGTAGTTTGTATGGTCTCGGATGGTCCTCCAATTTCCAACTCTTCCAGTCCCCTTACCAAACACCTAGGAACCGTTCCGAGGGCACGAATAATAAATGGCATGTTCCATAACTTTTTCAGTTCTCAGGCAAGGTCCAAGTAATTGTCTCTTATTTCGTTTCCACTGATTTTTACTATGTGCTCCGCCGGGACTGCAAAGTTCTCTATTCGGCTGTTTCTCTTTTTCTTTCTTTTTTTTAAGGTATGATCCTCAGGCCAGGGTATCATCAAATTTCAGTCTCTTGCACAATTCCCAGTAGATTACCTTCTCCACCCAGTCATGTGTAGTTTTTAAACCTTTTTGTGTTGTTTGTTACATTTGCTTATTATGTAGTTAATCATTTCGTCTCTATCACCATATAATCTACACTTGCTATTCTATTGCGTCTTATCGATTTTCACTTTAACATAGCTGGTCCTTATGGCGTTGTTTTGTGCTGCTACTTAAAGAGATGCAGTTTCTCTCTTAAAGTTTCCCTTCCTTAGCCATGTTCAGGACTTCTTGTGTGAGACTTCGTCAGTTTGTCACTTAAAATATCCATAAAGTAGTTTTTCTTCCCATTTCTGTTTCCTATTGTTGTTCTGTTGATCTTTATATTGTCAGCCTTGTTTCTAGTCGCTGTGATTAGTATTTCTTAGCTCTTTTTAAATGAAAACTTCCTCCTAGTATTAACGCTATTTTCAATGCAGTTGAGTCCTCTTTCTACTTCTTGATACATAAAGTCTGTCTCTGTCATCTCTCTGATGTAAAGTCCTATGCATTGTCATTAGCTTTCTTGCCATCCGATCCATTTACTGAAGTTCTTCTCTGGATCATTTCAAGAATGGTCCCGAGTATCTTACAAGAGGGATAGTCCAGGTATTTATCCCTTTGACCAGATTTCTACGGCAGAGTTTGGTTTCGAGAAGCTTTCTTTTTTTTTTTTTATCTCCACTTGTTTGATTGTGCCCGCTTCCAATATTGTTATTATTATTATTGTTCACCCCATGCGAGTTTTTCACACTAGCGTTTACTGGTGGCCTTTCACTGGAGTCTGATTGACAGCAAGTTTTCTCAGGTCACCTGGATTCTTGTAAGTATTCCGGCCGATCTTTAAAATGTAGTGTCTGTATGGTCTCTGATTTATAATTTCCAGACCTCTGAAAACTACTCCAAATGGCATTTTCTTTCTTTTGTTTTTAGTTTGAATTTTTTTTTATCGTATCTCATTTGCACCGCTTAGAATCCGATTTGTGGGGCAAATAGAACGATTTCATTATTTACTATACTAGAAACCATTTAACTGTGTGCAAACAAATGATTAATATTAAATTGAATTATTAGTGTTTGATAGTAATACTTTGACTGTGTGCCAATGAAACTATTACTTTTAGATAGCAATACTTGAGACCATTTAACTGTGTCCAAATAAGAATATTAGTCTTAAATAGCAACACTTGAATCTAATTGACTGTGTGTAAATAAAACTATTAGTGATAGATAGCAATATTGTAAATCATTTGACTGTGTGCAAATAAAACTATAAGTGATAGATAGCAATACATTAAATCATTTGAATGAGTGCAAATAAAACTATTAGTGCAAGATGGCAATGCTTGAAACCATATAACTGTGTGCAAACAAATGAGCTCTGGCTCGTTTAAAAATATTACTTTCAAACTATTCGTTTACAAACAATATATATTTAATATATGCGTATATAAACATGATTTGGCATTAAATACCCTACAAGGGTTGACATGCCGTAAAACACCACCAACCAAGTAACAACCAACACACTCGGACAGTTAGTCAACGACAATTTATTAAAAGAATATATTTAAATATGATTGAACAATTCTATCCCTCAAATATAAATAAAAAGAGATTGTTTGAAACTCAATTGTTTTACTTTGTATTTTGTAGGGGGGTATGTTTTTTCTTTTTTATTTTCTTTTTTGTTTTTTTACTTTTTTAACAACAATAAATGTAAACGGTTTTCTTTTATAACAGTTTGATATCTCTAGCTAATGTGATACTCCATATTGACCATGATTATTTGGTTTTTTTATTATTTGATTATATGCAAATATGTATATTAAGGTAAGGGTGGTATATCATTATTCACGTTCTACTACCACTGCCACCTTCTACCTTGTCAGTTATCGTCATCTTCCTGACTGATGATCGTCCTTATGGTGGTTGCAGCTATAAGTGACGAAGAGAACATGAAAATTCGCGTACGTACACCAAGGGTGGGCTTGTCAAAAGTTCGAAAAACTTTGCAATAAAGATTTACCTAGATATTAATTCTCGTTACATTGTTTCTAACGAAATCGAAATGGACTCGCTGATTACGGTTCAAACCTTGAACAAGGCTGTTGTTTCTTGGGAAAGGCATGAACCCATCTTCCTTTCTTTTTTCATTGTATGAGTATGTGATTTATTAACGGTGAATATGTCCGTGCCATCAAACAGCGTATCCAATGAAATCTGGGATTTTTTTCATTTTACAGTTTGCCCACTCGGCTGGGGCTGTAAAATACACTGACTGCACCTCTGCAAAGGGGTAAGACCCCACCAATGAGAGTCCTGGATATGACACTAAACAATCTGATGCAGAGGTCCCAGTAATGCTGGGGACTTGGGGAATATGGAGCACTCCTTCATTGCCATTGCTCCCTGGTACACTCTGCCCCAGCGTGGTAGCACCTGATAGGGCCCTATCTATGGGTTAAATAGAACTAACGGCATACTTATGCTAAACTGAATTGTTTGATTAAACTGAATAGCTTGAAATAGAAATGTTTTTGACAATTAAACCGTACTTACATTTAAATAGCGTGCCTATGCTAAACTGAATTATTTGAAATAGAACTGTTTTTTGGCATTGAAACTGTATTTAGACTAAACTGAATTGTTATATATATCTGCTTGAATAATTTGAAATAGAAATGTTTTTGACAATTAAACTGTGTACTCATGCAAAATCTAATTGTTTTAAATAGAACTGATTATTTACATAAGAATGGATTTGGCGTAAAATAACCTACAATGGTTGATATGCCATAAAACCCAACAAACCAAACCAAACCATTTTACAGTCGTTCCATGAATAATCAAACATTGACAAGACACGATATTGGTCGCGTGATGTCGGGGTGCAGTGAATATTAGATTCCACCTAAGAAACTGGCTTCATTCTCTTTACCACAACTGGCCTCTCCTTATAAGGAGAGGCCAGTTGTGGTAAAGAGAATGAACACGGTTGAATCCTAACTTCAATATTTGTGTATGGTTAATGATACACTCAATCCCAAAACTCTAAGTTCTTTGCAATAATTTAATATTTGCATTTTCATTTGTGTACTTTCGACCAATGATAATGTTACTTCTATATGTAAGTTGACTTCCTCAGGTTTGTAAATTTTATATATATATATGTATACATATATATATATATATATATACATAGAGAGAGAGAGAGAGAAATATAGACAAGAATATAAGTTTGTATACATATTTATTACCAACACTTCCGCACGAGCAGGATGTGACACTAGGTCAATTTTAAGTTTAACAGGCTTAAGTTCAGAGTTTTCTTTCTTCTATACCAATTCCCATACCAAGGTTAAAGAACCCAGTCTTTCCGACTATTTGCTCATAGCTGGACGGAGAATAGTTGGTTTAAAACTTTTCCCAAGAATATTAGCGCTGTGTGAAATGCAAATAGCCTTGTTTATTATTTGAACTCGTGTCACCGTGTCCATTTCCAACAACAAAAACCATTACACAATGGGCACCTCCATTGAGTTTTTATGTTGCTATTTATGTAAGTATAAGAGGTGTTTTAGTACATTGGGTTTTTTAATTGGTTTATAGTATGTCAACTCTTGTTTGGTAATTTTATACCAAAGTCAGTTGGATTATCATCGTATACAATTACATAAGGTACAAAAAGGCATCTCCAGAATCATCTTAAACAACTCAACATTTCATACTTAGTTGCTATATCAGTGTTTTACAAGCAAATGTACGCATTTACCAAACCCTTTAGCCATGGACGGAGTATAACACAAGATCAACGTTTAGCGAAGTAAAGCTGGTTTTAATTCCGACTTTCCTTTCCCTAGACTGGTTTCAAATGAACCCAATCTGCTCAACTATTTATTCTCAGCTGGAAAGAGAACAGACAGAATCCTACCTTTCCCAATATCATTAGCACGAAGTGAAACATGAACAGCCTTGACTAGGATGTGAACTTGGATTGCCGATTCCATTTCCTGCGATCACCGTTAACAGGAGGTGCCCGTAGTGTAATGGTTATCGTCGTGGGAAATGGACACGGTGACACGAGTTCAAATCCTGGACGAGACTGATTGCATTTCACATAGTACTAATACCCTTGGGAAAGGTATGAATCCAATCATTCTCCCTCCAGCTATGGGTAGATAGTAGGTCAGACTAAGTTCTTCAGCCTTGGTGAGGCAATTAGTCTAGGAGAAGGAAAACTCTGAATTCAAACCTGTTAAACTCCGCTTAAAAATTGACATTGTGTCATATCCTGCCCGAGCGGAGGGGTTGGTAAATATGGATCATCATTAACAGCAAATATAATTCAGAATCATTTCAAATATTATCTCATGCAGATCTAATGAATCATACAGGGAATCTTACGAGGCACTGCCACTGTGGGTCAGAGTTGGCCTGGGAGTAATGGCAACAAAAAAATAACTCCTCATTCCCCAAAACTCAAGAACTAGAGTCCCACCATCGGATGAAGTTTAGCGCCATTCCCAAGATATTCTTTTGGAGCAATAAGAAAGTGGTATCTCTTTTCGGATTTCACTAAGTCACTCGTGGTAATTAATCAAATAACTGAATGGCGTATGGGTAATATTGCATTGGAGAGCACGCTAAGTGTTTTATGGTTTCATATCGAATATCGATTTTTGCTGTTGTTTTTGTTTTTGTCGTTGTTGTTGGATAATTCCTCTTGGTATTCTCTCGCCTCGATGTTTAATATGGAACCATAAAACTCTTAGCGTGCCGTCCAATGTAATACTTTACATAGAACATTCGGTTATTCAACTGAATACTACAAGTCACTTACAGAAATCCAAAAAGAGATACTCTTTCCTTGTTGCTCCAAAAGAGTCTTTTCGCTTCAAAAAAGAATGTCAGACATTAACTTTAATCTCTCCTCATTATCTTTTTTGTCAGTTCCAGCTTTCCAGTGTTTCCTATAATTTTTGTCGACAAAGCAAAAGACAGATAAATCACGGTCGGCCATAAACACTGACATGCACAGCTATTAAGCTGTCCTGCGTATTTAATATCGGAAAAGATTTGGCAATGGTTTTTAATGTCGAAAGACAATGAAAATGTCGGTTGTCATTAGAGTCCAGCTTATAAATAATGGTTGATACTCCGGATGAAAATTCTTGATTTGTAAATTTGTCTCCCCCACCGTCCATATCTCTCTATTTTTGTCAGTTTTACTAAACAGAAGGGGGGGGTTCATTTTTGTGAGCCGTCAAAACTTGGGAAGAATTACATGATGGTGCAAAGTAGAAGTTCTATAGGGATTGGTAAATTAAATTCAAAGTTTAAAATAAAAAAAATAAAACAAATGATAAAATACAATGAAATAAAATTTTGTAAAATACCCCATTATTCCATTTCCGCCGAAAGTTTAACTTTCGGCATCAAAAAGAACTGAATCGGTTTAATGCCAAGCCAACCAAATGGACAATAGTTGCGTTTGCAGCTTCGCAAAATGTTCAATCCATATCTTATAACATTTATAATCATAATAATCAATGGGTTTAATGTAAAAAAAAGAAAACATCTCACAAGAGAATTTCATTTTTATTTATTTATTGTTTATGGGGAGGGGGGATTGCTCATGGTGTAATGTGAAGCGCTGGACTGCAACTTTGAAGTTAGCGATTTCGAACTCCATTCGTGCTATTAGACTTACTTTCGGACTAATACTCTTGGGAAATTTATAGACCTCCTAATCCCCCCCTCCTGCTAGGGGTTAAATAATATCACTGCTGTCCATCTACTAGGACGACTTGGATATTAAATAACCCACGAAGGTGGATATACCTTTAAACAAAGAAACCAAACATGTTGTTATCACTTATTGTTGGCACAAGGCAATAGGGACATATACCACTGAGAATCGAATTATTTCCAAACTATGATTAAATTCCTTTTATAAAACGTCTCTAAAATAATTTTCGATCGTCAGACGATTGTGTATACAATCATCCCACGATCGAAAAGTATTTCGTGAAACAGTGGTAATTTACCAAGCATTTTGCTTAGATGTGGCACAAGGCCATATGAAAGGGGCACCCAATGAGACTCGAACTCACTCGTGTAGGTTTGCTAATCGAGCTTGCGAACCATTACACCACCAGAGGCGCCAATTCCGTGAAGCAGTGAGTTACGATATTGCTTGTATTAACCGATTTGTAATATATATATATATATATATATATATATATATATATATATATATATATATATATATATATATATATATATATATATATATATATATATATATATAATGGACTCTCCAGTCGAATGAGGACCCAAGAGTAGTGAACCGTAGGACTACCAACGTCAGTGATTAGTTGTGAAGGCCAGTATACAATCAGCAACACTTTCCATAACCCAATAACAGAAGACTGGTGCATAGCTCAGTACATATATATATATATATATATATATATATATATATATATATATATATATATATATATATATATATATATATATATCCACACCCTATATGACGAGTACGATTTGCATAATTCCTTTAGCTGTCCATAAATGTCTTAATATTTTTTCAGATTATTATTATCTTTATTATTGTTGTTGTTTCCATGTTTATTCTGACTACGATGGATAATCAAAAACATTTCTTATTTTTGTTTGAGTTAGTAATGTTGTTTAGGTAGAGGGTTCTGTCCAAATCCTACTTGCCTATTCTTTCTTCCCAAACGCTTGTTAAAAAATTAGTGCAACTCTTATATATACATATACATACATATATACAATTTTATTTTTGGAGTTCCAGTGCGGTAAAGCATTGTAATAAATAATACCTGATAAAATCCATTTTGGTTTGGTTCCTCAGTTCAATAGCTTATCTACTTTCGTAGGTCACTTAATACTAAAGCCATCAGTCTAAAAGATCTGTATTGGTATTATCTAACCCATAGCGGGAGGTTAATAAGTGGATTTGTACCTTTCCTAAGGATCTTAGTTCAATAGTGAATACATTATTTTAAAAATGTAACGTATTTCCTTAAAGAATTTTTATATCACGAGTCTCATTGGGCGCCCCTTTCATTCGGCCTTGTGCCATATCGAAGCAAAGAGCTTTGTAAATTACTATCTATTTATCTATGTTCATACCTTATTTTTTACCGACCTATTTTAAACATTCATTAACACATCAAACTATATCAATGTCAGTCTACTTCATTCCATATCTTTAAGTCTGTTTAATCCAAATATGTTTATTGACCTAAATATATACAAACAATGAAGTCAAATTATTTTTAAAATGGAATTTTGTAACTTTTAAGCAATAATCTGGCAATACAAATCGATAAATTGAAAGAAGTCTTTATTTGATTATGTTGTGATATGAAATGATTCTAGATTCAACAATTTTTCAGGCATTTTTTTAAAATTCTGTATATAAACCAATATTTTGGAATCTATGAAATTAAACTTTGTTTAATGAATGGGTTAAATGAGGAAAGGCTCAAAATTTCAACAAAAAGATCATAATGAGAGAGAAAGAGAGAGAGGGGGGGGGAGAATGAAAGAGAGAGAGAGAGTTTAATGATTAGTTTCAAAATAATGTTTGACTAAACTTACTTATGTTTCCTTTTTTCAAATCCTTAATATGTTTATAAATTCGTTTTTACTATCACGAGAAGTTTAACCCACATATTATTTCATTGCAATTCAAACATGGGATATCGTAAACTCCGTTCATGGATTTGACATGGGTACTGTTATTTCTATTATGAATCAAATCTCCACTTGTCTTTGAATATATATATATATATATATATATATATATATATATATATATATATATATATATATATATATTGTGTGAGAGTGTGTGAGTGTTTTACCTGATAAATTGTTGTTGAACTTGCATCTGTTCAAGTCATCAGTTTAGTCGACAAAAGAGTAACTTTTATATTTTCTTGGTACTTTTGTGTATGTAAGGGAGTCTGTTGCATTCTTTTTTGGAACTGAAGACAAAATAAATTGTTTCTTATTTTACAGCATCAAAAAATAGCAACAAAAACTCCACTCCAGAATGTTCCTTAAAAAGAGATTAATAATAGTTGTTCTAGAGAAGTTATCTTCTGGAAAAATCCTCCGATGTCTGTCGTCTGGGACTGCTTAAAAGGCCTTTTGTTCACCCAAGACAATTCTTACTAACTCAACCTGTAAAGGGGACAGAAGAATGTTTATATAAGAGACAAGAATAAACACAAAATTACGGGCTGGAAATACTTTAAAGATAATAAAGAACGCGAGAGATTAACAATAGATGAACTGTGTGGCTGGACAATTAGACAGAGAATCGAGTCAGATTCTTAAATAAAAGTTCGTATCAAGTCTGCTTGATGAAAAAGATAGTGGTTGGTTGGTTGGTTGTATGGTTAGTTGATGGATTTTAGCGATATATCAACTCTTATGGATTATTTTATGCCTGGAAGAATCACGTATGCTGTACGTCTGTATTTACACTTTTTGTAGTTAAGAGTTTTTATTTCATTTTAACAATGTTAAAATCGTTTGGTGTTGTTACGAGGTGTATAAGATAAGTTTCCAGACTTTTTTCGTATGGGTATTTAAAATTGTTGTAGACTCTTGACAATTCAGTATGTTATTGCTATACATTTTATGAGATGACTGACCAATTTTTATGACTTCAGATTCAAACAAACTGCTACAGCAGCAATTGGAATACACCCTATTAAAGCCTGATTGTCACAGCTGGTGAATTTCAAAAATGCAACCTGACACTTTAGAAGAACGATATGCAATAAAATTCTGTTTTAAACTTGGAAAAAATGCCACAGAAACGTATGGAATGCTTCAGACTGCTTTTCGACCATCTTGCATGAATCGAGCATGAGTTTTTGAGTGGCATAAGAGATTCAAGGAAGACACGGAGTCTGTAAGGGATGACGAGAGGTGTGGGAGGAGTAAGGAAGTCAATACACCAGAGTTGATTGGCCAAACGGTTAGGGTTAGGGTTACTATGTTGAGGTTTTAAGGGAGTTCAGGAAGAGATTTCTAGGGAAGAGGCCAGCACTCTTCAAATCGGCTCAGTGGCATTTCCACCAGGACAATGCACCAGTCCACAACTTCATCCTTGTCACAGACTATTTGACCAAGATGGGCATCAACATAGTTCCCCAGTCTTCCTATAGTCCAGACCTAGCTCCCTGTGACTTTTGGTTATTCCCTAAGCTCACAGGCTGTCGTTATGATACAATTGAGGTGATGAAAGAGGCTGTGACGAAGGTCATTGACACGCTCACTCAAGAGACCTCCATGGGGCCTTCCAGAAGTTGGTGGAACGCTTCAACAAGTGGATTGCAGCCGGAGGAGATTCCTTGGAAGGGGACAAGAGATTCATGTGTGTACTATCAATAAAAGTGTCCATACGAAAAAAAGTCTGGAAACTTATCGAATGCACCTCGTATCTAATAAATGGTTCGGCTATCGAGTAGAAGGCTGACTTTTTATTGAACTGATTAGTTTTACGTTTGTAATTTTTGGCATAATTTATTTGATATCATCATCATCATCATCATGTCGTGCCGCCAGCACGGTTATCCTTGACCCTCTCTCGCTACTCCTCCCTATCGTTCATCGCCTCTGGCAGGTCTTCAGGACTACATCCCTTATCCTCACAGAGCTGCAGTATGTATGTTCGAGCTGATCGTCCTGCTTTTGCGCGGCCATATGTGGGGGTCCATAGGAGTACATCACTTATGAGCTCGTTCCTGCATCTCCGGCAATGTGCTTGGTATAATTTTATTTCTCTCAAGAAATACAGAATGTCATCTATGTTGTCGACTTTCAAATATATCTTTCGTATTATTGGCGTTGAAATAGCGTTTTCTGATGAGAACAAAAGTTTCACGTTCTATGAGAAAAGGGTTTAACAGTGCAGGATGTTTGACGTGTTACACACAGTGGTTGTTGGGTGCTTAAGTTTTGTGTAGTGCTCAAGCCGGAATAAAAGCCATGATCTTTGAATGGGAATTTTTAAGAAAAACAACCGCTACCGCTTCAGAAGTTAAGTACACTATAGGCTATTTCATATTTCTTTTACTGTGCCTCATAAAACTAACCTCAATAAATATCAATATACAAATCACCCATCAATAAGTATGTATTATTAGGTATTATTTGTTACCACACTCTGTAGCACTGAAACTTTGTAACAAAAATAAGAATAAGTGAGAGTTTATGAATAAGTACGTCTCTGGTGTGTCCATGTATTGGAGTCCGTAGAAGAAAATCATCTATGAGATTATCCTTACTCCACCAGCTAACCAGCAGGTCTTGCTTGTTTTATTTTAATGGTTTGGGAAATGGGAGGTAAATGGCCGTCCAACTGTTTTTTGTAAAGTGTTGCTCGCAGAATTCACTCAAAATAAAACGTAGCATTCTTGTATAGTTCCTATAAGTTTTTTCTCTAGATGTTTCGTTAAAATCCAAATCGGGTAATCATACAGTCCTACTGACACGGTTACTGAGAGATCAGATTTCAATTGAAGGAAAACTCTGAATTCAAACCAGCTATTACACCGCTGAAAACCGACATTGTGTCACACCTTCTTCGTGGTGGAAGAGTTTAATAAATGCAAGCAATAAAGAGATTATAAAATTCCAAAAACACTTTTTAGATTTCCCAAAAACTCTGTGCAAAAGATGGTGCTGAAAACTTTTGTATCACCCAAAGGTTTCATAAGTAATTTTTTCTTCCCTTCCAAACCGTACGGATTACTATTTGCCTGAATCGGTGAATATTCTTGTAAGATATATTTTGTGAGGACAGAAGGCCGAGACAGCATCTTTAACTTTCACATGTAAACAAATGGTATTTATAGAAGGCATAGATACTTTATTCCTTGGGAAGAAGATTTTTTTTTAAAAAAGCAAGAAAAAGCCTATTGTGTTCAAAATCTTGGCTGATAAAAGATTGACACTTCCTCCTCGACATGACTTGGTTCTTCGTTCTTGAGTATCTACATACTGACATCCACTAAAAATACAGTAATTAAAATATCGTCAAGCAATATTGATGATATATATTTTATTACAAAACCAAAAACTTGCGAGGGTTTAAGCAAATTATCCTGTGTCAGAAGTGTTTTCCCGGCAGGGCGTAGAATGTGCTAACTATAGGTTCTACAAAGGGGTTAGACGCCTCTAAAAAAAGGGAGGGATCTTGTATATAGCAATCAAAGACATCAGGAAGTAACGCTCCCATTCAGAATATCTCTGTAGTGCAGAGTGCCCTTTCCGTGCAATTACTTCCTGGTCCACTCTAACCTGGAGTGGTTGTACAATTTAGGGTCTCTTTTTGAGTCAAATAGATCTATTTGAACATTCTTATGTAGGAATATTTGATATCATATTTCAGCTAATTATTACGATTAAAAATTGGCTACTTGAAACCATAATTTTTACGAAACTATGATTATTAGTTTAGTTTGGTTTTATGGCATATCAACCATTGTAGGTTATTTAATGCCAAATCCTCTTTATACATATATATTAGATATATATGATTTGGTTTGGTTGGGTTTTATGACATATCAACCATTGTAGATTCTTTAATGCCAAATCCTCTTTATACATATATATTAAATATATAGGATTTGGTTTGGTTGGGTTTCATGGCATATCAACCATTGTAGGTTATTTAATGCCAAATCCTCTTTATACATATATATTAGATATATATGATTTGGTTTGGTTGGGTTTTATGGCATATCAACCATTGTAGGTTATTTAATGCCAAATCCTCTTTATACGTATATATTAAATATATAGGATTTGGTTTGATTGGGTTTTATGGCATATCAACCATTATCAGGTTATTTAATGCCAAATCCTGTTTAAACATATATATTAAATATATAAATGATTCGTAAACAGATTTTGTAGATAAAATCTTTAAAAAAACCTGATCTCTCTTTTGCACACAGTTTCAAATATTGCCGTATAACAGTCACAATTTAACATCAGTCATTTGTTTGCACACTGTTTGTTCTATTGGACGCACGGATAGGATCCTATCAAGTGCCACTATTCCGGGCCAGAGTGGTACTAGGATCAGTGGCAATGAAGGGGTATCCCACATTTCCCAAATCTCAAAGGCTGGAGCCTTGCCCTCATATGGTTTAATGTCACAAACAGGACACTCATTTGGGGAGTCTTCCCCTTCTGTAGAGATGCAGTCGGTGTATTCTACAGCCCCAACCGACTGGGTTATATCCTTATTAGTAACCTGGGACAATATATATGTGTACAAACAAAAAATGGTTATTAAATAGAAATAATTTCGTGATACCATATAATTGTGTATAGATTAGTATAAAATACGAATACTTAAAACCATACAAATTATTTGTATTTGATAGGAATACATGATACCGTATAACAGTAAATTATTTCTACTAAGAATTAGTTGGTTGAAGCTATAATTATTTACGAAGATTATTATTAGTTGCTTAAAACCATATTACAGTGTTCTAACAAATAATCCTTATTAAATAGAAATAACTACTTAAAACCTTATAGTTATTAGTATTAGATTGGAATACTTGAAACCATACAACTAAGTACGAATTATTTGCATTAGATAGGAATACTCAATACCAGACGACAGGGGCTGTAGAATACACTGACTGCATCTCTGCAGTGGGGTATGAGCCCCGCAACGAGTTTCCTGAATATGATAAAAACTACCTAATAATGGGTCTCCTGTCCTAGAACTGCGGGAAATGGGGAGTATCCTTTTGCTGACATTACTCCTAGATCTAATGTGACCTGGAGTGGTAGTGCCTATTGGTCAAATAGAACTGTTTCATCATTTACTCTACTTGAAACCATTTAAGAATGCTTGTTTGTTTGGTTGGTTGGGTTTTATAGCATATCAACTTTTGTAGGTTATTTAACGTCAAATCCATTTTTATGAAAATAGTTCTATTTTAAACTGTTCAGTTTAGCATAAATACGCTGTTTAAATGTAAGTACAGTTGAATTGTGAAAAACATTTCTATTTCAAGCAATTCAGTTTAGTGAAACAGTTCTAATTCAAGCAATTCAGTTTAGCATCAGTATGCAGTTAGTTCTATTTAACCCATAGATAGGGCCCTATCAGGTGCTACCATTCCGGGCCAGAGTGGACCTAGAAGCAATGGCAATGGAGGAGTACTCCGCATTCCCCAAAACCCCAGCATTACAGGAACCTCACCATCAGATTGTTTAGTGTCATATACAGGACACTCATTGGTGGTGGTGGTGGGGGGTCTTACCCCTCTGTAAAGGTGCGGTCTGTGTATTCTACAGCCCCAGATGACTGGACAAATTTAAGAGTGCGTGAATAAAACCACTAGTGTTGGATTGCAATACTTGAAACTATTTAACAGTGTGAAAACAAATGAACTCTGACTTGTTTAAAAATTGTTACAACCAAATTATTTGTTTAGAAGCCATACATTTTTAATACATGTGTAAAAACGGGATTTGACATCAAATAACCAACAATGGTTGATATACCGCAAAACACATCCGACCTTTTTACTGTAAAAAAGACGGAAGAAACAACTCCACAAAAATAAAAATACAAACGTACATTGGGCTTAGAATAACCCCAGATAAGTTGACATGCTGTTAAAATCAATCAATAACTCAATACTAAATGCATGTTATGTTATAAACAAAAGATAATTAGCTTCTTCAAACCATATAAGTAAAGTTGGCGCCCGCAGTCGTGGGCGACCCAAAGGCTCCCTTTTCAATAGCTACTACACAGAAGTGTTGGGGAGGGCGCTACTCTTTTCCCTGGATTGCTCCACTTCAGCCTTGATACGTACCTTATAATGCTGAGTATTAAGCAAGGAGGTATCAGGTACCATCTTTAAAGTCTTTGGTATGACGCGACCTGGGATTGAACCCAGGTCTCCCGGATCATTGGCGAACACTCTACCTACTAGCTAACTTTGCGCAAACATAGGATAGGTGCAAATTATTTGTATAAGATATATAACAACGGGCAAAAAAAAAAAATCCTCAGAAAAACTACACAAAAAAATGTAAATATAAACATACCATATACGCGATTCCCTATCCTCTAGGCATAAAATAACCTTAGATAGTTTGACAGGTCGTTAAAAATAAAAAAAGGAACTGTTTTCTTTTATCTGATTCTTGTAAACTTGCTTTTCACCTGAAATATTTTTTTCACTATAAAATATAGATGAAGGTAATATTAAACGGAAAAATATGCCGAAATTTAGCTTGTCCGAGTTGCTTAAATCCAAGCAGCAACCCATTTTAAAGTTATCTTTTTATTTAACTTCTTCAGCTTCAAACCTAGGAACCTCTATTTATCCTAAGTTTATTGACATCAACGGGAGGGTAGCTAAGTGGGGTGAAGTGAGGTCACAGGGGAATATCTGGGCACTGGTAACTTTTCATTATACAGGATGTGTAGCCAGTTCATTTTCTCTCTCTCTTCGTGATCTTTGGGCTGAAATTTTGAGCCTCTCCTCACCCAACCCATTCGTGAAAATTATTTTTTCACCGTAAAACAAATAAATGATACTCTCCAATGCTCTTTACCTTCAAGGGCCCCCGAAACCCCTGAACCAAGCTTGATGGAAGAATGCCTTTTTTTTTTTTTTTTTTTTTTTTTTTTTTGCGTGTATGGTTTTATTTGATTTTCTTTGGTTAATAGCGTATCAACCTTTGAGGGTTATTTAATGCCAAATCCTTCCTTGTTGAAAAACAGTAAGGGTACAATTCAGCTCATAGCACGGAAAATAAGGGATTCATTCCGTTTCCCAAGGGTATTAGTCTAATCTGAAAATGTATGAAGTGATGTGACGGGAGTTCGAACTTGCTTTATGTGGTGACATCGTCCGGCATTTTAACCACTCCGCCACGGGAACACTAAAACAGGGTTTGTTATATCATCATCATCATCATGTCGTGCGGCTATCACGAATATCCCTGACCCTCTCTCTCCACGTCTCCCTATCATTCATCGCCTCTGGCAGGTCTTCAGGGTTACATCCCGTATCATCCCATAGCTGCTGTATGTATGTTCGAGCTGGCCGTCCTGCTTTTGATTGGCCATATGCGGGGGTCCACAGGAGTACATCACTTACGATCTCGTCCTTGCTTCTCCAGCAGTGTCCGGCATGTCTGGTTTGTCTAGCTTGTATAGTTTTCGTGATAGGTGGTAGGTGACCGTATAGTTGGCGCCTTGTGGGGTGTTGCTGCGAGGAACATTTTTTTTTATTATCGTTAGTTAACTCACACAAAACTTCTAGACACGACAGTGAAAATAAAAGTATCTTATATTGTAGTTTATCATTGATTGATTGATTGATTTTTAACGGCATATCAACCCGTGTAAAGTTATTTTATGCCTTGTGGTTAAGGAATGGCATTCATTATACGTTCATTTTTGCATTTTTTGCGCAGTTTCTTATATTCTTTGGGTTTTTATTGGCACATAGTTCTATCGAATTCTAACAATTTTCAAATTGATCTATCTGACCCATCGGTTACATGATTGATTGGTGAGATCTGATATCGAGGTAGGAATGCCGTGGCGTAGTGGTTACAATAATATAGTGAACGAGTTCGAACTCCAGTCACGTTATAACGTTCACTTTCTGATTAGAATCCTTAGGAAATAGTTTGAACATTGAGTTGGTTTTCAGACAATGACTTGCACACAAGGGTAAAAATGGATGTACAAGTGCGAAGAAGGAACAGTTAACAAGAAGTTGATGAGGAAGCAAGCAATAAAAAAATAAGTTGAAGTGGTACAAGAATGTGACCAGAAGAATAAGGGTGGATAGGTAAAAGGGAGATATGAAGAGGGTGTATGGCTGAAGTCAACCATATAAATATATGTAGGTTTGACGAAAACACTTTTATTTGGTGGTTCCATAATAAATTTATTTCTGGTAGTTATGACCTTCTTCAGATGAAATTAATACATTGAAACTCTATGTAAAGAAGGTCATAATGACAAGAAATAAATTTATTATGAAAACACTAAAAAGAATGTTTTCGTTCTGCATGTGTTTTTCGGTATATCTTTAAAGGAAAATGAATTATATATCCGATAGCTGTCGTTATTATACACTCAACGGAGAGTCTAATCAACCCTGGTTTATAACAAAATAAGTCTAAACCCTGGACTGTTTTCCTCGGATTATAGCCATATATATATATATATATATATATAAAGATTCTATGGTACGTGCAAAATTTAAAAACGGCCTTAAAAAGCGTGCATCCTTTAAAATGCGCGGCTGCTTATTATACCAAAATGTTTACCATCTTGGAATCCTAAAGTAACGAGTTCCATTTATCCATGCTTGAGGGCCTCCGCATCAAAAAATTCCAACTTGCGTTGTGTATACAAAAGACATTTTACTCATTGCTTTTATTTTGCACGACCCTTTTTAATTCAACTAAACCTAATTTAGTACCTGAAGAAAAAAATATTATCCGTATCTATACCTATGGGTTATGGTGAATTATTTTTCTTTCGGCGCTATTTTCTTTCCTTCCCAACTCACACTTTTCGATGGTCACTCTCCCATGTCTATCTTCTCACCACCACTCATATATCACGGTATTTTTCTCTGATGAGACGTGATCGAAACGAACGGTTCCCTTTTTTAGAATTTTAAAGTATTCTAAAATATATACGCTTTTTAAAGCCGTTCACATATACATATATATATATGTGTGTGTGTGTGTGTGTGTGTGTGAATGTAGGAGTTTACGTTTCAACCGGCATAGTTTTTAAATTGAACTTTGCCTCCCACAAAGGTCGCTTCCGGGCGGAAGGTGCGCGAGGAACTTCCGGCTTATACACCGGCTGGCGTGAATTCGGTCTTTTTCAAATTGACCGGCATGCGAGACTGATGTTTTTCTTTGTGGGTCACTAGCAAGGCAAAAAGAGGTAAGCATGTGGATTCTTTTGATTGATTCGATTTGTTTCCTTTTTGGAACATTTATGAGTGCATTTGTTTTGTTTCAGTTTTCACGTTGAGGAATGCATGCTTGCTTTACGCTGAACACGTGTGCAAATAAAGATATACATCTTCATCAGTTCGAGACTCGTGTCTTTGATTTTTGGCCCCAATTACTGTTGTCACAATATATATATATATATATATATATATATATATATATATATATGTAACAAGCCACAGGCGACATTTCCACACTAGACAGTAGTTCTCTGAAACTGGTAGACAAATTCACCTACTTAGGAAGCAGTGTCTCATCAACCGAAAAAGACATCGACACACGGCTAACGCAGGCATTGACAGCTATCGATAAGATATCGATCATATGGAAATCAGAACTGACCGATAAAATGAAACGCAGTTTCTTCCAGGCAGCGGTCGTGTAGATATTGCTGTATGGATGCTCTACTTGGACGCTAACAAAACGGCTGTAGAAGAAGCTAGACGGCAATTATACAAGAATGTTGCGAGCAATATTGAACAAGTCCTGGCGGCAACACCCCACAAGGCACCAACTATACGGCCACTTGCCTCTCATCACGAAAACTATCCAAGCTAGACGAACCAAGCATGCAGGACACTGCTGGAGAAGTAGGGACGAGCTCATAAGTGATGTACTTCTATGGACCCCCACATATGGCCAAGCAAAAGCAGGACGACCAGCTCGAACATACATGCAGCAGATACGGGATGTAGCCCTGAAGATCTGCCAGAGGCGATGAACGATAGGGAGAAGTGGCGAGTGAGGGTCAGGGATATCCATGCTAGCGGCACGACATGATGATGATGATGATATATATACATATATATATATATATATATATATATGTTTTGGTTTAGTTTATTAATTTAATTGCATATCAACTCCTTATGTGTTATTCTCTTATGGACTTCTACACATGGATACGTTAGTGATGGCCAACCAACCAGCAAAGACTTATTTATATCAGCTCTGCGTGGATCCTAGATGGAGCGATGGATGTGAGTGAAAAATGGCGAGAGAGAGAAAGAGAGAGAGAGAGAGAGCGAGAGAGTCAGCGAACTTCACGCTTAAATATTATTTGCGTAAGAACGATTAAGAAATGTGAATATCCGTTTATTAAGTTAACAAAGTGAAGAATGTTTCCATTCAAGTAGGAATTCGATTTGACGACAAAAATAGAAAACCGAAGACACGAACTTCAACCAGAAAATACGAGTAATTTAATCTTCAATTTAAATAAGTTCTAAACTTTTGCTTATCTTAGATTTTAAAAAAAGATTAAAAGAAAAAAAAGAGTTGAAAGATACTTTGAACAAAATTCAAAAAGAGCTTTGGATTTTCTTCCCATCGGAATTCAGGTATTGGGTAGGCAAATGCTTCTAACATTACTGTACATCTTTTTCCTGGCTATAATCACCATGACAAGGTGCTCAGAGCATAACGGTTATCGTCATAGGAAGTGAGATCGGCTCTCCTAGCTGAAAATCCTGAACAAGGCTGTTTTCATTTGTTTTCTCTTTGAAAAGATATAAATCCAACTATTCTCTCTCCAGCAATGGGGAAACTAGTAGAGCAGATTGGACGCTTTAATCTTGGTATCGTAACCGATCTAGGAGAAGAAAAACTCTAAATTGAAATTAGTTATAAACCTGGAGAGGGACGGGCTCCGCCAGGCTAATCCTGCCCAAGACACGCTATGTGCGTAGCGTCCCCAACCACATGACCAAACCAGGTCACGGGATACGTCTATCAATTATAATCAACTAATTTAAGAAACGTACATCGTAATTTTTCATATGAAATTTCTGGTTTTAAATAATCTTAAAATTTAAATGAGTTCATTTCAAATGAACTCATCGATTTCTTGAATATAAATATCATAACATTGATTCATTAGAAAAAAATGTTTTCCCAACAAGATAATAATAATAATAATAATAATAATAATAATAATAATAATAATAATAGTAATAATTGTAATTGGTGCTTTGGTGTTTTTGGCACGGTAACTAAAGGATTATTAGAGGGCCTGGAAGATTAGGAGTTGGCGGCCGAGTGGAGACCATCCAAACAACAGCATTACTGAAAACTGCCAGAATACTGAGAAGAGTCCTGTAGACTTGAGGAGACTTCCTGTCACTCAATCTCCAGTGAAAACCATCAGCTTACGCTGATGTGAAAAACTCTAATGAATAATAATGATAATGATAATGATAATAATAGTGAAATACCATCGGCTTACGCTGATGTGAAAAACTCTAATGAGTAAATAATAATAATGAACAGACTGAGATAGATAGATAGATAGATAGATAGATAGATAGATAGATAGATAGATAAATTAATTGGAGATGTTTTAGCGCTCCCAAACTAATGATGAAATAAAATATCTTTAATAATGAGGACTTATTTAGCTTATAGGTAAGTCCAGAAAAGGGTGGTAAGTTCAATTTCGGGCTGGTAGTAGTAAAATTAAGCCAAAAAATATTTGTTAATGTATGTGGCAAACACTATGAATTCATTTGCGTTTTTTGTAGATTTGAATTCGTTTTATTTGTTCTAAAATAGGTATATATAATTGACAACTAAATCTTGAAGCTGTATCTTTTTTACCGAATAATCAAATTGCAAATTATTGATTTGGCTATAAATTAGTGAAAAATTATACATTTATGTTCTGCTGAGGAAAAAAAAAATAGAAAAGTGATATCAGAAAAATGATTTAACTAAAAAGAATAAACTAATAAAAGATATTTTCAGTAGATGGGAGGCAGAATAGGAACAAACATCAAATAAAGTTCAAAATTCAAAAGATTGATTGATTTTAACTATATATGAAACTGCTTGGGGTTATTATATGCTCAGAGGTTTGACAATTTCGTACATTATAAGTTTATATTTTTGTCTCGTTTCTTAAATGTTTGTTTGCCCACGTTTATATGATATCGATTATTCCAATTTAATACGAATAATTTACAAACGATTTATTTTACAAATTCACCAAAAATTATTTGACCCATAGATGGGACCCTAACAGGTACTACCACTCAAGGTCAGAGTATACCTGAGAGTTATGTTAATGAAAGTTTACTCCACCCTTCCCAGAATTCCAGAAGTGGAACCTCATCACCAGATGCTGTTTAGTGTCATACTCAAGACGCCCCTTTTTGCGAGGGTATTATCCCTCGGCACGAGGATAGAGTTACATTATTTCTGACCTCGCCGTCAGGGAATTTAAAATTCAAAGTTACTGGCTACTGCAGATACCTGAAGAAGATTAGAGAATAAAAATGCCAAGTGTTTTGACTAAAACAAGCAAGATAAGGAAATTAGTCGGACCGCTTAAAGGGCCATTACAATCCTTTTTCCAGCGAGTTTTCCATTAGCCAAAGTACCTCTGAAATTTCCCTCTTGACATGTTGTGAAACTGCACCCTCACTTTTTTAACGTTCTCAAATCTTACCTTTGAAATTAATGTGATTATTAAGGGTAATGCGTTTGCACAAATTTGTGTTTCGCCAAAATCTTTTGATCCAAAAGTAACGAAATTGTCGATCAAAATATTCCGAAATTAACAATGATTCGTTTAGACACAAATTTAAATGTCTAGAGCAAAGCTTCTCAAACATTTTATATTATACGCCCCTTGTCACCAAATATAATTTTCATTCATCCCTAAATAAATTAATTGAATATAAAATTGAAAAAATATCTAATTTATCAATGTTTAAAAAATTTACATGAGAAAAGAATCAGTAAACTGTAAATGCAAACATATGTTTAATTCTTGAATATTTTATTTTAATTTGGAAGGATGAGTTTAATTGGCATCGAGGAGATTATGAATATAAGGTTACAGGTTGGTGAATTTGAACGCTCTATGTTCAAAACTCGTCTCCATTTGCTTAATGAATAATTCATATGGATATACCCAGTTTCTATTATATAAGAACTTGGAAAAGCTTATAAAATGCGCTCAACAGTTGCACAAAGCTTGGGAGATTTACCTATTTTCTTTTCTTTTGTCCAGTAAAATCCAATTCTTTTTTATGAGTACATAAACTTCATTTCAAGATCAAAAGTAATTTCAATAGATTCTTCTTTAAGGAAAGTTTTTCGATTTACACTAAATTTGTACTTTCCACTTCAACATCGTTCATTTATTGAAATAGTCTGTATATTTTGAATGAGATCGTATGTGAACAATACATCACTAGAGGCCTTCACGCCCAATCAACCATTTTGTTAGGTGTACGATATCTAACTACTTGTCTACATGATCCAGCGAATTTCGTTATTCTGTTATAAACGGGTTTATAAATGCAAACAAGAAAATTCATCCCCAGTTTTTATTCACCCGACAAAATTTTATTCCCCTCCAGGGGTCGATATGGACCACTTTGAGAAACCTAGGTTTGGTTTCTTTGTTTAATGGCATATCAACTCTTTTTAGGTTATTTAATGCCAAAGCCATTCTCCTAGAAGAACAGTAGTGGTACTATTTAACCCATAGCTGGGAGGATAAGGGGGTTCATACCTTTCCCAAGAGTATTTGCCCGAAAGTGAATATAATAGCGCGACTGGAGTACGAACTCGCTTACTACGATTCAGCAGTCCATCGCTTTAACCATTAAACCACGAGGACACCCCCTTGAGAAACCTAGTCAATCTATTCATTTAACATAAGTTGTTCAGTGAGTACACGTCTTTATTTACTTTTAATTTATTTTAATTTGAAAAATAAAATGTAAAGATTTAGTATCGATACATTTTATCGCACTTTGTATTATACGAGGATCATTAAATAAGTTTCCAGACGTTTTTCGTATGAGCACTTTTATTGAAAGTACGCACGTGAGCCTCTAGTCCCCTTCGAAGTAATCTTCTCCGGCTGCAATGCACTTGTACCGTTCCAACAAATTCTGGAAGGCCCCATGGACGTCTTCTTGTGTGAGCGTGTCAATGACTTTCGCCACAGCCGCTTTAATTTCCTCAATTGTCTCATAACGACAGCCTCTGAGCTTAGGGAATAACCAAAAGTCACAGGGAGCAAGCTCTGGATTAGAGGGAGGCTGAGTAACTGTCTTGATGCCCATCTTGGTTAAATTCAGAGTTTTCCTTCTCCTAGACTAGTTGCCTCACCAAGGCTGAAGAACCTAGTCTGTCCTACTATTTACCCATAGCTGGAGGGAGAATAATTGGATTCATACCTTTCTCAAGGGTATTAGTGCTATGTGAAATCCAATCAGTCTCGGCCAGGGTTTGAACTCGTGTCGCCGTGTTCATTTCCTACGACGATAATAATTACACCACGGGCACTCAAAAACTCATGCTAAATTCATGCAAGATGATCGAAAAGCTGTGTGAAGCATTCCATACATTTCTGTGGCATTTTTCCAAGTTTAAAACAGAATTTTATTGCATATTGTTCTTCTAAAATGTCCTCACGTCCAGATTGCATTTTTGAAATTCACCAGCTATGACAATCAGGCTTTAGTAGGGTGTATTCCAATTGCTGCTGTAGCTGTTGATTTGAACCTGAAATCATAAGATGTATAGCAATAACATAGGGAATTGTCAAGAGTCTACGACAATTTTAAATGTCTGTATAAAAAAAAGTCTGGAAACTTATTGAAGGCACCACGTAGATATTTTTATGAATCAATTTGTCCCACTTTTTGCCAGAAACAATGTTGGAAAAATTAATAGAGGGATAAATCAAAGACTACGCCAAAGGAGGAAGCAGATGTGGATAAGAAATAAAACTAGGGTAGATGTCTAGGGAAATCACTAAATTTGGAGCCGGATACTGTATCTATTTCACCTAGGGACTTCTAATCAGGGTTTAGATTTCGCAGGAAACTTCAACTGTACATCACATGTTTCTGTGAATAAATAGTCAAATCTGGTCCCTTTTAGTACTTTACTAAGCTTTTTACTTAGATGTGGCACAAGGCCATGTGAATGGGGATTTTACTCACACAAGCTACTTGTACCTAAGTAACTTTTGTTGAAACATGCAATTTTTTTCTATCGTATTTTATTTATTTATTTAGTTTTAAATTAGGTTTATGTTTAAGTTAGAAATCTGATTTCAAAAAGAAAAAATTGTCCACGGAGATTTCCTTCTGGATTTTGCTTTATAACCACATTCTGAAAACGCAGCTATAAATTTCAATGCTGTCGAATTTGCTCATAAATAAGTAAATAAAGTTGGCGACTACAGTCGAGGGCGAACAGAAGGCTCCCTTTTCAATAGCTACTACACCGAGGTGTAGAGGAGGCCGCTACTCCTTTCCCTAGATTGCACGACTTTACCCTTGATACATACCTTATATTTCTGAGTGTTAAGCAAGGAGGTATCAAGTACCATTTTTAAAGACTTTAGTATGATGTGACCTGGGATTGAACCCAGGTCTCCCGAACAATGGCGAACACTCTACCCAATGAGCTGGTTCCTTGTATCTTAAGTTTAGATCTAAATTAACGTTTTATTTAAAAGATGGTTGGTTGGTTTCTTTGTTTAATGGCATATCAACTTTCTTGGGTTATTTAATGACAAAGGTATTCTTGAAGAATAAAAGACGTGGTATTATTTAAACCAGAGCAGAAAGGGAAAAGGATCGACACCCAAGGGTATTAATTTGAAGGTGAGCGTAATAGCCCAATTGGGGTGGGGCTCCTCGTGGTGTAATGGTTAAAGCGATGGACTGCGGAGTCGTAGTAAGCGAGTTCGTACTCCAGTCGCGCTATTACGTTCACTTTCGGCCAAATACCCTAGAAAACAACACGACAGCTTTATTTTAAAACTTTTATTGAAAAAATCAGTTCAGCTAACTTGATTATGTAGTAGAGCTGATGTTATATACTCATAATCATAACAACACAACGAAGAAGAAAGACGGGCGAAAACCTCTTTAACAAAATATACCTCTCACTTTATTGTAACGTTTGTATGTGAGAGGGAGCTGGAGACCGAACAGAACTGCAACATTTTGACCCCCACTCTTATGGCCGTCAGCGTTGTGTCTTTCTCGTTCTCCAGGGCTGCTCAACTGGAGGCCCAGGGGCCCAGCTCTCTGCTGGATGATGGCTTTCTTTACTGCATCTTATCACCAACTAGTCTGGTCCCCAACTCATCGGGGGCCCCTTCGGCCTAGTGTGGCTTTCCCTGCCACATCTCGTCTCTTACTCCAACTGACTTCTTGTCTTGACTGAGTTATATAATAGTTCAACGGCCACTCAATCGCCCACTCAATCTTTGGAATGGCATGTTTGATCGTCATCAAGCGAAAATAACTGTCATGCAGTTCACAGGTCACTCTCTTCCGGTGCATCAGTCTATGAGTGTACCAGGGGATTTTTTACCTTATCCCATTTCATCAGCCAAATACGCCTACGCGATTTCCTCTCATAACTGCCATTGGAATGTGTCACTTCTTTTCGGTGCATCACCTTGGAATGGCAAGTTTAACCCGGACGAAGGTCAAAATACAGCACTGACATCTTCAGGGTGGAACGATAAAATTTTTGTCCTAAAGAAATCAACACTACAGCTTTATTTTAATCTAAATTTAAAAATCAGATGTCAGGTAACTTGATTATGTAGTAGAGCTGACATCTATTCAATGTAGCCGCCTTCAGCCTCAATCACCGCCTCGACACGGATCCGGAACTGGCAACATGCCTTTTCCACAAGCGCCAGCGGGAGCTCGGTGAATACTCGGAGGATGGCATTGATCAGGCTGGCTTTGGTGTTGTGGGAGGTCATGTTGGTGATGTTCTCGACGTATGACCAAACGAAAAAGTCCATCGGGTTCAGGTCGGAGGAGGAGGGGGCAGTGAGAGAAGGGTACAAAGTTATAGCACTCCTTCTGAAGCCAAGCCTGGGTCTCTTTGGACTTGTGGGCCGTCGTCGAGTCCTGCTGCCACACCCAGGGTCCGCCACCGGCCACCTGATTGCACCAGGGGATCACCACACTCTTCAGCACATCCAAGTACACTAAGGTGTTGACTTTCAAGCCGACTTCAAAGATGTGAGGTGTCATGATGTGGCACTCACTTGAAACCACACCAAAGACCATAACCGTAGCCGGAAACTTTCATCACCCTGGGCACGTCCCTGTTATTTGTGGCAATCCAGCGATGGTTCTGGCTGTCAATAACTTGGATCGGTTGAGAGCATGAGTTGTACAGCGGCACATCTCCAATCTCGCTCGTTGAACATAGTGTCACTTTCAGACATGATAGAAGGCTCCTATCGCTCTTGGGATTTATACACAACTGGCCAACTAGTAGATGGTCTGTTTTCATTAAACAGAAATGGAATCATGTCGTCTTTTCTAGGGCGACAATTTTATCGTTCCTCCCTGTATATGTAATTTTTAGTGCGTTTACGTATTAATTTGTTAATGATTTAGTAAATATGTGTACGCGTGAAGTCTTCTCTATTCCTCCCTTTCCAGCAATAGGTAAATAGTAGGGCAGACTCTTAAGGAACTAGACAAAAATGTGAATATGAACATGCAATGAAAGCAATTCCCTAACCTCTGTGCATAAAATAACCATATATGGGTTGATATGCCGTTAAAATCAGTCTTGCATATATATGCATGTTTGAGTTTTAAGTATTGTCAATTTCCTCAAAATGAAAAAAAATAAATAAACAAAAGATAAAAACAAACAAAAATAATAGTAAGTTACAATCACAATTCTGTTGTAGCAGTGATAGCCAAAGAACATGGTAGGAGAATGGTGAGTATGGAACAGATATCACGGTAAAGTAATCAGGGGAAAGCTGATGTGTTAATTAATTTTGTAAACCTGCAGATTTGTGCATAATTAGTTAAGCTTATCTTTCTGTTTTTCCTCCTTAAACGTGACGCATACCAAATCCAGAGGACAAAGCTGGGTATATAGTTACTACGGCAAGATAGATAGATAGATAGATAGAAACAGGGTAAGATAAGTTTCTGTTGTCTTTTTTATTTAATGGTATATCAAACTTCGTGGGTTATTTTATGCCAAATCTATATTTGTAGAACAGTTGTAGTACTATTTGACCCATTTGCTTGGGAGATGAGAGGGTTCATGCTTTTCCTTTGGGCAATAGTAGGAAAATGAAGAAGATAGATAGATATATAGATAGATAGATAGATAGATTAGTTGGGTTGGCTGTGTTTTATGGCAAATAAACCCTTGTGGGTTATTTGATGTCAATCCTGTTCATACTCATAAAGTATATATATATATACGATTACTTTATCGGTAATATTATTTTGAAATGAGCCTGAGCTCATTTGTTTGCACACAGTTAAATTGTTTCAAGTATTTCAATCTAACATTTATAGTTTTATTTGCACACAGTTAAATGGTTTCGAGTATTGCAATATAATACTAATAATTCAATTTAACAGTCATTTGTTTGCATACAGTTAAATGGTTTCAAGTATAGAAAATGATCAAATATTTCTATTTAAACCATTGATCGGGCACTAACAGGTACTACCACTCCGTATGGCAATGAAGGGGCACTCCAAATTCCCAAGATCTCCGGGACTGGAGCCTCAATATTAGATGGTTTAGTTTCACATCAAAGATACTTGTTACCGGGAAGGGAGTCTTATTCCTCGGCAGTTGATGTATTCTCCAACTCTAACCGACTGGGCTAGCCAGCTATATATATATATATATATATATATATATATATATATATATATATATATATATATAGAGAGAGAGAGAGAGAGAGAGAGAGAGAGAGAGATAGATCGATTAATAGATAAAGTATGTGTGAGTGCAAATAATTTATATTTGAAAGAATGTAAAAGATTTCTCATGATCGGCATTTTTCTTCTTTTTTTTTTACAAAAAGATAAGTAAAAAGAAGGCAAAAAATATTGCATAATTATTGCTTTTTTATACCTGCATAAATATTTCGGGGTGGAGCTGCCGGTGAGAAAGAAAAAAACGTATGATAAGTATATTTTCTTCAAATGATGACGTGTGAAGTATGAAGTATCACAGTGAGCGAAAATACAAGGACTCGTCTTTTTAATACACACATAAAACAGTCAAGATAAGAATATTGAAAGATAAAGACGGATAAAAGTAACAATAAAATGATAGAAAGATAATATAAAGATTAAATTGGTAATAAATTTACCAAGGCCAAAAAGTACGAACGATAAAAATGACGATAAACTTTTCATTTGGCTCGGGGTAAGTTTTCTGTCATTATTGTATCTATCTGTCTTTCCCAGCTTTGCCCGAATAAAAATTTACATTTCAGTACTTTTTTCAGCAAAATTATTCCGTTAACAAAAAGTCTAATACGGAAAATAATAAAATGATCAAACAAAACTTTATTTCAAGTATGAATTTACAATATTTCCTCATATACAATTGTACGAGGATCATTTAATAAGTTTCCAGACTTTTTTCGTATGGGCACTTTTATTGAGAGTACACACATGAAACTCTATTCCCCTTCGAAGTAATCTCCTCCGGCTGAAATCCACTCGTACCGTTCCAACAACTGCTGAAAGGCCCCATGTAATTCCTCTCGTGTGAGCGTGTCAATGACCTTCGTCAGCCTATTTCATCTCCTCAATTGTCTCATAACGACAGCCTGTGAGCTTAGGGAATAACCAAAAGTCACAGGGAGCAAGCTCTGGATTAGAGGGAGGCTGAGGAACTGTGTTGATGCCCATCTTGGTCAAAAAGTCTGTGACAAGGATGGAGTTGTGGACTGGTGAATTGTCCTGGTTGAAACGCCACTAACCCGATTTGAAGAGTGCTAGCCTCTTCCCTAGGAATCTCTTCCTGAACTCCCTTAAAACCTCAACATAGTAACCCTAACCCTAACCGTTTGGCCAATCAACTCTTCAAAAGTTTGTGCGTGGATTTGCTCTGTCTGGCTTTCTTGGGTCTGGGAGAGTTAGCATGTTTCCATTGGGAACTCTATCTCTTGGTCTCTGGATCATAGCAGAAGATCCAGCTTTCATTGCATGGCATTTTTTCCAAGTTTAAAACACAATTTTATTGCATATCGTTCTTCTAAAGTCCAGATTGCATTTTTTGAAATTCACCAGTTGTGACAATCAGGCTTTAGTAGTGTGTATTTCAATTCCTGCAGTAGCTGTTCATTTGAACTTAAAATCATAAAAATTGGTCAGTCATCTCATAAGATGTATAGCAATAACATACGGAATTTTCAAGAGTCTACGACAATTCTGAATGCCTGTACAAAAAAAAAAGTCAGGAACTTTATTGAAGGCACCACGTACCTTAATACTTTAATTAAAATAGAAACAGTCCTGTTGGCTGAAGAATACGTTGACTGCATCTCTGCAGAGAGATACCCGCCCACACACACGCACAACGAGTATCCTGATCTAACGGTGAGGCTTCAGTCCTAGAGCCTTGGCGAACGTGAAGTACCCTTTCATTGTCATTACTCCCAGGTCCACTCTGACTTGGAATGGTAATACCTGTTAGAGACACATCTATGGGTCAAATAGAACCATTTCATCATTTATTATACTTGAAAGCATTTATTTGTATGCAAAATAGAACTATTAGTATTAAATAACAATATTTGTAAACATTTAACTGTGCAAGCAATAAATAGCAATAAAAAAAAGTAAAAAGTGTTGTTGGCGACCTTAGTCGAGAGTGACTCGAAAGCCCCCTTTTCAATAGCTACTACACCAAGGTGTAGGGGAGGGCGCTACTCCATTCCCTGGATTGCTCCACTTTACCATTGATCCTTACCTTATAGTGCTGAGTAAGGCGGCATCAAGTACCACTTTTTGAGTCTTTGTTATGACTCCACCTATGACCACCACATTGGCGAACACTCTACTCATTAGACCAATGGCCCCGTCAATAATTGAAACAAATAATTACTTGAATACTTGAAATAAATTAATTAATGTTACCTTCAGACTATTGTCTTAAAAGTTATATATATATATATATATATATATATATATGTACATAGTATTCTTTGGTCCAGTTAAACTGGAGTGGGGAGTAATTCCATCAGGACAAGAAATTATTCATGAGTGAATATTTAAATTTTCCTGGTAAAGAGCTCAATGTAACAATAATACAGAGCAATAAATTCTTTTTTGCTGTTTTTCTTAAAGAAGTATATATATATATATATATATATATATATATATATATATATATATATATATATATCCTCATGTCGTGCTGGTAGCACGGATATCCCTGACACTCTCTCGCCACTTTTCCCTATCGTTCATCGCCTCAGGCAGGTCTTCTGGACAACATCCTGTATCCTCACATAGTTGCTGAATGTATGTTCGTGCTGGTCGACCTGCTTTTGCACGGCCATATGTGGGGGTCCATAAGAGTACATCCCTTATGAGTTCGTCCTTACTTCTCCAGCAGTGTCCTGCATGTCTGGTTCGTCTAACTTGAATAGTTTTCGTGATAGGAGGCAGGTGGCCGTACAGTTGGTGTCTTGTGGGGTGTTGCCGCCAGGACTTGTTCAAGATTGCTCGCAGCATTCTTGGGAATATATATATATATATATATATATATATATATATATATATATATATATGGTGGGGAGTGATTTGGCATTAAGTAACTATTAAGGGTTAAGTTTTGGCTAATAATGACGAGTATATCGTTATCAAATCAGTAAGGAATAGTTTATCAAATGGGTTCAAACCTGTGGAAAACCGAAAAATTGTAAAGGGCCAATACTCCTAATTCATTTTTTTCAATGATCAAATATTATAGTTTATCAAAAATTATTTTTTTGCAATGTATGTATACCTATTAATAATACCTGGAATACATTCATCTTGAGTTCATCCATGTTAACTCATGTTTATAACCATTTTAGACTCCCACATATCAATAATTAAAGAAAGAATAGTGAAACTTCTATCTCATGGGAATGAAAAAATATATCAATCAAAGATTAGTACATTCTGTTATACTCACTATCTCTACATTATTAACCCTTCTAAAACTGGCGATTCATTTAAATCTTTGCTATTTACCCCCCAGGAAATTACTTTATAGAGTATCTACACATCTGTAATTATAATTACTTCTTCAGAAAACAATTTCTTTAAAACATGAAATAAAAATTTTAAAATGTAATAAAAGTTTTTAAGATTTAAGCAAAAATCGATTTATGAAATAATAATTATCTTAAGTTATTCAGATTTAACCCTTTTGCCGGCAGAGCTTCATTTTTGTCGCTTTTAGCTTAATTGTAAAGAATTTTCCTTTTGACTAAAGACATCAATAAAAGGCCCCACGGCAGGGAAATATTGCATAAAGGTTTGTCTTGCAAAATATCCTAATTAAAAGTGAGTGTTTAATTGTTTTCATGCTATTGTACTATAAACTACAATTGTTGTGTTGTTGTTTTTATAAATGATTAATTGACTTATTTGAATATATTTGATAATTTGAAAATTTTCAGAAAATAATTCACCCACTGTACAAGGATTAAAAATCATCCAATTCTGAAAGGGTTAAACTGACAGAAGTTGAACCAAAGATTAAAAATTATACAATAAATAAAATAAAAAAATGTTCGCATAAAAACCGAATTTCTTATTATTCAGTGGTATGAACAGATTACAAGCACACTGTAAAAAGAAACAAACCTAATTATCGAAACCTTTATTTGATACAACTAATATTTGTCATGAATATGAATATCCTTCCTTATCAATGTTCTTATTTCAAAAAGATTTTTTAAAATTATGTAGGAAAAATTTCAAATCAAAAGTCAGATATTAAATCCTAAAAATTAAGGAATCACACACATTATACATTCATATCTAAATTTTTGTGTAGTCATCTTCTTAAGATTTTTTTTTATGCACAGTTATATGATATTAACAATTTCTATTTAATACAAATAATTCGCACACAGATGTACAGTTTCAAGTATCCCTATCTAATACAAATAATTAGATGATTTCAAGTAACTTAACTAATCCAAACAAACAATTATAACTTTAAATAACTATTCTTAATAAAAATAATTTAGTTTTATAGCATCAAGAATTTCTAAAATAAATAATGATTTTTATGTAACAGGTTAGAATATTGTGTTCATTGTATTTATATATTTCTGTAGTTATTTCTTAAGAGTATTTTTGCACATGGCCATATTGAATACGAATAATCTTGAAACAGATCTATTTGACCCATAGATTTGGACCCGAAGAGTTACTGCCACTCCAAGTCAGAGCGGACCAAGGATTAACGTCAATGACGGAGTACTCTAAACTCCCCGGATCACCATCAGATGCAGTTTAGTGTCATGCCCTTTTTGGTGGGGTAGGGATTAGTCTTCTGCAATTAACGTATTCTAGGCCCCGCAGATAGGAAGGTTAGAGTTTATTATTCTGTATTTTATCGACTACTTTTTGTCGGGGATTGTTATACAATCTTCACTCTATAAAAGAATCCCTATTCACTCGACCGATCTTAATATAAATATATTTAAAGAGACGTCATTGTGTGTGTCAATATGTTGATGAACACAAGCACAAACTAAAATGCGTAGAAGCACACATGAAAGTTATCTATAAATAGACGGAAAAGACAGCCACGCCCAATTGAAGGTGAATGTACTAATAAACATAGACAGAGGGTTTCCCAGTTGAAAAAAAAGGACCTTTAGTGCAAGGAATAAAAGACACTGAAGACATCCCTGAGGGAGAGTTCTTTTCATCTTGGACAAAGGGTCTTTTTCTCTTTTTTTTTTTCTTCTTTTCATGAACACTTTTGTGGGCCATCTGCCGACATTATGTCAGACGGCCCTTCGTTTTTAAAGAATAACCTCTCCCTTTTCCAATACCTGACCGTCACAATGAAGACAATATGTAATGCATTAGGTCAGATTGTTTAGGTTTTTTGGGGGAGGGTGTTTTTTGTTTTTTCCGCAGCCCTCAAGTACAGTTAGGCTTTAAGAATTAAAGAAAATTATTCAGACTCACGCACTTGTTTGTGCGATATTTTTTTCAGCATTTAAATAGTCCAGATGTGTTATTTGTTTCTTCTTTTCTTTTTCTAATGGTATATCAACCTTCGTGGGTTATTTAATTCTAAATCCATTCTTATGAAACAGTAGGGGTGCTATTTAACCCATAGATGGGGGAACGATAAGGAAGTTCATGCCTTTTCTAAGAGTATTAATTCAAAAGTGAAAGTAATAGCGCGACTGGAATTCGAACTCGTTTACTGGGATGTTGCGATCTAATACATTAACCACGAGGTCACGGAAACACCCCGATGTTTTATCCATTTACGAAATAAAATAAAAAAATTTATGCTGCAATTTCCTCGTCCCATATGCAAGCAGACTTTCTTTAAATATATCAGTTAACAATCATGTTCGTGGGCCTTACATTGTCTCTGGATTGAAATACAATTGTTTTATACGACTACACCCCCAAAAAGTGATGTCTGACAAAGGTTGATATGGTATTACAACAAAGAAAACATATCAAATGATAATTGCTATTACTCCCTGGTCCACTCAACTCCGGAGTAATAGAACTTGTTCAGATCCTATCGATGAATCAAATAGAGCCGTTTGAAAATTGGCCTAATGAATAGAGTGTTCGCCAATGGGAAAACGGGGTTCAATCCCAAGTGGAGTCATACCAAAAACTCCAAAAATGGTACTTGATGCCGTCTTGCTTAGCACTATAAGGTGAGGATCAAGGGTAAAGTGGAGTAATTCTGGGAATGGAGTAGCCCCCCACCCCCACCGACACCTCGGTGTTGTAGCTATTGAAAACGAAACATTCGGGTCACCCTCGACTAAGGTCACCAACTTTACTTAGTTAGTATGTAAGTCACTCAAAAATATTCCGGGGGTGTCCTCGTGGAGTAATGGTTAAATCGCTGAACTGCAGAATCGTAGTACGCGAGTTCGTACTCCAGTCGCGCTATTACGTTCACTTTCGGGCAAATACCCTTGGAAAAGGTATGAACCCCCTTATCCTCCCAGCTATGGGTTAAATAGTACCAGTACTGCTCTTCTAGGAGAATTGCTTTGGCATTAAATAACCTAAAAAGAGTTGATATGCCATTAAACAAAGAAACCAACCAACCAAAAATTTCTCAGAAAATTCAAATACACGTCCGTGCAATATGGACATTTCTGTATAAACACTTCTGTTTACTCCTTTTAAATTCTTCTGTTTTTTTCTCTGGCAATAAAAGGTATTGTTGTTGTTGTTGTTGTTAATTGTACTTGATTGTTCTTCTGTTTATTTTTTCGACTAATATTCTGCGACACGAGCGTTAAAGAGTTGAGTAAACTTTACTCTTTCTTCAACATTTGTAAAGGCAATTAAAACCTGAAGCTGTGTCTCGCTCTAAGTAAAAGTGCTCTGTCTTCAATTAAGGGTTTCTTCTGTAAATTGTGAAATTCTTCAAGGTTTTAGAATATTTTTTCTGGATTTAAGGAACTGAAAAAGCTGCTGTTCTTATTCTGTGTGATGTCTTCTTCATCTCCAGAAAGGCTAAGTGTGATTGAAGATTAAGGCTTTCTTCTCTTTCTTGCTCTCTTTTTCTCTGTCTCTCTGTCTCACACACACACACACACACACACACACTCTCTCTCTCTCTCTCTCTCTCACACACACACACACTCTCTCTCTCTCTCTCTCTCTCACACACTCTCTCTCTCTCTCTCTCTCTCTCTCTCTCTCTCTCTCTCTCTCTCCATGTAACAAAAAATGAGAAAAAAGACTGTTTACCATCCAGGTGGCCCAAGTCCCACCCCTTTTAAACACTTTGATACTTTAGAACATGTCAGGGGTTTAGAAGATACAAAAAAACTTCAGCATATCAGGAACCCGAGGAATGGTATTCGGATCAGAAGCAACTTCAGTTGAAAAATTTAAGAAAAGATCACACAATCACAGGAGTGCTTGCACACACATACAAACGAATCTATGCGAATATATACACATATGTGTATACGGTTTTGGGTTTTTTTAATAGCATACCAACCCACGCAGGTTATTTAATGCCAAAATCATCCTTTTTAAAGAACGGGGGAGATAAGGAATTCATAATTTTCTCACGGGTATTGGTCTAATACCCGTGAAAGTGAACGTAATAGTGTTACTGGAGATCGAACTCGTTTACTCCAGACCCATAGTCTGGCATTTTAGCCATTGCACCACGGGAACTCCCTCCGCCTATATACACGTAAATCTAAATAAATATATAGATGTATATATACACGCAGGCTTTGATGTTGCATTGCTGCATCTGTGGGTACATATATACACAAGGAGGCGCACTTAGCGTAACGGTTATCGTTGCAGAGAATGAAATCAATGACCCGGCTTCAACTCCTGGACGAGACACTTAGCGTAACGGTTATCGTTGCGGAAAATGAAATCAGTGACCCGACTTCAACTCCTGGACGAGACACTTCGTGCTTATGGTCTTATGGAAAGGCATGAATCCACCTGTTCATTTTCCTTTCTGTGGATAAATCAGACAGGGTTCTTTAGCCTTGGTAGGACAAACAGTCTAGGAGGAGGAAAACTTCCCACCAGATTTAATACGCTTAAAAATTGACCTTGTGTCATATGCTGTTCGTGGCGGAGAGAGTTTTCATTCATACATACATGCATACATACATATGTGCCTCTATACAGTTGTGTGGATATACGAGTGGGTACGTATAACATTATCTTCAGTATGTCTGAATAAACTTATTTGTATTTATATATCTCCGAATGGTAGTCATAATCGCCAGTTAATTTTTTTTCTTTGCGACCAGGGAATACCTCAAAGAAACCGAGCTTAGTTCTTGAACATCTGTCACCCAGAAAGCGAAATGTACTCACTAAATAGGGTCAGGGTACACCCTGACGCCTGCGGGAAAAGTTGTAAGAAATTGGGTTATATTTATGATTACCGACAACAACATGTGCTGGACATCCCATTTAACAGATCTCGTGTTTTATTTGCTCTCACAGGAAGAAAAATAAATAGAATTCCGAAATTGTTGTAATTTCATATACATTTCCTCTCCATCTATTTCTTTTTCAATCTACATGTGTTTATATTCAACAGACATGATAACGAATATATATATATATATATATATATATATATATATATATATATATATATATATATGATTCAATAAAGATAAAAATACTTGATGATAATAATAATAATAATAATAATAATAATAATAATAATAATAATAATAATAGATTCTTAAAATATATCAAACAGAGAAAAATTAAAATTTTGAAATGAATTTAAATAAACAAAAAAATTTAAGCCTGAAATCTGTTCATCAATAAGAAATAAAAAAGAAAAATATTGATGTATAAACGAAAGTAACAGGCGAATATATAATCCATTATTAGGAAGAGATTCCTAGGGAAAAAGCCAGCACTCTTCAAATCAGGTCTGTGATATTTCCACCTGGACAATGCACCAGTCCACAACTCCATCATTGTCACAGACTATTTGACCAAGATGAGCATCAAGACAGTTCCTCAGTGTCCTTATCGTCCAGACCTTGCTTCCTGTGACTCTTGATTATTCCCTAAGCTCAGAGGCTGTCGTTATGAGACAATTGAAGCGATAAAAGAGGCTGTGACGAAGGTCATTGATACGCTCACACAAGAGGACTTCTTTGGAGCCTTCCAGAAGTTGTTGAAACGGTACAACAAGTGCATTGCAGCCGGAGGAGATTACTTGGAAGGGGACTAGAGTTTCATGAGTGTACTATCAATAGAAGTTCCAATACGAAAAAAGTCTGGAAACTTATTTAATGATCCTTGTATATGTACAAAAATGGATTTGGCATTAAATAACCTACAAAGGTTATCATCCTATAAAACCAAACCAAACCAAACTAAAAATAAAAACTTGCTGCTTTTTTTATTGTTAATAAAGTGATTTATATCATCTGGATAGCGTAGCCCCAGAGTTTACGACGTTTGGTGACGGTTAGTTTCTTGTCTTTGTCATCATCAGATCAAATCGCAAACTAAGACATACTGGTCTACAGAGAAATTCATTGGCCAGCTAAGATACTCTCATAGAATGTGACCAAATGACGTTCATTTTTCAACATACGCCCATTTCTTTCATCGTTGTTGCAGTGATTGAATCCCATTGTTCAAAAAAACATCAACAGCAGATATGGCGAGATCATATGGACTTTTAACTTATGAACTTTTCAGTCCATCACTGACATTGTTTATTTAAAGATAAAAGAAACAACATTATAAATATATCTGTGTATATCCGTATGTTTTAAATAGTAAAAAAGTAAGTAAAGTTGGCAACCCTAGTCGAGGGCGACCAGAGGGCCCCCTTTGCGATAGCTACTACATTGAGGTGTAGGGGGAGGTGATACGTACCAAATATTGCTGAGTGTTAAGCAATGAGGTATCAAGTACCATTTTTAAAGTCTTTGGTATGACGCGACCTGGGATTGAACATACAAGGCCAATGAGCGGTGTTTTAATTAATAATACTTTCTCAAGTAAAAACTTTAAAAGCCTTCAAGACTTTTATGAGTGAGTAATACGCAACAAATAATAAATAAAACTTAAAAACTTTTCCTATTTCTCGAGTTTCATAAATATTAGGTCGACAGTAGAATGAGATAAACAAGGAAGTTATTTTCATGTTTAAATATTTTCGTTTAGATATTTTACTCTTTGTCTGGTGATGTAAATAATTATTCGTCACATACGAGGGTCATCCAATAAATAAGATAATATATCACCTTAGGAGTTAGGAGTTGGAAGTACTGTTTAAAGTTGCACCCTTTTCAATAGCTATGTGTACTTTCATGTCACAGAAGACTGAAATAATGATCTTCTTTACTGACTGCTGCGCCCAGAACTTTTTCTTTACCGGAGAGCCAGTAAATTTCAACTCTATGGACGGTCTTTTTGACGCAGACTCGTAGTGATAAACAAATATTTAGCTCATTTGAAAACATTTTTTGGCAAAGCTTGCTCCTCCCTGCACATCACACATTCTTCACTGAGTTTCATATAGTTTTTTTTTCTCTTTTCAGCCACCAAAAATCTAATGACAGACTACTGTTCAAGCCTAGAGCAATCTGTTTTGCTATCCTGAATAGCCTCAAAACAAATATTTTAGCGAGATTAAAATGCAATAAATCAATTCCAAACTATACAAAGTTTTGGAAATTAATTCTGGAAAAACTTGTTTTTTATGGGAGGGAGGGGATTGCAAAAAAATCCTAGGGGGTGTCCTCGTGGTGTAATGGTTAAAGCGATGGACAGCAGAATCGTAGTATGCTAGTTCGTACTCCAGTCGCGCTATTATGTTCACTTTTGGGCAAATGCCCTTGGGAAAGGTATGAACCCCCTTATTCTCCCAGCTATGGGTTAAATAGTACCAGTACTGTTCTTCTAGGATAATGGCTTTGGCATTAAATAACCTGCAAAGGTTGATATGCCATTAAACCACGAAACCAAACCAAACCAAAAAAATCCTATATATTTGTGACTTTCATATATTTTAAAGTGTCTGTTTTATGTAAAGATAAGTTAAATTCAACAAGTCATGTGATTTTTTTTTACTGTAATGCGGTATATAATCAAAACACAATAGACAGATGGACAAAGGAATGCATCCCCTCCTTCCCTTACAAGGGTGACCTCCGATTAGCCAAGAACTACCAAGGTATAACCTATACATCCATAGCGGCCCAGATATGCAATGCTCTACTATGCAACCATATCGAACCCAAGATACTTAGAGAAGAAAATACTTAGGAAGAACCAAAATGGCTTTCGGAGAAATCGATCCACGACGTCACAAATTTTGCTTATCTGTCGAATTCTTGAAGGTGTACGTGCAAAAATCCTAGAGGCAACAATATTATTTGTTGACTTCGCCCAGGCCTTTGATTCCATACACATAGGAAAGAATTAGCAAATACTACTCGCGTACGGCCTACCCAAAGAAACCGTCGCAGCCATAATAAGTTAGCTATATAAAAACACGAAAGTAAAAGTCCGCTCACCGGATGGAGACACAAACTACTTCGACATTGTAGCAGGTGTGCTACAAGGATACACATACCTCTTTATCCTCTGTCTAGTCTACGTGCTTAGAACGACAATTGATATAATGAAAGACAACGGTTTCAAGCTGACAAAGGAAAGAAGCAGAAAATAACCCGCACATACAATTACGGACGGGGACAACGCTGGTGACACAGCGCTTCTGGCAAATACACCCGCCCAAGCCGAAACCCTGCTACATTGTCTGGAATGAGCCACTGCAGGTGTAGGTCTCCATGTTAAAGCACACAAGATGGAATATATATGCTTTAATCAAAGAAGCGACATCTCCACAGTAAACAGTAGCCCTCTGAAACTTGTAGACAAGTTCACCTACCTGGGAGCAGTGTGTGTCATCAACCGAGACAGACAACAACATGCGACTAGCAAAGGCATGGACAGCTAACGCTAAGCTATCGGTCATATGGAAGTCAGACCTGACCGATAAAATAAAACCCAGTTTCTTCCAAGCAGCAGTCATGTCGATACTGCTGTATGGATGCACAATATGAACGCTAACAAAACGTATGGAGAAAAAGCTTGACGGCAACTACACAAGAATGCGGCGAGCAATATTGAACAAGTCCTGGAGGCAGCACCCTACAAAGCAGCAGCTGTATGACCACTTACCACTCATCACGAAAACTATCAAAATTAGACGAACCAGACATGCAGGACACTGCTAGAGAAGTAAGGACGAGCTCATTAGTGACGTACTCCTGTGGACCCCTTCACATGGACGAGCAAAGGCAAGACGACCAGCAGGAACCTAGATACAGCAGCTCTGTAGCGACACTGGATGTAGTTCTGAAGATTTGCCGGAAGCAATGGACCATCAAGAGGGGTGGCGAGAAAGGGTCAGGGATATCCGCGCTGGTGGTGCGACATGAGGATGATGATTATGATTTTGACTCTCCATTCCATTCGATTTGAGATTCTGATCCACTCGTCCCTTCTAATTCCCACGTATATTCAGACAATATAGTTCTATTTGCGTCGTATTCCGAAAGGAAAATTTATAATAATGAAATCTATAATAATAAAATTATTTTTTGTTCCAATATAAATCCTATTCGATTATTGTTAATTTTTTATGCTTGTTTGATATATGTACTGACCTAAACCCTTCGCCAAGAACAGAAGGCGACAGAAGATCAATTTTTAAACGTAGAACATAGTTTTCCTTGTCTTAGACTGGTTGCCTAACCAAGACTAAAGACCCCAGTCCGGAGGAGAACAGGTAGATTCGCGCCTTTCTCTGAGGTATTAACGTGAAGTGACACTCAACTTTATCCAGGATTTGACCTCAGGATTTCTAATTTCATTTCAAACGACGATAACCGTTATTCTAAGAGCACATAAGTTGCTTGACACACAACATATTCAGTGAGGACTTTTCTTGGAAAGCACATTCATTTTTGTAAATGTATTTTACAGTGAAATTCTCTAGTATTGACCGATTGATAGATAGACATGAAATCACTAAAAAACAGAAAAATGAATATAGATAGATAGATAGATAGATATGAAGAGACTCAGATAGATAGATAGATAGATAGATAGATAGATAGATAGATAGATATGAATACACTAAGAAAAATAGAAAAAATAAACAAACTAAGATAGATAGATAGATAGATAGATAGATAGATATGAATACACTAAGAAAAATAGAAAAAATAAACAAACTAAGATAGATAGATAGATATGAAGAGACTGAGATAGATAGATAGATAGATAGATAGATAATGAATACAATGAAAAAAATAGAAAAAATAAACAAACTAAGATAGATAGATAGATAGATAGATAGATATGAATACACTAAGAAAAATAGAAAAAAATAAACATAGATAGATAGATAGACTAGAACACTGACATAATTCTTCAACGTATCAACACTTTTTCTCTTTTTTATTCCTCCGCTGATGAATAATGGTGAAGTCAGCGAAGCCGCTTAATGATGAGAATATCTTATTGCTTCTGTGGTTAATGTTGGTCCTATTAGATGACAAAGAGATGACAAGAAAAATCGTTGCTCTCAGCGGCATCACTGTGAAATTTTACACGCCACATACATCTTTCGTTGATGTGTGCCGTAGCTTCGGTCAATTATTTATATTTCAGGCGTTTGCATTTTCGCGCCAGATGTCTAGCAATTGCCACTGGGAATTAAATTATCGTATCTATCTTCAGATCCCCAGCACCTTTCTTATTAGCCTTTCAAATTTTGCACTGCCGAGGTCTGAAGTGTTCATATTAACACGAATCTTCGATTCATATAATCTTGTATCTATCGTTTTGGGACGTTTCCAAATACGTTAGTATAAGTATCACTATCTTTCCTGTAACGTGTTTTCGTTAGTATCCTAATGAGGTCAACACAGTTTTCTGTTTTATTGTTTTTTATTGTTTTTTATTGTTTGTTTTTTTTATTTTGTGTTTGGAGAGCAGTTATTTTGGGTTTTTTTTAAAAACCTTTTGTGGCAACTACATCAGTTTTTCTTTTCCTTGTTCATAAGTGTGAGATTGGTTCTTATTTTATTTTATTTTTCTTAAATGGAGTATGTATAGATGCACTCATGGTGTCATGATTTTCGTTGTTGGAAATGGACCCAACTACCTGAGTTCAAATCCTGGACGAGGCTGTTTGCATGTCACAAAGCGCTATACCTGTGGGAAAATATGAATCCAACTATTCTCCCTCCAGCAATGGGCAAATGATATAGCAAACAGCAGTCTTGAAAATTGTTATGCCAACCAATTCAGGAGAAGAAAAATTCTGAAATCTGAACTGTTAAAACCTAGCTTAAAAATTAACCTTATGTCACATCCTGCTCGTGTGAAGGGGTTGGTAAATTCATTGATGAATTGCTTCACTTTACCCTTGATCCTTACTTTATAATCATATTTACCAACCCCTCCGCTCAGGCAGGATATGACACTAGGTCAATTTTTTAAGGGGAGTTTAACAGGTTTGAAGTCAGAGTTTTCCTTCTCCTAGACTATTTGCCTCACCAAGGCTGAAGAACCTAGTCTGCCCTACTATTTACCCATAGCTGGAGGGAGAATAATTGGATTCATACCTTTCCCAAGGGTATTAGTGCTATGTGAAATGCAATCAGTCCAGGATTTGAACTCGTGTCGCCGTGTCCAATTCCTGCGACGATAACCATTACACCACTGGCACCTCCATCCTTACTTTATAATGCTGAGTGTTAAACAAGGCGGTATCATGTACCATTTTTGAGTCTTTAGTATAACTCGACCTGTAAGTGAACCCCGGTCTCCCGGACCATTCGCAAACACTCTACTCATTAGGCCAATCGAACCTTTTTTACAATTCTTCTAACTTTACGTACAGTTCTTCAAACTGCAGCATACGTAATTGTTTTAAAGTGCTTTTGTAGGCATAACTACATACCTTCACACAGTACATCAAATAAGAAAAGGACAAGTGAACAATACAGTGGTTATACTATTTTATCAGGAAGTGCCCTTGGTGTAATGGTTATCGTCAAAGGAAATGGATACGACGACACGAGTTCAAATCCTGGACATGACTGATTGCATTTCACATAGCACTAATACCCTTAGGAAAGGTATGAATCCAATTATTCTCCCTCCAGCTATGGGTAAATAGTAGGACAGAGTAGGTTCTTCAGGCTTGGTGAGGCAACTAGTCTAGGAGAAGGAAAACTCTGACTTCAAACCTGTTAAACTCCGCTTAAAAACTGACCTTGTGTCATATCCTGCCCGAGCGGAGGGGTTGGTAAATATATATAATATTTTATTAGTCAGAATGTATCCTGTTTTATTCAAAACAACCATGCTCCAAGATAATTTCGCCTCACATATCTTTTATGAGGTTTCCAGCATATTTTGTGGTCTAATATCACCTCTTGAAATCTATTTTCATATAATCGTCTAATATCAATATTATCTATCATTACTTTGACTTATGGGTAAGAAGAAAAAAATAATTTCTCCTTTAAAGAATTGACGTAGACTATCATATGTCAATTCTAAAAGGAAAATACCTCGACGGTCTCTTTTTCCTCTGTTTTTTGAAGCGTAGAGACGTCGTTTCTGGCTCTGCTTTCATACAGTAAAGTTAGTATAGTGATCATTCTACTGTCCATCTGTTTCAAATAAGCTTTTTTCCCGTTTTTTTTTTTTTTACCTCTTTCTGTTTGTTCATAGAAAAATATGCGCATATATTTCATCCTTGTTTTCTTTTCAATACTTCTTGTATGAATAAGAGTTGTTTAAAAATTTCTAAGCATCACCCTGAATATTCTTAACTGAGATCTTCTTGATGAGCAAGCAGTGTGTAAGATGCATCTCAAGAATGCTGACGCCAAAGAACAAGCTGAAAGGAGCTGATGTTTCCAGGAGACGTTTGACTCTCCGATTTTTTCTGGGTGAGGATTAGAACTCTTTGAACGACCCTTGTATATTGTCTATATATCAATTTTTTTCTGTAAGTGTAAATGAGCTTTTCTTGTCTCTCCTAATGTTTATTCAGTATTAGCGTATCACGGATATTCTTATGTTAATATTAGACCTTGGTAAGTGGTGACTCGACTAAATAACCTACCTACCACCACGCAACGCAATATATGCTTGGCTTGGTTTGTTTGGTTTTATGGCATATCAACCTTTATAGGTTATTTAATACCAAATCCATGTTTATACAAATAAACAGTTCTATTTCAAATAATTCAGTTTAGCATAAGCAAACAGTTTGATTGTAAAAACACTTCTATTTCAAGCTATTGAATTTAGTCAAACAGTTCTTTTTCAAATAATTCAGTTTACTGTAAGTACAGTTTCAATGTCCAAAACAGTTCTATTTCAAACAATTCAGTTTAGCATACAAAAACGGTTCTATTTCAAACGATTCAGTTTAGTATAAGTACGCAGTTTAAAAGTCAAATCAGTTCTATTTCAAGCAATTTAGTTTAGCGTAAGTACACAGTTTAGTACTATTTGATGCACTGATAGGACCCTATTAGATGCTACCACTCCCAGCCCGAGTGAACCTGAGGGCAAAGGCAATGAACGAGTACTCTGCATTCCCCAAAGCTCCAGCATTACTGGAACCTTACCAACTGATTGTGTAGTGTAATATCCAGGATACTTGTTGGGGGCGGCCTTACTCCTCTGAAGAAAAGCAGTCGGGGTGTTCTACAGCCTCAGACGACTGGGAAAGCAATATATGTTTATTCTATGACATCAAAAAAGCGTCAGTTTAATTTTATTCAGATTCAATAAAAAATTTGTTTGCGTTAAGCCTCATTTTTAATTTGCTAATTTCTGTTGTAATCGTCTCCAAAATTCGCAGTAAATTATCACTAGAATAACAAAATCATGTACTTAAAGAAATCTGAGAACAGTTTCTGGCGTATGAGGAGACTTCCTGTGATTCATCTCCAGTGAAAGCATCCTGATACGATGGCATGAAAATTCAGTGAGTTCAAAATAGTAACTACCATTTCTCGTTTTGCAGATATGTGAATAGCGATCATAGGTGCAATAAAACCGAGCATGAATCTAAAGGAGAATAGCAAGTCAAATAAGTAGTCGGAATATGAAAAAGCACCATATAGCGAATGTTAGAAATATATATCTTATGAATAATCAGGTAACTTCTCATCCTACACTCCCACGGAAGTGAATATTGGATAAAATATCTTTATTATTTGGGATAACCTATTCATACGTTGGATCGATTAGAAGAATGTCTAGCTCCTTCGGTATTTTCGTTTTAAGACGTCTGCTACTCTTCGTGCAATGAGAAACGTGGCCAATGAGAAGATCCTCTGGAGCTAGAAAATTAAGTAAATCCTTACTGCATAAATCTTTACCGTTCTACGTTGTATAGGCTTTACTTTATGAGCCTTTAGAAATAAGAATATGAGCTTTGTACGACGATTGCTCAGCTCTTATATACTCCGTTTTAATTCCTTCTTTGGTCAAATTGTCACTTCTCCGGTCACCTCGTCTTGTCGCCACAGTTATTCTACTGTCCCCTTTGTGTTACCATCCTTCTTTTTATTCTCCATTTCCCAATGTCTCCCAACAGACAAGGCTCAACAAAAGGTCAATAGCCCGAAGGCCGATTAAAGTGAGGATAAGGGGAGGGGAAGGTCGGGAACGAGCCGAGGCTCGAACCGTGCTAGTCTATGTTGCTCATCGGCTCATTTAGTGCAATGTGAGCCTGATGAGCCGAAGCTTGTCAAAAGGAGTCAATAATGCAGCTCGCCCACCCGGAGGTAGCCCAGCCGAAACTGGGAGCCTTACTGCCTCAAGCCTGCCATTGTTCCTTTTCGGAGCCTCGCTCTGAACCAAAGACCAGAAACGTGCTCCGGAGAGTCGTTGACGAGGAATGACAACATGACCATCATTTCATGTGCACATTTTCTTTTCATCATTAGCCGCTCGACCTAAAAGGAGAGAAGAAGGTAGAGCGTACGTCCACTCAGGTCAGGTATTTCTCACCTACTGACTTACTTAATCTAACTCTAGAGCCGTTTCCGTCACCTGACTGAAACCATCCGTGGTCTCAGATTGATTCGGATTTTAACGGCTGTCCATTAAACGGGTTAAACTTGTACCTTTCCATTCAAGATTCAACTTAACAGCTCGTGACCTCATTTAAAAGATACTCTACAAAAAATCAATCTCGACAATTTAATATGCAACTGTTGGCCACAAACAGCCAAAGACAGAGATTGACGTGTTGATTTTATTGATAATCATTTCTCGGTTGGAACAGTCTATAAAAGTGTAACGAAACTACTATAAAAAATTTTAAAAATCAAGGAGAAATTGAAATTCTACAATGAATGAATGAATGAAATCAGCGAAAATAATGCATTGAGTTCTGAAGATTAGAGGTTTTGTTATCTGATTCCCAACAAAAACCACCAGAAACTGTCCGGATGAAATTTGATAAAATATATTTCAACATTTCACTGAATATTTATTTGTCCATCAACCTATAATCGCATAATCGATAATTATCGATGGTTAACAAAGTTTTTGAAGTTATTAACGGGACTCTGGAGAATGTTTATTAAATATAAATTTTTGAAAATTCCAAATATTTTTTTCCTTTTTGCGAGGGTTTCGATATTTAAAGTATGTATCTACCTAACCCCTCTATTACGGGTAGGATGTACCACAAGGTCAATTTCTAAGTGGAGTAAATTGGCTTGAGTTCAGAGTTTTCCTTCTCCCTGACCGGTTGCCTAAGCAAGGCTTAAGAACTCAATCTCCCCGACTATTTACGTTAGTATAAGAGAAAACTGATGGGTTAAAGTATTTCCTAAACACATTAGCATAGTCTCGAACGCAGACCATTTAGCCCAGGGTTTGAATTCAAGTCGCAGATTCCATTTCCAACGACAATAATGGTTACTATAAGCGCGCCTTCTCTCTCTCTCTATATATATATATATATTTATATAATGTTAATATAATGTAAAACTGCCACATACTTTGTTTCTGTCAGTTTAGCTAAATCAAATCTTTATCTTTCAGTCTAATCGTATAAAGTAGGCATCAAACTAAAAATCAAATTATAACAATTTTTAATCATTTTTTACGTTATCAGATGATCCGAAGTTTTAAAAAGCCTGTTATTTATTTTGGAGCACGGGTATTAGAAGAGAACCGTAACGTTAGCTTCTCGACATTTATTTACTTATAAGTCCTCACAAATTTTGATATGATTAGCTCGAAATCCTGCTCTTAATACGGATTTTTAAACCAGCAATAATTTTCATTCTTGACTGGTCAAAGGTCACAGGAGTGTATTATTCATCGAAATAGTAGACGCTAAAAGGTAGACTACAGTTACAGGAAGTCAATGAGGTCCCTTCAACCCATCATCAAGCAAACAAGGACAAGTCTTGCCGAAGGGATCTGATAATTGTATCGTATGATTATTATTCATAATAATTATATTTATAATGAGTAATTATAATGAAACTGTCAAGTCAGGGATCCCTCGCTAATACGAGTACCATGTAGACTAGTAAAACGTGTTGAATGTTATATGGAAAGGAGATGGTTACTGCCATGTAATTCCATTGATCTGAGAAATTCCATGAAGAATTAAGAATGGTGCCCTCTGGATTTACTGCGGGTTTATGTGAACTTAAAAACATGACTTATATTAGCAGTTGTCTGTCTCGCGAGATCGTGTGCATGGATCTCAACACAGGCCTGGCCAAGGTTGAATGGAAGACCAGAAGTAACCCATGCAGCAAGTATAATAATTGCAAAAAAGGAATATATATATATATATATATATATATATATATAGATAGATTGATTGATAGATAATGCAAAACTCCCGCACACTTTGTTACTGTCAGTTTAGCTAAATCAAATCTTTATCTTTCAGTCTAATCGTACAAAGTAGGCATGTAACTAAAAATCAAAGTTATAACATTTTTTCATCACTTTTTCGGTTATCAGATCATCCAGAGGTTTAAAAAATCGCACGACTGGGTAGGAAAGTTGATCTACTAGGAATTGCGCAAGAGATCGAAATTTGACAATACTACCAAATGGTAGATGGGCAAACCAGAATCAATCCTGGAGAAAGAGACACATAAAATTTTCTGGGACTTCGAGATCCAAACGGATCATCTAATCCCAGCCAGAGGGCCAGACCTAATGATAATCAACAAAAAAATGAACTTGTTATCAAGTGGATTTTGCTGTTTCAGATGACCACAGTGAAAGGGAAACGACAGATAAATACTTGCATGTTACCAGAGAGTATAAAAAGCTGTGGAAAGGTAACGATGATACCAGTAGTTGGTGATGCACTAGGAAGAGTCCAAAAATGTTTTGAAAAAAGACTAAAGAAACTGGAAATCAGAGGTAGAATCGAGAACACACAGATTACAGCATTGTTAAGCTAGAATACTGAGAAAAGTCCTGGAGAGACTTTCTTTCATTCACATTCTAGTGGAAAGCTTACAAGTATCAAAGTGATAATATCAGTACCGTTTCTTTGTTTAATGGCATATCAACCAACGTAGATTATTTAATGGCAAAACCATCATTGTAGAACAGCTGTGATACAATTTAACTCATAGCTCGGAGGAATAAGGCAGCTCAAAACTTTCCCGAGAATATTTGTCCAAATCGCTTCTCTTTAGATAACCTGGTCAGCTCGAGCCCCCTTCCATTAACCATATTGATGCCAGGCTTAGTATGGACGCCATAACGGAGCGTATACTAGGGACCAGCGCCCTCCCCACACCTCGGTGTAGTAGCTATTGAAAAGGGAACCTTCGGGTCACCCCCGACTAAGGTCGCCAACTTTACTTACTTTTTATTAGTCCAAAAGTAGACGTTATATTGAAACTGGAGTTTGAACACACTATTCGAGGCCATGGTCGAAGAGCTTTAACCATTTTACCATTGGGACTCACCTAATAATAAGACGTATATTAAGCGCTAAGTGTATCCATAAATATACTCTTACAGAAAATAAAATTGGGTTATGTTGAAGAACTTTGCTTATTTTATGTTGAGTACACTACGTCCATAGATACAAAATGCTGTTTATATACCCTTTATTTTGGAACCTGTGCTTTACCTGTAATCAAACGATATTAGCTTGACGTTTATTCATGAATAAATTTAAATACATCGATGTTGCAATATCATTTTTTGTCAATTTAATGGCATCTAAGTCTCGCGAGATCATAGATCTAAACTCAGATCTCAACACAGATCTGGGCAAGGTTATATGGAATACGTGAAGTTGTGAAGGAAACAGTTATACCCTCTTAGTGACACCGATGTTGTGCAAAGGAAGAGAAAAGGGTGATGCAACTTGGCAGTGTAGCCGTAGCAGAAGTTACCATTTACTTGGTTGGGTTTTAAGGTATATCAACACTTGTAGGTTATTTAATGCAAAAGCTTGTTTATATATATATATATATATATATATATATATATATATGTGTGTGTGTGTGTGTGTGTGTGTGTGTGTGTGTGTGTGTGTGTGTGTGTGTGATTTGTAAACGAATAGTTTGTAGGTAACCTTTTTAAACAGGGCAGAGTTTATTTGTTTGCATACAGTTAATCAATATCAAGTATTCCTATCAAACCATAATAATTCTAATTAATATTAATCGTTTGTTAACACACAGTCTAATGGTTTCAAGTATTTCTATCTAACGCTAAGAATTCTATTCGACATTATTCATTCATTTACACACAGTTAAATGGTTCTAATTATTTCTATGTAAAACAAAAAAATTCAATTTCTGCACACAGTTAAATGGTTTCAAGCATTCTTATCGAAAACGAACTTTATTTAGTATTATGTTGTTTTCACATTATTAAATCGTATTGCTATTTAATACCAATAGTTTTATTAACACACAATTAAATAGTTTCAACTATTGCCTTGTAACCCTTACAATTCAATTCAAGTCGTTTGTTTAAATGGTTAAACAGTTCTATTTGATCCATGGCAATGAAAGCATACTCCGCATTCCTCAGAGCTCCAAGACTGGAGCCTCACCTTTAGATTACTTTGTGTCATATCTAGGTCACTTTGGGGGGGGGTTCTTACCCTTCTGCGGAGACGTAGTCAGCTTATTCAACAGCCACAGCCGACTGGACTGAGAATTTACCAGGACAAGGTTGAAGATAATGTCGAACTGACAGACTTCCTCTTCCTGTTCTGAATTCAGGGGTTTTTTTTTCGGTTAACTGGTTGCCTTACCAAGGGGAGGAAGCCCAGTGTGTTCTAAAATTAATCCATTGCAGAGCACACGAGCAATAGAACGAAGTAAATCGCAATATATTGTCATCCATAGACAGACTGTTTTGTTCTATCAGAACTCTTCAGTGTGGCTAGACACGCAGGACGCTCGAAGCCGGGATCGAAACCCGTCCAACTTTATATCGACACACGACTGACGAAGGCATGGACAGCTATCGATAGGCTCTCGATCATATGGAAATCAGACTTAACCGATAAAATGAAACGCAGTTTCTTCCAGGCAGCGGTTGTGTCGATACTGCTATATGGATGCACCACATGGACGCTAACGAAGCGGCTGGAGAGGAAACTAGACGGAAATTACACAAGAATGTTGAGAGCAGTATTGAACAAGTCCTGGCTACAACACCCCACGAGGCACCAACTATACGGACACTTGCCCCCCCCCCATCACGAAAACTATACAAGTTAGACGAACCAGACACGCGAGACACTGCTGGAGAAGCAAGGACGAGCTCATAAGCGATGTACTCTTGTGGACCCCAACATATGGATGTGCAAAAGCAGGACGACCAGCACGAACTTACATACAGCAACTATGTGAGGACACAGGATGTAACCCTGAAGACCTGCCGGAGGCGATGAATGATAGGGAGAAGTGGCGAGAGAGGGCCAGGGAGATCCCTGCTGGCGGCGCAACATGATGATGATGATGATGATGATGATGATGAAATCGCAATCATCCTCTTCTTCAATTTAAACTAAGCTCGTCAAGATCATTTCGAGTCCAGTTGGATGGAGCAATAGAATACACATACTGCATCACTGCAGAGGAGTAAGACCCCCCCCAAATGAGTGTCCTGGATATAACATTAAATCTAATGATGAGCCTACTGTAATATAGGAGCTTTTGGGAATGTGAGGTACCCCTTCGTTGCCATTGCTCCCAGGTCCACTCTGACATGGATTGGTAGCACCTAACAGGGTCCTATCAATGGGCCTAATAGAACTGTTGTACATTTAAACAGTAAACAAACAAAACTTATGCTAAATTGAATTCTTTAAAATAGAACTGTTTGATCATTTAACTATGTGTTAACAAACGACTGATGTTTAATTGAATTTTTTGTGTTATTTTGCAATACTTGGAACCATTTAAATTTGACTTATGCTAAACTGAATTGTTAGAAATAGAACTGATTGATCATTTGATTGTGTGTATCTACAAAATGTGTTTACAAATCATATATTTAATATATATGTAAAAACAAGGTTTGGCATTAAATATCAGCAATGGTTAATATGCCATAAAACCAAACCAAACCAAATCAAGTTGATTTTCCTCCATATGAGTCCAATCTATCAATATATATGTATATATAGATACATTTCTTATTACAAACGTAACGCATCAAAAAACGGCACATAAATAAAATACATTTATCTGAACAATGAATTTAAAATGCTCTAACTTAAAGAATAATTTTTTTTTTTTTATCAAATTTGCTATTTAATAATAATTTACGACTGAACGATCGTGAGTTTTATGTTCAGTCTGAAAATTATTTCTAATTATCCAATTCTCGATATAACGGAGATGACTATATCTCTCATTCTAACGGGACTGTTGATCTGCACATAGATTTCGGTATTATTTACCAATCCTTCCACACAGGAAGTATGTGACACAAGATCAATTTTTAAGAGGCGTTTAACAGGTTTCAATTCATAGTTTTCCTTCTCCTAGACTGGTTGCCTAACAAAGGCTAGAAAACTTACCCGGTCCGACGATTTACTCATGGCCGGAGGGAGAATAATTGGATTCATACCTTTCCCAAGGATATTGTGAATTGCAATATGCGTCGTCCAGGATTTGAACTAGTGTCACCGTCTCTATTTCCTATGACGATAACAATTACACCACGGGCGCCTCCACGGTTCAAGGTTGTATGTTCAGTTTGTGACCTTAGAGTAGGGTGACCTGAAGGCTCCCTTTTCAATAGCTACTACACCAAGGTGTTGGGGAGGGCGCTACTCCTTTCCTGGATTGTTCCACTTTACCCTTGATACGTACCTTATAATGCTGAGTGTTAAGCAAGGATGTATCAAGTGCCATTTTTTGAGTCTTTGGTATGACTCGACCAGGGATTGAACCCAGGTCTCCAGGACCATTGGCAAATACTCAACTCATTAGGCCAATGGCCCGTTTGTTGTATTTTAATCCCCGTTTTTCAAAGAATATATTTTTGTTTTCACGTAACAGCAAAATTTTAACCGTAAATATTCTCTTGTATTTTGTAATATTATATGAGACATTTGATAATATGAAATCAGGCCTGAAAGATTCGAGAACCATCTAGGTTCTGCGCGTGCTTGTGTGTGTCTGTGTATGCTTCTTTCTTTGTTTTTATTGCCATATCAGCTTTCTTATGTTATTAAATGTCAAGGATATCCCTAGTAGAAATGTAGCATATTGACCCTTGACAGAGCCGTCAATCAAGGGATTCTAGGACAGAATGTTCCAGATGTGTAAATAAAGTGATTACCGGAAAACAAGTGTAATAAGCAGATTACGTGGGTTGACTGCCAGAAGGACAACTGGAACGCATAGGCGTTATGAAATTATAAATACAGAGGTAGCCACGGGCAGTTACGGTCAGTCAGTCAATCGGTTGGGCAGTCAAGAGGTTCGGAGAGTGGCCAGCGAGTGCCTGAGAGGACGGAGGCCAAGTGGCCCCAGGTGAAACTCGGTTGAGAAGTTCACGTCAAGAAAGCTAAGATGTAAGGCCCTGTTTATGGAATCCCCACATGGTTAAGAAGAAATGGGTCAATATAGTATTTCTCCGCCAGTTTGTGTGTAACATATTGACCTTCGACCGAGCCGTCAATCAAGAGATGCACCTGTGTAAATAAGTGGAAGCAGGTGGACGAGGAACAAAAATATAACCAGGACACAGACGGCTTGTCAGTTCCGGTCGCAGTTGGAGTCAGTTGGGGACAAGATGCCGAATCGAGAGCCAGCGGCAGACAGAGGGCTTTGGGCCCTCAGTGACCCATGGTTGAGCAGCCCAGTCAGAATGCGAAAGAAGTGCTGCTATGGTCAGAAGAACTTGGGGTCAGTATGTTTGTCCCGGTCTCCAACTCACCTCTCACACACAAGAAATATCAACCCTTTCGAGAATAAAGTGTGAGAGGTATATTTTTATAAAGAACTGTGTTCGTTCGTTCATTGAAGTTCGTCATTATGTTTGATTATGTTCCGCATATATTAGTATTAAGTATATGTATGTGGCTATACAACATGTGTCCTTCATCTTGTCTCTGTTTATCTCTCACAATTACAGAATGTTGGACCTTTCGAAAAGTAATAAAAAGAGATTTATATTTTTGTAAAGAATGTGTTATGCTCATTCATTCCCTCATCATGTTATATAACAGAAGAATAATGGTGGTGATTAATAAGGAGCTTCATGCCTTTCTCAAGGGTATTAATCCGAAAGTGAATGTAATATCGTGATTGGAGTTCGAACTCGCATTTAAAAATGTCCCAGTTCAGCTCGTTAACCATATACCACGTGAACTCCCTGCGTTGATACAAACAGTGAGTGGTTCAAAGATTCTAATAATAACTTAGACAAACGATTAATCTCGCTCAATGACATTTATTTTGAGATACAGATAAAGAGAAAATATCGTCTTGTTTTCAGTAGAATGATTAGTTATCAAGTATCTGTTGTGCAGGCCTACACAGTCACAGAGATTTTATTGATTATATTAAGAAAAAAATGCTGTTGCATGCTGAAATATATATATATATATATATATATATATATAAGACTTAAAAATGGTACTTGATGCCGCCTTGCTTAACACTCAGCATTATTAGGTAAGGATCAAGGGTAAAGTGGAGCAATCCAGGGAATGGAGTAGCGCCCTCCCCTACACTTCGGTGTTGTAGCAATTGAAAAGGGAGCCTTCATGTCACCCTTGACTTAGGTCACCAACTTAAGATACATATATATATATATATATATGCAATTTTTTAAAGGAAATATCTTGCATTTTAAATTTCCAAACACTGATTACAACACCCCGTTTTCAAACAGAACGCCACTAATGAAAAAAATGTTAAAATTTTCTCATTTTTTCGTTTCATTTAAAAAATTAAAAAATAATTTAAACCGAATTCATAAGTTGTAATATCACAAATTTAAACGCTCTGATGATGGTTTAATGCTTAATGTAAAAGCCGAAACGTTTAACGTTGGCAAATAATTCAACTAGGAATAAAACCATCCTAAGAATACCTTGTGTTATTTCATATTTGTATATATTTATTTACACATATATATAGGTATACATACATATATATATATATATATATAGAGAGAGAGAGAGAGAGAGAGAGAGAAAGAGAGAAACGGATAGATAGATGTCAGTATCATTTTCATTTTTATCATCGCTGTTGTAATTATGTTTCATCATGTAAATAATTACTCCTATGATTACATTTTCGCATCAACAAATCTCGAAATGGACGAATAAATTGGCTGTGTAACGTAAACCCACCCTGATACTAATTTGATGTATGCTAGTTCACCCTGAATATCAACTTGCCTAAAGACTGACTTATGTAAATGGGCTCTGATAATTAGTATACATAAATTGTATTTCTTATTACTCTTATTACACAAAGCTCTTTCCCACTCTCTCTTAAGAATATAGGAAGGCAGATTTGGCAAGTTCTGAAGCAAGGAAATGAAGAATAAAGTGAAAGTGTAATTGACACAGGATATATATATATATATATATATATATATATATATATATATTAAGTATCCAGTCAGTGTCCAAGGACAGTAGGTGTGGATTATTCTTTACATAGTAATATATGAGGAAAATCATATAAATCTACAGAGTGCTCAATGTATGGCTGTTGTTAGTTCCCTATTTATTCGCTGGGCTATAACAAAATTCACATTCAGAGCGTATATAGTTCAATTTGATGGAGACTCAAACTCGGTTAAGTCGTCATAATAAATTTATTTCGGCGGAGAATATTACTATATTCTCCGTCTCGTCAGATGACTATTTATATGCTTCTCTCTCGTCGCAGAGTAGCAAATGTGGAGTTACAGTTCGTATTCAGAAGATAAAATAAAGGACTTTAAAAATAGAAAATAAAAATTAGAAAATAAAAATGAAAATTGAAATTAAACAATAAAAATAAAAATAAAAATAAGATAAGAATAAGGTGGAAATCAAATTACAAATTATTTCATTCATATGCGTGGGCAGAGGAAATAATTCAATTTGCGAATATATAAGGGGATTCTTATAAATCTCCAGGAGTGCACAATGTATGATATTTGATATATAAATTTGTAAATTTCATACAGAGTAAATTCATATAATTAGAAGAAAAACTCTATTAACCGTCACTTGCCTATTATAAATCTATTTCAGCTTGTCACTCTATATGAAAACCACCCTATTCAGATAGCCATCACATAATGGAGATTCCCCAATATATATATATATATATATATATATATATATTGGGGCAAAGGGAGTTGTTGATAAAGGATGGGATTATCCATGGGTGAAAATCAAATTTGATCGAAAGATGTGGTTAACTCGACAGAAATAATTTTTTTTATAAATTCCGATCAAGAAAACGAGCAGACAAAAATATTTTCAATTAATCTCGAGAGTAGTAACAAAAAAATGTAACTAAAAAATATGACGAAGAAAAAAGAAAATAAAGAGAAAATAAACATGAAAAAAAGGGCTGTGAACTTTCGCACATGCTAATATATGGTAACTAGCAAAAATATATAGTTTTGTGGGTATAAAGAAGAATCTCTCTCTCTCTCTCTCTTTCTCTCTGTGTGTAGCGCATGTCTTAAGAAGCGTTTGAAGTTGAAATACTTTTTTTAAAGACGGTTGAATCTTTAATTACATCACAGAGAACCTTTCGTGCTCATTTCATATTACGTCATAAGGATACTGTTCCTGATAGAAATCGATACTGTTACGAGATGAAAATACTCAATTACATTAGCTAAATGAGGCTATCATTGCCACTTGTCTAAGTTCATTTTCACCTTACAGGTGACAGTTTAAAATAGGGGTAGTATTTCTGTCACACCTTCTCTCTATATATAGATATGTGTGTGTGCATATGTGCGTTAGAGTGTGTATGGGTGTGTGAGTGGTGTGTAGGCTATGGTAGCAGTATTCTCTATAGAGAGGTAAGATTCCCCCACAGAAAACTGGTGTCCTAGGTATGATACTAAACTGCATTTGATGGTGAGGCTCCACTTCTGCTGATTTGGAGGTTGTAGAATAACTTTTCGTTACCACTACTCCCAGGTCCAAGGCGCCTTTGGTGGTGTAATGGTTAGCAAGATCGACTTGCAAACCTACACGAGTGAGTTCGAGTCTCATTGGGTGCCCCTTTCATATGGCCTTGTGCCACATCTAAGCAAAAAGCTTAGCAAATTACCACTATTCCCAGGTCCAGTCTGATCCGCAAGAATTGTACCTGTTAGTGTCCTATCTATGAATCAAATAGACCTGTTTTGCAGTTATTCGTATTCGATAAGTTAGTGTAAAAATAAACTCAAAAAATGTAAATATGAACGAATAATTAACAAGATTCCCTTACCTCTAGAAATGAAATTGGCCTAGAAGGGTTGTCATGCCATTCAAATCAATAAATCAGTCAATAGTATTGTTTATATATATATATATATATATATATATATATATATATATATAAGAATACCTAAAGAGCTAGAACTTTAGGCATTTAGGTATGGCTTAAGATATTCTAATTTCCCTCTACTTAGTGTATTGAGCACTTTTACGTTTCAGCTTTGGTTACTCCGTCGGTATTTTTTCTTTTGCCTAGACATTGCGGTCCTGGTTGATTATTTTCAAGCAGCACGGATGTTTTTAGTCTTTTCTTTTTCTACTGAAATTTTTTCTTAGATACCAGTTTGTGTTATATATTTTTATTCAGAAATTGTATCATTTAGTTTTTTTTCACACCGCTAGAGTTATTGTATCGGTGTAAAAATATTTATAATCTCTCTCTCTATATATATATACATGAAATAATTTTTATTAAAGAAATTAATTTATGCGTATTCGTTGTTTTTCTTATACCATATCAACCCTTGAAAATTAGTTAAAGAACTTTCTAAAAAAAAACCTCCTTTTCTTTTTTCAAAAACTTTTTTCTTGACAATGTTCTCAGCTCAAAATTAGCTAGGAACAATCAAAACATGAATAACACAAAAGAAATATATTTATTTGTCTTCTTCCTTTTAATCATCTTTTAATATATATATGTGTGTGTGTGTGTGTGTGTGTGTCTGTGTATGTGTGTGCAAATGTATATATGCAGCCAGAAACACGAATACACATATACATATGTATATAGCAAGCACAAATCTCTCTCTCTCTCTCTCTCTCTCTCTCTCTCTCTCTCTCTCCCTCTCTCTCTCTCTCTCTGTGTGTGTGTGTGTGTTTGTGGAGGTTGCACCTAGGATGTCTACTGTAAATGCAATAAGCAGTAAGTGATGGATTTCCCCTTCGTCCAAGTTTAGCGTACTTTTACTCCATTACGCTCACCCAAACAATTAAGCTGAAAGTACGGAATATTTGCCGAGGGTAAACTGTTCTGGAAATAAGCCAGAAGAAACGCATGAAAATTCTTTAACCTGTCAAGTAGCACGTCAAACTTTATTGACGTTTACTAGAGTGAGTCAAAAGTTTTGCAATGTTTTTGTACCGTGAAGAATAATTAGGCAGCTGCGGATGCTTTGACCGAAGCCGTGAAGCTGAGGAACCACACTGGATTGTGAGATGCCAAGCTCACCTGATACTCTCCGAGTGCTACTCACCGGATTCGTCAAGGTCATGAAGCTGACGAACCACACTGGACTGTGAGATGTCATGTTCACCTGATCCTCTCTGAGTGCTTCTCGATGGATTTGTCGAGGCCGTGAAGGTGACAAATCACACTGGATTGTGAGATACCGAACTCGCCTGATACTCTCCGAATGCTACTTAGCGAATTCGTCAAGGTCATGAAGCTAATGAACCCACAGCACTGTGAGATGTCATGTTCATCTGATACGAAACACTTTCATCCCCTTCAGGTACAGGTTAAATAGTACCACTACTGACCTATTAAAAGGATGGCGTTGGAATTAAATAACCAAAGAAGGTTGATATGCCATTAAACAAAGAAACTAAACCAAACAAAACAACAGTTCCTTCTTCTTTTCCATAACACGTTTGTCTTTTTGGTTCCTTCCATGACGTTATGGCCTACTTTGAACTCTTAAAGCATAAAATCACCTTTCACGTTCATCGGTGCAGCTTTACAATCACACACAGAGTGAAGCAACGAACAAAGAGCTTGCGCACCACCAACAACGTTACTACTAAACACAACGAGTACCAGTCACGATTTGAACTGCTCCAGTTCCGCAAACTCGCACATACCAAAACTTTGACTCACCCTAATACATGAACAAAGATTGTATAGCCCAATCGGCTGGGGCTGTACAATACACCTAGCACATCTCTGCAGAGGAACAAGATCCCCCCCATCAACGAGTATACTGGATATGGCATTAAGTAATCTGAGAAGAAGGCTCCAATAATGCTGAGGCTTTGGGGAATGTGGAGTACCCTTTCTTTGCCATCACTCCCAGGTGTACTCTGGCCTAGAGTGGTAACACCTCATAGGGTGTTATCTATTGGTCAAATAGAACTGTTTCACATTTAAACTGAGTGCAAACAAATGATATGCTAAATTGAATTGTTTGCAATAAAACTTTTGGTTCATTTAACTGTGTGTATCTACTTGTGTTTACAAATCCTATATTTAATATATTTGTAAAAAAAGAATTTTGAATATGAACAATGGTTGACATGCCATAAAAACAAACCAAACCAAAAAACAAAGATTCAAAGTGTGCTTAATAATAAGCTGTGTCATTATGGTACCAAATAGACATTTGTACCACCACGTGCTCGAGCGGCTTAGTGTGTATCACTATGTCTTAAGTGGTAGTTGGACTCGGTTGTACCCTTGTCATGGGAAAAAGTGACGAATACACAAAACTCTGTCTTGGTTCACTCACTCATAAGTTTATTCACTACTACACTTTTAAAGTAGAATTTGAGAGAAGGAAACACCGTATGATAACAGAGTCGCCTGCGTTAGCTGGACAAAGAGAAACAACATGTCATAAGGAGAAAAAGGGAAGGCAGACAGAAACCTTAAATTCTCTCACTGATTTTCTGATGCAATTCTAACGTGTTTGTTCGCTGGTTTCGCCTTCACAGGTTTGCGTCTGGTGTGAGACCCCGTTTAGGATCCCCCCCCAGTATAAGCCGCAATTTCCGACAATTTTCACATTGTCCGGGTTAGTGTTCACTTTCATCTTTACATCCTCGCGTCTCTGAGCCAACTAACTTTCAAACCCGAGTCGTCCCATTGCTTTCACCTGGTGTCAGAGGTTGTACATATCCGTTTCCGGTGGTTCCACATCTACGCAGAAGATTTGGTACCTCTTTTCTTGTCATTTTTAATTGCTGTAGTCATTTACCCGTGATTGGCTGGCCTACAACTAGTAGACTAGTAGAAGTCTACTGGCCGTTCCCGAACTCTCTGTGTCAGTTTTTTCTTCAATTTTTTTCTTTTCTCTCTCTCTCTCTCTCTCTCTCTCTCTCTCTTCCCCCAAAATTTACTTCCCGTCGCTTTCTAACGTCGACTCTCTATATCCCGTTACAAAGCTTCATGCCGACACATAACGAAAGTTTAAAAGTATAGTGTTGAGAAGATGATTTTTGATTGTGGTGCGTTGTTGTTGCTAGGGAATTCTGAGGTTTGGTAACTGTGTCCTTTTCTTTTTATCCCTATTCACTCGTTATCTTTTTGTTTGTTGAATCTGCAATGGGATTAATGACGTAATGGAAAAAAACAGGGATACCTTTAAACTCAATTTAATTTTCGGGGTTTACGGGTATTTTGTGGCGAGAATGCATTCCTGAAACAGTAGAAATTGCCGAGCTTCTCAGTCAAGGTATTTGAAGAATCTTAGGAATCATTTTTGGCAAATAGTAAATTTAAAGGTCCGCCATGTGTGTCTGTTTTCAGTCGGTATATTCAACTGATGCTGCTACGAGCAGGAGACACAACACGCTGCTTAGGTCAGAGGCCTTTGCAAATACATGTGCTTCGACTGGCTGTCGAGAGAAAAAAGCACATCCGTTTAGTCGGTCTGTCAAGGGGACTGAGAAAGAAGTTTCTCTTTGGTGCAAGGCAGCCCCTTTTTTGGTATGTGCAGATTGTGCTTCCTGTCAGAGCCCCCCCCCAGCCCCCTAGGAAATTGTTATTTTTGTATTTATTTATTTTATTTCCTATTTATTTTATTATCTCATCATCATGTCACGCTATCAGCACGGATGTTCCTGACCGTCTCCCGCCACACCTCTCTATTGTCCATTGCTTTCGGCAGATCCTCAGAGCTACATCCCGTATCAGCACAGAGCTGCTGTATGTAGGTTCGAACTAGACGTCCTGCCTTTGCTCGTCCGTGTGCAGGGGTTCACAGGAGTACATCACCCATGAGCTCGTCCCTACTTCTCCAGCAGTCGCAGGATACTGCATCTCATTTTTTTTTTTTTTTTCAATTTCTATTTAATCCCCCAAAGGGGTCTTCTCTTTTCAAACAAGAGAGATCTGTTTCGGAATCTGTCAAGAACGGTAGATATTTTACTTTCCATCAACGTTTGGTACTTACTCCTAGTCAAAGCATTATTTAGTAACTAAAACTCGCTCTCCAAACTGATGACCCCGGTAAAGCACCTACTACGACTGAGTCGTTACTGAATAAGACTCAAGTGTCGTGACTTATACTTGAAGTCAGAAAAATGCACCACTGTAGAGATACAATAAATAATTATCTCAACATTGAGAATGGGTATTCCCATTGGTAGCTTCGGGGAGAAACACATGACAGTTCAGAAATCCATTCTCAAATTCTTTTGTCTCTATTCTTTAAACAAGAGAGATCTGTCTCGGAATCTGTCAAGAACTGTAGATATTTTACTTTCCTTCACCATGAAAGCTTTATTTTTCCATTTTTGGACCTTTTCAACATACTTTTTCATGGAAAAAATATGTGTATAATTTTACCTGTTAAGAAAACATTCGTGTTTTCTTTTTATTATTACCTCTAGGATATATATCTTAAATATTGAATGTTCTTAACTGTTATTCCCACCCTTACTTCTGTTGTCTTTGGTGTTAGTATATCACGGATATACTAATGCCAATATTGGTCCTCAGTGAGTGGGGAATCGACTAAATAATTCTCTTAGTATCAAGTATACCAATAATCATACATACATATATATATATATATATATATATATATATATATATATATATATATATATATATATAGCACATGAAATGGGATGGTCCAACCCAGCCTTAAAAGAAGAAAGTCAAGAATCTAGAGGAGATTACCTTTACAATTACATTAGCGCCTCGGGTGGTGTAATGGTTAGCAAACCTTCACGAGTGAGTTCGAGTCTCATTGGGTGCACCGTTGATACGGCCTTGTGCCACATCTAAGCAAAAGCCTTTGTAAATAACTACCTTTACAATTGCACTACAATTAAATTTCACGTATACTATGAGACACATGTACGAGGATCATTAAATAAGTTTCCAGACTTTTTTCGTATAGGCACTTTTATTGAGAGTACACACATGAAACTCTAGTCCTCTTCGGAGCAATCTCCTCCGGCTGCACTGCACTTGTTGTACTGTTTCAACAACTTATGGAAGGCTCCATAGAAGTCCTCTTGTGTGAGCGTGTCAATGACCTTCGTCACAGCCTCTTTCAT
>OY757904.1:154535418-154552918 GCA_963585895.1 Sepioteuthis lessoniana | reverse complement strand
GGTTTTGTCTTCTGTGCAACAAACCAATTTCAGTTGGGCATTATCTGTGAGAAAAAAACAGCTCGATAACCCAGTTCTCTCATCCCGAAATTTAGAAACGGCTCTGTTCTGTTTGGCATTCAAGGAGGAATGTGTCGAAGTTAACTGATTCTAATCTAACAGTGTTACCTAGCTTTTGAGAATATCTTAGTTATGAATTTTTTTTCACTACTATCTGGATTGTGTTTAGGTGAAAAATCAGATTTTTATAGTTTTCTCAAAGAAGAGGTTGATTGTTGAGAAGACTTGGCTTGAGTCCTAATAGCGAGAGGTAAAAATGTGTTATTGATTTCAAAAGAGCCAAGAGGTGACAGCCAGCTATGAGCTGACAATATTAAAATATTTTGGTTTAGCTAGTGTAAAGTAAATGAGCATTGAACTAGACAATTGCTAATTTGGGATATTTTCACCGAGGAAATAGATTTGGATTATAAAGAGCTGTACATATAATGACAGGATTTTAACGTCACAAATTCGTTGGTGTTTCGACTGCGAAAAGAACGGACCGATTAGCATCGAGAGAAGCAGAGCATACAAACAATTTTATGTTGTCAATGGAGATATAACTCCATATAAGCGACAGCCAGTCAACTCACATACCTATGTATTTATGAATGAACTACAAGCATTTAAGTTGCTAAAGTTAACTTAGCACCGACACACATATAGCCAGTCCAAATCCTGTATTCTGTTTTGTATAACTATAGATTCCATACGATAGTTGATTGTATTTCACTTAAACTGTTATTAAACTGTTTGTAATTAATCAATAAGCATTATCGTTCTTCTGGAGAAGAGACCAAATTATCCTGTTCAAAACATTCGTCATCAGAGATTAATACGGCTTAACGGTTTGGGAAGCACTCGTTTCCTTGGCCTATAAGAATCACAACACTTTCGGAATATCAAGCGAGGCGATCGACGACTGCGGCTGTGCATTAATGATAGTTTCGAATTAAAAAACGCCCTACCATTCCGACAGCCGTGGAGAGAGTGAGATTTCACAACAGGGTAGGAACTGAGGTATGTAGCGAAGAGAAATACGATGTGTTTGGATTTAGAGGCTTACGTTATATTGGTTGTGACCAAGATAATTGGCCCCGAAGTGGTGAAGGTTGAGTTTATAGAAAGATTTCACAGCGTCTAGGTGTCAATCTAAAAACAGATTAATATTCATATTGAGGAAAACCAAACCCCCAGTCTACATCATAGTGTTTGGGGTGGTCGTTAGCGACTGTGACGTTATGACTCTATTCATTTTCCCATATGGTCTGAAACAAGCGGTCTGCATCAAATGCTTTGATGAGATAGTACTCTCCTGGATCGAGAGAGTGGCTGCTGGAAGATTCTGCGTCTGACAACCGGACTCTTGGTCATGCAACACAACCAGAAGAACTGTGTTGGCTGTGAGAAAATTTATGCAGCCTCATAACCCCAAACTCATCAACTTACAATCCACATGATTATATAAGAGTGGGGCGTGGTTGAGCGAGAGACCAATAAAAATACTTGCAACACAAATGGCAATTTCTTTGAATAGATTTAATCTATATGATTTCAAGATATTTTCAAGTAATTTTCGTAAATATATTTGCTAAAGTGAGATGTCAGTGTTATTTGGATTTTTGAGTAATTTAGAGGGCAGTTTACCCATCGTACCCTGTCTACTTAGATTAACAATTAAAAATGATCTAAATTAATAAAAGATAGAGTTCTATGCACACGAATCCCGGGTAATATGACGATATTTGAACTATAAAACAAAATAAGATAGCGTAAAATCACGCAAGTTTCACGTCTCTGATCTTCAGCTGACTTGAAGATCAGTTACTTGAAACTCGGAGTGGTGATGTATATATATATATATATATATATATATGTATATATATGAAGAAAATTGACAGAGTAGTCTAAAAGTGGTGAATTTATTAAGTAAGAAAGTCGACGCTATAACGTTTCGGTATTAATATACGGAGTGCCCCCCCCAAAAAAAAACAGAACCTATAAACTTTTTCATTACTTCTACAAGAATAAAGCAAAATAATTCTAATTTTGTATACTCGAACTTCTGGACATGTTGTTGAATACTATGGTCCTAATTTTTCATGCACAGAAACTACTTCCTATCCTGAAAAAATAGAAAAGGCTAGAATTGAATTTATGAATTTCAGTCAATGATATATGAGTTCTGTTCTTTTTTTGGTCACCCTGTACCATCATTAGGACTTTTAAAGGTTATATCAAGAGTGGAAGGAATAACGTTTACATATTTCCTCCATTATTTTCTGTATTTTATTAAACATCCAATTGTATTCCTTCAACAATTGATATATCCTGTCGGATACTTTTCCATTATTTACTTCTATATATATATATATATATATGGTGACGGCCACATCATGACTAAAAGTAGCCGTCTTTACCAGCAAAATTACAATTCAAACATCCTAATAAATAAAAAATTCAACTTGTCCAAAATATACAAGATGATAAAGTAATAAGGCATCTGAACGATGTTGGATTATATTGACATACGCTTTTACGAGGTTTTACCGCTTTCTGAGTTTACATACTTACAACCCTGTGACTAGCGTAGCAAAATAACTGGTGACGATGCAAACTGCAGATTTTATTTCAGAGCATCTTCTCTCAGACCTTTCCAACAAAGGATACCAAAAAGTAGCAGAGGTTTGATGCTGGAGCTCCCTTCTCCAGTTTTGGGAATTAACTACTAGAAAGTTTGGCTTCACTACGGTTTCTTCATTAGATTGGAACAACCCTTTATATATATATATATGGAAAATCAACTGATTTCCATATTACAAAAAGGATTATTTCTTGTGCAAAAATAGGCTATGGTTGGTGGATAAAAGCCCATAAATATTTAAGAAATTTTTCCCATCAAGATTGTTCAAAATATATCTTTTCGCCAGTTAGAATCATAAATAAATAAATCCATTTTTCATCAAATTTCGAGCCTACCTCAAACTTTTTAAAATGATGAAATAGATAAACCTTTTTTAGATTTAAAGATTCACACTGTAATCTACTCCAAACTATCACATTTATTTCTTTTGAGTAAAGATCCAACATTCTATTCCTTCAAGAAGTATTTAATTTCAACATCACTTAATCACTTTTCAAAAGCAATGATCTTCTTTACCTAGATGTTCTTATACTAGAATCAGAGTATTAAGCTAATCTTACTCTTACATCTTAACGTCATAAATATACTTTCACACTCCATGGTGACATACTCACACAAAGTCCTTTTACACACATAAAATACAATAGCAAGATTTAGATAATGAAAACTGCTACATTGACAGCATGAACTTTTTTTCTTATAAAGTAAATATCGGAAAATATTTACACCTTTATACCTATTTATACCTTCCATTACAAGAAAAAACTTTGTGACGAGTTTTTCAACAGAATTTTTACTCAAGTTAAAGAAATAGAATTTGTTAAATTAGTAGATCGGTATTTGATTCAATCGCTGACACGACACACACACACACACACACACACACATATATATATATACGCTCCCCCATGGGGGTTGAGCACTCTGGCGAAGGAATTTTCGGCTGCTGCTCGCATTATTTTCTGTATTTTATTAAACATCCAACTGTATTCCTTCAACAATTGATATCTCCCTGTCGGATACTTTTCCATTATTAACTTCTATATATATATATATATATATGGTGAACGAATTGCTGCTACTGTTGCTACATAATGCCTTATAATTCCCTAAGCCGACGTGGTACGCTTGTTGGCTGAGCGGTCTGATACTAAGTCTAACGTAAAGTTGGGCGGGTTTCGATCCCAGCTTCGAGCGTCTAACGTGTCTAGCCACACTGAAGAGTTGTGGTACAACGAAACAGTTTGTCTGTAGATGACTATATATATATATTTGTGCGTGTGGTGTGACAGCGATTGAATGAAATACCGATCTGCTCATTTAACAAATTATATTTCTTTAATATATATAACAGAGCATGGATTAATGTCCACAGCCTAATGCGTAGTTATTAAGGGAATGTGATATATGTTTTTCATCTTTAAATTTTGGAGTTATCAATGTGTCTCCGAATGACAGTGAATCTGGGTAATGTTACACACTTCGTGTGTATTTATTCGTGAATACGTGTGCATGCTATGACAAATAAGTATAGAATAATGATTAAATGTGCACACGTATGTATGTTGTAACATAATAACTACAGACATTTAAGTAAAGTTGATTACTTATGTAAAACTCAACATGGACGGAAACAGGATGAGTGATGGCGTTTTTGTTTTTGAGGACGAAAAGGATGGTGGATTACAATCACTTGGGACTCCGGGGTCATATAATCTCCCCCTCGTGCGCCCTACTTTGTCTCAGTGATCCTGAATTAAAATGTCGGACGACCACCCAGTATTTTATATCAAGCTTATTAATCAACTTTGGCAGGATAAACAGAAACGAGAAAGAAAAGATGGTGGAGGGGACGATGGTGAAAAAAAATGAATCACTGAACAACATTGTCTGTGGCAAATGTTTTTTAAAAGCATTACAATGGTCGGGAGAAAGAGGATGTATACCAAAATCGTTGTTGTAAATGTTTCCTGATCATTTAGGTGGGGGAGGGGTTGATAAAATCTGTTCTCTCTCTCTCTCTCTCTCTCTCTCTCTCTCTCTCTCTCTCTCTCTCTCTCTATCTATCTATCTATCTATCTATCCTTTCTCTCCCTATCTGTTCCATATCTTCCCCTTCACTCTCTTTGTTTATCTCTGTATCTATCTCTGTATCTATTTATCTATCACTCATTATCACTCACTCAACTCTATCTCTCTCAATCTATTTACTTTTTATTGGTTTGTTTTCATAATCGGTCTCTCTCAATTTTTTTTATAATCTTTCTGCTTCTCCATCCCTCTCCCCCCCTCTCTCTCTCTCTCTCTGAATTTGGTCTCTTTGCCTCTCCCATACTTTCTTCCTGTTTTTATTTGATTTTTCCTTAATCTTGGGTAGTTGGTTTCATTGTTTAATGGCATATCAACCTTCATGGGTCATTCAATGCCAAAGCCATCCTTGTAAAAGAACAATAGGGATGCTATTTAACCCACAGCTGGTACTGACAAGGCAATTCATTCCCTCCCCAACGGCATTTGTCCAAAAGTGAACGTAATAGCGCGACCTTAGCTTGAACACGATCACCACGACGTAACAGTCCAGAACGTTACCTACTACACCACGGGGACTCATCGTTTGTTTTTAAAATCTTAATGCTTTATTTCAAGTGCTCTTCCTTTCTTCCTCTTCTATTCAATATTTCCGTCTTTCAATCAGATGTTTGACATCATCTTTACATACTTTCTTTTGCTTTTCTAAGTACTTTTAGACGTGTCGGCGAGGTTTAGACTATGCTGACTTTAACTTATGCAGAGGGGTAAGACTCTCCAAAACACGAATTGTCCTGGACGTGACACTAAACTGCTGCTGATGAAGCTCCCGTTCGGAGATCTGAGGAGCGTAGAGAATATATTTGAAAATTAACAGATAGTAAGGACAATGTGCAAATAATAAAAAGCACCTCAGAAACAAATACACAAAAAGTGTAAATATGAACGTATAATGAACGTGATTCTTTAACCAGTAGACATAAAATAACTCTTTACGAGTTGAGATGCCATTATCACCAATCAATCTGTTACGGTCAAGGGGAGGTTCAAATGATAACACGACTCGGAAATGAGTGATAAGAAATGTACTGAAAGAAAATAGTACATACATAAACGATATCAGAGAGAGAAACCCCTCCTCAGCTTAACACAATCATGAATATTACCGTTCTTGGTGATGGCTCGCTGAAGGTATTTGTTGCACGCCCCACCAAGCAGGCAAGTGCGGCACAAGCCTTTTTTAGGTGGGTCGAGCGCAGGGCCGGAGCCGACACGCGCCCGCCATTTTCTAAAAATATCTACGGCCCGTCAGCAAGGTGACGGCTCGCTGAGACTGCGCAGAAGAGAGCTTAGTCGGTATATGTCACATGAGGGCGAGTCCATCCGTACGGGAGACACCCCAACACAATCATTTCCATTTAAGTATTTTTCTGTCTTTTTATATCTACAATTATAATTTTTCACAATTATCTATTCAGCCCTCATATTTTTCCAATTTTAGTAGCGAGCGCAGGACAAATAGCGTAACAGTTATAGGTATTGGTTCCCTAAGCTTCTAAGTGATAATCATCTGAAGGTTGCGGGTTCAATCCTGACTGCAGGCGATTAACAATGCAGGAATAGTTAACACACCTGGTTATGTTTAACGGAATCAGAGCAAATAATCCCCGTTTATTAAATGAAGGATGTTGTTCAATGTTCTGTGTTGGCCCCTGAGTTCAACAAGAAACACGTAAAGAAAGCCGGAGGACAAATCGGCCGAAACGTTAGAATATAACTATAAAGATGAAGACATTAATCCGAAACCCCTGATTGATAGAAATGAAAGACGGTGTTTGTGAAGAAAGGTGCTTAGGTGAATGGTAACATATAAAGTGAACAAAACAAAAGTTTAACAAAAAATAATATTTAATGACTGAATAACTTAAATAGAATAAATAAAATACATTTAACGCAAATTTTTTAATGTACTTATGACGTGTGTCTTCGTTTTCATATCAAAATTTCATAAAAGTTTCCAATTACGTTGCTATAACAACCTATTGTTCCCCAGCACTATTTTTTTCTTCTCCAAATTATTATATGATGAAGCTTATAGAAAGTTGAACATCGTCATGAATGAATACAACACTAAATTCGGTTTTCACATCATATATATATATATATATATATATATATATATATATATATATATATATATACATATATATATATAATCGAATGCAGAAAGTTGATTAAAATCGCTTTTGAAAAAAAAATTCTAAAAAAAACAAAAAGACTTTGCAAACGTTTAAAATTACAATTGTCACAAACCCTTTTTGTTATGAACATTGATCGTCAGTTATGCTAAAAAGATTGTGATGAACGTGATTTAAAATTTTTGGAAAAAGTGTGATTTTTATCATCTGTCTGCATTCGATTTTATAATGAATCGATCTTAGATATTGATTAATATAGAAGAAACAACGTAAGTCGTATTCATTTTTTACTTTACAGATATTATATATATATATATATATATATGGAGGGGCAATATATTTCGAGTTCCAAATAAGATGTAAAACAGGATAAAAAATCCTAACTCAGAGTTTCATGGTTTCGATCTTTAGGCGAGCTAGTATTCAACACTCCTGATAATCTGAATTTCGTGCATGGAGTAGAATAATGATTTGGTTTGGTTTCCCTGTTTAATGACATATCAACTTTAGCAGGTTATATAATGCCTAAGCCATCCTTCTAGAAGAACAGTAGTGGTACTATTTAACTCATAGCTGAGAGGATAAGGGGGTTCATACCTTTCCCAAGGGGATTTATCCAAAAGTGAACGTAACAGCTCGAACTCACTTACTACGATTCGGCAGGCCAGCGTTTTAACCATTACAACACGAGGACATCCCCAGAGAATAATGATTTAACGGATCAAAAAAGTTTTGAAAGTTAAATTTATTACATAATCATACGTGGTTCCAGACTTTTTTCGTATGGGCACTTTTATTGATAGTGCACACATGAAACTCTAGTCCCCTTCCAAGTAATCTCCTCCAGCTGCAATGCACTTGTTGTACCGTTCCAACAACCTCTGGAAGGCCCCATGGAAGTCCTCTTGTGTGAGCGTGTCAATGACCTTCGTCACAGCCTCTTTCATCTCCTCAATTGTCTCATAACGACAGCCTGTGAGCTTAGGGAATAACCAAAAGTCACGGTGACCAACGTCTGGACTATAGCGAGGGTGACGAATTGTCTTGATGCCCATCTTGGTCAAATAGTCTATGACAAGGATGGAGTTGTGGACTAGTGCATTGTCCTGGTAGAAATGCCACTGACCCGATTTGAAGAGTGCTGGCCTCTTCCCAAGGAATCTCTTCCTGAACTCCCTTAAAACCTCAACAGAGTAACCCTAACCATAACCCTTTGGCCAATCAACACTGGTGTATTGACTTCCTTACTACTCCCACACCTCTCATCATCCCTCACACACCCCTGCTTTCCTTGAATCTCTTATGCCACTCAAAAATTCATGCTCGGTTCATGCAAGATGGTCGGTCGAAAAGCAGTCTGAAGCATTCCATACGTTTCTGCGGCATTTTTTCCAAGGTTAAAACTCAATTTTATTGCATATCGTTCTTCAAAAGTGTCAGATTGATTTTTTGAAATTCACCAGCAGTGACAATAAGGCTTTAGTAGGGTGTATTGCAATTGCTGCTGTAGCTGTTTATTTGAAGCTGAAATCATAAAAATTGGTCAGTCATCTCATAAGATGTACAGCAATAACATACTGAATTCTCAAGAGTCTACGACGACTATAAATGCCTGCACAAAAAAGTCCGGAAACTTATTGTATGCGCCTCGTAATTTTACATACACACATACACACATATATATATATATATATATACATGTATGTGTGTGTGTATGTGTGTGTGTGTGTGTGTATATATATATATATACGTAGAGTTAATTCTATTTGTTTGTATATATGTGCAAATGTGTCAGTGAAAGTGATAGTTATACCTTTTCAAATATGTAGATTCTCCTATGTTTATCATGTATTTTTGTTGTTATCCGAAAGGAAAAAACACTTTACTTCAGCCGACTACATCGACCAAACCGTCTTCCTTGAGATTCATCTTCGGATAAGAATGGCCATTATCAGTCTTTCATGACAGGTGGTCCGACTTCCTGATAACTTCGAAAGCTGCTCTTGTCTTTGTCAGTTTCATGCACGTCAGTTTTGGGGTCATTTATGGAACATGAATCAAACGTCACATTGGAGTGTTTTGTCAGCAAACACTTGTCCTCACCGGCCCATCAGCACCTCGCTGATGCGTCGAATACGAGTACAACTAGTAAAAAGGTTCCACCCAAATTAAGAAAATGGCCTAACATATATATATATATATATATATATATATATGTGTGTGTGTGTGTGTGTGGATAGGTGGGCAGTTTAGCGTGTTGTCTATCTTTCTATGTGCGTAGGTGGATGTCTGATAAAATATATTCGAAAGGAAGCCAAATGTCTGCAAAGAATTGGAATGAGAAAAAATCACACGTAGGGAAACAACACATCGTTGATTCTTATTTGATGATTTTTTTTTTTTACATTCTAACGGCAGAATTACTAAATCGCATACGTACTGAGCACAAATAGTCTGCCAAAATGAGTAGGCTGTGAGTTAAATAAATGCACATGACTAAACGACAACTTAGTGCACAATAATACACTTAAAAAAATCAGTAAAACAAACTAATTATATATATATATATATATATATATATATCATCATCATCAATTTGTTCTAGTAACGAAGAGTTCCCTGACTCTCTCTCTCTCTCTCTCTCTATATATATATATATATATATATATTTATCGCTACCTGTCCCAAACATCCATGCTCTTGGCAGTTCCTTTAGACGGCATCCAGTGTCCGCAGAGAACAGTTGTATACAACTCCTTGCTGGTCAGAAAAAATTGGCACGTCAATATGAAGACGTTTATAAACGAACATCCCTCATGAGTTCCTCCTTACTTCATCAGCAATGCTCAGCGTGTTCTGGCCTTATTTGATTCGTGAGATAGGAGGTAAGTGGCCGTATAGCAGTTATATGGTAGAGTGCTGCTCCCAGGTTTTGTTCAAAACAGCACGTAGTTTTTACTATAGTTCCCATCTTGGTTTTTCTTCATGCTTTTCATTATATTCTAGGGGCTAGACATACAGTAGTTAGTACAAACAAAGCCATCGCTTGAAATAAATCACGTTCGATCTTATCAGAGAGATAAGATTTCCATATTATCGAAAACCTGTCAATTGCAGTCCCTGCTTTCCTTATTCGTACGTTGACATCACTTTCTGTAGATGAGATATTGCTGCTGAGGTATGTGAACCGGTCTACTAATTTCAGAGGTTTGTCAAATGAAGTGAAGATGGTTTCTTCTTATTTAAAAGGCATGAACTCTGTTTTATTTGCATTAACGTAGAGACATATGCTTCCTGCTGCTTGTTCCGGGCTATGCAGCAAAGATTTGGATTGAGCATATATATATATATATATACATATATATATATATATATGGAAGTAAATATGGAAATAAATCCAAGCGCATGAAGAAAGTAGAAAAATAATGTAATCTAAATGTGCTAAATTTATTATGATGGAAATAATAAGCATCCATCACTATTCAAACATTTTTCACGATCTTAAAGTCCTGATGAAGGTTGATAACGTCCACTTTTCATCATTATAGATTCATCAAATTTGGATTACTTTGTTTTTCTACGTTCTTCATATATATATATATATATATATATATATATATATATATATATATAATACATCACTCAATAAGTCCCGGCCCTAACTTATAAAACAATAAAAATTCAACTTTATTCATTAACATAATCTCTTTCTTGGGTGATGCACTAATTCCAACGTTTCTCTAACAATTCGATGCCTTTTTTGTAGAACGATTTGTCTTTGGCCTCAAAATACACTTCAGTTTCCGATATCGCTTCTTCACTAGAGCCAAATCTCTTTTCCTCGAGCATTCTTTGAGGTCTGCAAACAGCCAGTAGTCACCGGGAGCTAGATCTGGAGAATAGGGTTGGTGTGGAAGCAATTCGAAGTGCGATTCATGTAGTTTTTCCATCGTTGTGATCAACTTGTGACACGATACATTGTCTTGGTTAAAGAGCGCTTTCTTTTTCTTCATTTTTGGCCGTTTTTTGGCGATTTCTTCCTTGAAACGCACTAATAATGCTATGTAATATTCGCTATTGATGGTTCTTCCTTTGTCAAGGTAATGGATGAACAAAATACCTTGCACATCCCAAAATACAGAGACCAAAACCTTTCCTGCTGATGTTTGCGTTTTTGTTTGCTAACTGCTGATTTGACTCCGGAGTGAAGTGGTAAATCCATGTTTCATCCATTGTCACATATTTATGCAAAAACTTTTTGTAGCGCTGAAACAGTTGCAAACAACGCTCTGAATTGTCGATGCGTTGTTATTTTTGATCGACTATGAGCAAACGCGGTGCCCACTTTGAACACAGCTTTCTCATTGACAAATGATCATGCAAAATGGTGAATACACTGCTTTCTGATATCTTCAACTCTTCTGCTATCTTCAATTTACGATCGGCCAAAACGAGTTTGTGGAATTTTTTCGTGTTTTCTGGGAAACTTTTGAATTTGGGTGATCTGAGAGTCCAACATCCTTTGTGTCTGTACGACCGCGTGTACAGTCAGCATAGCACCTCTTAACCGATGTTTCGGACGGAGCAGAGTCCGAATAACACTTATGAAGCCATTGCTTTGGTTGAACCGTATTTTTCCCAGCAGAAAGCAATGCTTTATCAACACACGATATCCGGATTTTTCCATTGCTTTGAAAATTTGCAACAACAGCTTCACTTAAATAACTGTTAAATAAATAAATTGTAAACTAATAATCCGATCGGTCTCAAATTTTGACACGTGCCATTTGATGGTTAGTACTTCATAAAAATGTATTTTTTATTAGTGGCGCCATCTATATGTAAGGCTCGAGACTTATTGAGTGGTGTGTTATGTGACTTCGTATCTTCAGGACAGGCACACAGTTATTGGGACCCATAAATCCAGAGTAAATAATGTAGGATTTCTCCTGAAAAAAATTACGAATTTTTGAAACAGCTTTGTCTTATTGACAATTTATGGTTGATAAAGAACAGCAAAGAGTTTATTTGATTTTATTTTCCTTTTGTTTTGAAAGATATACCAAAAAATGAAAGGGTTCAAATTATGGTAACCAGGAGTATTATGAGAGAGTTGTAACAGTGAAAATTTATAAATGTCCAAAAACGATACTAATATTTTATAGTAAAATAATAATGCAATGGAGACATTAGAAAAGATAAAGTTTTATGTTCCGCATAGTTATCAGCGTTTCTTTTAGGAAAGTAGCTTTCATGAAAGATGGATTTTCGAAATGTAAAATACGAATCCAATTCTCATCAAAAGTTATATTATTTCTGAGGTTTTGAGCCATTTAAGTGAGCTGTTAAATAAGTTATCGAGCAAGATTAATATGGCGATAAAAGGCAATCTTTATAATATGCAATAAAACTAGTAATGAAACAATAAAAAAAAATACTGTAATATGATAACATAAAAAGAATTATTGAAAATATTTTGCCATTTTTAAAAGATAAGTCTTATTATTTACATAGTTTAGGACTAATTTTCTTGGTGTTCTTTTATCTGAAATGTTGGATTTACGTTTTTTGAAAGACTTGTGTCATTTTAGATTGAAACATGTTTCTCTCAGAATTAATTTCAATAGACTTGGCTTCACTTAGATAAAAAAAAAAAAAGTTGCTACTGGAGTGCTTAAAACACAATAAAAATGATTGAAGCAGATTTATGGGTTTTTTTCAAACCATCCTTGCAGGGTGTGTTTACTGCGGAATTTTAATGTTTTGTTAAAAGATAAATAAATTTATAGATATTTAGATTGTTTATTTATCAGTCTAACAGATGCTCAAGCAGATAATATTTATGTTCGTAGGTGCTCCAATGAATCAGATTTCTCAGGTCTTGAGGTAGACTTCAGGGTGTAACTAGTTCTCTTTTTGCGTTAGGGAGGTGAAGTTTAGTATACAGATACCCAGTCAACAGGCTCTTTTTCATTACTTGTTAGTTTGCCAGAATGTGAACTAGGACCATAGATATACATATATAGATTGATAAATATGATTATCCATCTTTCTTTCCTTCTGTCTCTCCTCTCTCACTCTCTCTTTCTCTCTCTCTCTCTCTCTCTCTTTATATATATTCCGATTAGTTGGTATTTTAAAAGCATTCGTTTATATATATATATATATATATGTGTGTGTGTGTGTGTGTGTGTGTGTGTGTGTGTGTGTGTGTGTGTGTGTGTGTGTGTGTTCGCCCATGGTCTGGGAGACAAGGATTCAATCCCAGGTCGAGTCATATCAAAGACTCAAAAAATGGTATTTGACACCTCCTTACTTAATACTCAGAATTATAAAGTATGGATTAAGGGTAAGTGGAGCAATTCAAAGAATTTCTTTGAGATTGTTCCGAGTGCTCAATCATGGTTGGTAACACCATCACTTTCTTGTTCCATAGCTTTTTTTTAGTTCTCTGGCTTGGTCTATGTACTTATCTCTCTTGTTTTCTTTGATTTTCACTCTGTGCTCTACCAGAATAGCAAAGTCCACTATTCGGCAGGTTCTCTTTTTTGTTATTGTTATTATTTTACGCTCTAGCGAGTTTTTAACGCCAGCGTTAGCTGAAGCTTTTCCACTGGAGTCTGGGAGACAGCAAGTCTCCTCAATCTCCTGGAATTTTCTTAGTATTCTGGCTGATCTCAACCATGCTGTAGTTTAGATGATCTGCACTCATCCTGTTATTTCTAAGTCCTCCAATCCCTGCACCAGTCCTATGGTGACTGTTCCGAGTGCACCAATTACAATTGGTATCACAGTCACTCTGATGTTCCACAGTTTTTTTCAATTCTTTTGCTTGGTCCAGATATCTATCTCTCTTTTCGCTTTCCTTCAGTTTTACCCTGTGGTCAGCCAGAACGCCAAAGTCTACTATTAGGAAGGTTCATTTTTTTTTTTTTTTTGGTAGTTGATTATCTCTAGGCTAGGTCGTTTAGCCAAGATAAGATGATCGGTTTGTATCTCAAAATCCCAGAGAATTTTTTGCGTCTCATTTTCCAGAACAGAATCTGGGCTGTGCATATACCATTTGTTCGTAAAGTTAAATTTAAACTTCTTGCACAATTCCCAGTGGATCACCTTGCCCACCACACCAGTCGTGCCTTGTCTTATGCTTTCTCTGCGCTTATAATGTGATTGATTGTTTCGTCTCTGTCACCACATAGTCTACATCTGCTATTTTGTTGCGTCTTGTTTTTTCATGCCTTGCCATAGTCCTTATTTCGTTGTTTTGTGTTGCTATCAGAAGAGATTCAGTTTCTCTCTTAAGGTTTCCCTTTCTTAACTATGTCCAAGTCTTTTCATGTGAGATTTCGTTTTTTTGTCACTTGAAATGTTCATACAGTTGTCTTTCTTCCCATTTTTGTTTTCTGGTTATTTTTGTTCTATTGATGCTTGTGTTGCCTGTATTGTTTTTGGTGGCTGTAATCAGTCTTCCTCTAGATTTTTATGTAGTCTTCTAGTTTTTGTATCGATGCATTAACGCTATCTTGAATGTTGGCGAATCCTATTCCTTCTTCTTTTCTTGACACACAGCCTCTTTCATCTCCTCAGTTGTCTCATAACGACAGCCTGTGAGCTTAGGGAATAAACAAAAGTCACAGGGAGCAAGGTCTGGATTATTGGGAGGCTGAGAAAATGTCTTGATGCCCATCTTGATCAAAAAAGTCTGTGGAGTTGTGGACGTATATTGTCCTGGGGGAAATGCCACTGACCCGATTTGAAGAGTGCTGGCCTCTTCCCTAGGAATCTCTTCCTGAACTCCCTTAAAACTTCAACATAGTAACCCAACGCCTAAGCGTTTGGGCAATCAACTCTGGTGTATTGACTTCCTTACTCCTCCCACACCTCTTATCATCCCTCACAGATTCCGCACCTTCCTTGAATCTCTTAGACCACTCAAAATCTCATGCTCGATTCATGCAAGATGGTCGGTCGAAAAGCAGTCTGAAGCATTCCATACGCTTCTGTGGTATTTTTCCAAGTTTAAAACAATTTTATTGCATATCGTTCTTCCTCACGTCCAGATTGCATTTTTGAAATTCACCAGCTGTGACAATCAGGCTTTAGCAGGTTATATTCCAATTGCTGCTATAGCTGTTTATTTGAAGCTGAAATCATAAAAATTGGTCAGTCATCTCATAAGATGTATAGCAATAACATAGTGAATTTTCAAGAGTGTACGATAATTATAAATGCCTGTGCAAAAAGTCTGGAAACTTATCGTATGCCCCTCGTATGTGTACGTCGTCTCTGGGATGTAAGGCTTTATGAATCGTCATGATTTTTCATGTTCTCTGTTTTATTTGTTGGAGTTCTTCTCTGGTCCACTTTAAGAATGATCCCGAATATATTACGAAGGCGACAGCACAGGTATTTATCCCTTTAATAAGATTTCTGCTGTTATTTGGTTTCGAGTAGTTGTCTCGTTCTTCTGCGGTGTTTTTTCTTTCATCTGCACATGTTGGATAGTGTCTGCTTCCAATATTCTCAAGCATTTGTAAGTTTCCTTTTCTCCGAGCGTTCTGATTTTATCTTGACTGTATATCCTCACTGCCTGGATTTGGATTTCTAATTCTTTCTCCTTTTTGCCAAACAGTTTGATCTTGTCCATGTACATTAGGTGGTTGATTCTTTTTGCGATTTATGAAGTTTGTATCCAACTGTGCATTTCCTAAGTATGTGATTGAATGGCATTATCGCCATTACAAATATCAATCGTGATAGCGCATATCTCTCTCTCTCTCTCTCTCTCTCTCTCTGTATTTCCCACTCTGTTAACCGTTTTCCTCCTGCTGTCAGTTCGACTGTCCAGTTATTACTATTATTATTACTATTATTATTCACTCTTTGTGAGTTTTTCACACTAACACTAACTGGTCATTTTTCTGTCTAATCTGAGAGATAATAAATCTCCAGCAGTTTTCTAAGTATCTTTGCTGATATCAACATTTCCGTGGTCTGGGCAGTCTCGATTTTTCCTCTGATCTCCAATTCTTCTAATCTCTTTTCCAAGCATTAGAGACCGTTTTAAGAGTACTAACTACAATTGGTATCACGACCATTTTTGAGTTCACTAGCTTTCTCAGCTCTCTCAAGCAAGATCCGGGTATTTGCCTCCCTTTTTAATTTCTTTTATTTTACTCTATGGTCAGCTCAAAGAGCAAAATCCACTAAATAACAAGTTCATTTCCTCTTGTTAATTAACTTTAGGTCTGGTTTACAGACAGGGATTTGGTCATCTGTCTGTATCTCAGAATATTTCAGATGTCTGATTTTCTAGGACAGATTCTAGTTGGTGTAAATACACTTTTTCAGTATGGTTACATTTTAACCTTCAGCATAATTGCCAGTTGATCACTTCATCTATCAAGTCATAATTAGTTTTGTTTTCCTTTTGAGCAAGTCTGCTGCATTCACTTCTTATGTGATTAACCGTTTGATCTCGGTCTACATATAACCTAGATTTGCTATTCCTCTCTCTCTCTCTCTATATATATATATATATCTTTCAGTGTTTGTTCTTAGAACTTTTTATGAACACAAACATATATATACTAAGATCATTAAATAAGTATCCAGATTTTTTTTTTCGAATGGACACTTTTATTGATAATACACACATGAAACTCTAGTCCCCTTCCAAGGAATCTCCTCTAGTTGCAATGCGCTTGTACCGTTACAATAACTTCTGGAAGGCCCCATAGAAGTCCTCTTGTGTGAGTGTGTCAATGACCTTCGTCACAGCCTCTTTCATCTCCTCAATTGTCTCATAATGACAGCCTGTGAGCTTAGAGAATAACCAAAAGTCATAGGGAGCAACGTCTCGACTATAGGGAGGCTGAGGAATTGTCTTGATGGACATCTTGGTCAAATAATCTATGACAAAGATGGAGTTGTGGACTGGTGTATTGTCCTGGTGGAAATGCCACTGACCCGATTTGAAGAGTGCTGGCCTCTTCCCAAGAAATCTCTTCCTGAACTCCCTTAAAACTTCAACATAGTAACCCTAACCTTAACCCTTTGGCCTGTCAACTCTGGTGTATTGACTTCCTTACTCGTCCCACGCCTCTTAACATCCTTCACAGACTCCCTGCCTTCCTTGAATCCCTCATGGCACTCAAAAACTGGTGCTCGATTCATGTTTAAAACATAATTTTATTGCATATCGCTCTTCTAAAGTGTCTTCCCGTGCAGATTGCATTTTTGAAATTCACCAGCTGTGACAATCAGGCTTTAGTATGGTGTATTTCAATTGCTGCTGTAGCTGTTGATATGAAGCTGAAATCATAGAAATTGATCTGTCATCTCATAAGATGTATAGCAATAACATACTGAATTGTCAAGAGTCCACAACAATTTTAAATGCCTGTACAAAAAAAGTCTGGAAACTTATTGAAGGCCCTACGTATATATATATATATATATATATATATATATATATATATATATATATATATGCGCTCGTCTAGAGATTTTGGAAAACACGTGAAACTTAAGTAACGGACTTATCGTCTCAATAATTCCAGTATTTAAAAGTTTTATGCCATTGGCG
>OY757904.1:154292918-154532918 GCA_963585895.1 Sepioteuthis lessoniana | reverse complement strand
CCCAGTCCGTCCGATAGTTAAGCCCCCCTGATGACCAATATCAAACAAAGTGCTAACATGTGTTTTCGACACCTTTCTAGTTTTGAGTAGTGTCAATTTATAAGTAAAATCACTGCTTCTATCTGAGTCACGCCCTGTGTTTTGATATTAGTTTTCTTCTCTTAAAATACTCTCAGTCACTTCCTATTGCTGCTATATATATATATATATATATATATATATATATATATATATATATATTTTGTCATCCACAGACAAACTGTTTCGTTGTATGATAACTCTCCGCTGGGATGGAAACCCATTCTCAAAGTAAGCAAAGGAATTTTTAACGTATATATTTTTATATATACCCTATTTGCTACCGGAGGAGCCAATTCATGAGAAGAGCTTTGAATTTACGCGTATGTGGCAACCGGCAATTCCCCACTTGAGAGCTCAACCGACTGGCGGGAGCATATACATTGTCATCTACCCCATATATATATATATATATATATATATATATATATTGATAGCCACTTCTCTACCGAAGACGTCCATCTTCTCACTCCCGAAAAGAGAATTCATAGGAAAGCATGTGGCTTCTCTGCCCATCTCCACCCTTGCAAGCTCCGCTGCATATGTGACAAACAATAAACCTATCTTTGGCGCGGAAATTAACCCTTGCACTCTGATCGGGTTTCTCAGCCCAGCATTAGACCCATTTATTCTGTTACTGAAATAGCACGAATTACCTGAAAGAAAGGACCAATCATGAGATATCTTATGATAAGCAAATTAAGCTTGGGTCAAACAGATCCTAGTGAAGATGTTACAAACTTGTTCAAACTGAAGAATCTCCGTGACTGAAATCAATTTTTGTTTTAGAAGTGCACGTTTCAAGGTTGACTGTTCGATTCTCTATACTTCAAATAATTAACAACTATTGTAGACCACTTTTTTCCAAACTGATCGATTTTACCTCATCTAATCCCAAACCCCAAGGGCCCTAAATTTGTCTTGGTGACATCCTTTAAACGTTTCTTTGGTTCTTTGATGTTTAAAATCCTCCTAAGACAAGCTTAATTAGATTTTTCCGTAGCTTCCGATGTTACGATATGTAGTCTAAATCTCAGAAGAGTAAAAAACGGCAGGTAAAACGCACACTACATAGACACTAAGCTTGATTTTGATAGTGAGGCCTATGCCAGACCATACGCAGTTTTCGAGTTTTCAGAAGGATTTCCTGACGTTTTAAAATTTTAGTTTCATTTCAGAATCAAGGGATCCCTTTTTAGAAAGAGGGCTGACAAGGCATACAAAAGAAACATCTACATCCAGTTTTGTACACAGGGTGAAGAAGAATGATATTTTGTTCGACATACGGCTTCCCTGGTGGTGGAGTGATATGACTTTGGTCTGACTCCTACTTATGGACACAACAATATTGGCCAACCAGCAAAATCTTACATTCTGTCAGTACATTGAGTGCCATCCTGTGCGATGACCGAGAAAGTCATAGGAATCCATGCTGTCAGTACGCCTTGATGATGATGATGATAATGATACTGCTAAAATAAGAGAAACAATTCTGCAAATATCCAGTTACATGTGTTGCAGAATATTACAAATGAGTTTGAATTCTCTTGATACAAATGTTGTCAGGAGGGACTTCCCGTGGGGTGGTGGCTAAATTACTGAACTGTGACATCGGATTAAGTGAGTTCGAGTTCCAGTGGTGCAATCACTTTCAGACTAATATGAGGGGCATACGATTAGTTTCCAGACTTTTTTCGTATGGCCATTTAAAATTGTCGTAGACGCTTGACAAATCAGTATGTTTTTGCTATACATCTTATGAGATGACTGACCAATTTTTATGATTTCAGCTTCAAATGAACAGCTACAGCAGCAATTGGAATACACCCTACTAAAGCCTGATTGTTATAGCTGGTGAATTTCAAAAATGCAATCTGCACGTGAGGACACTTCAGAAGAACGATATGCAATAAAATTCTGTTTTAAAGTGGGAAAAAATGCCGCAGAAACGTATGGAATGCTTCAGACTGCTTTTCGACCGACCATCTTGCATGAATCGAGCATGAGTTTTTGAGTGGCATAAGAGATGCAAGGAAGGCACAGAGTCTGTGAGGGATGATGAGAGTTGTGGGGGGGTAAAGAAGTCAATACATCACAGCTGATTGGCCAAAGGGTTAGAGTTAGGGTTAGGTTTACAATGTTGAGGTTTTAAGGGAGTTCAGGAAGAGATTTCTAGGGAAGAGGCCAGCACTCTTCAAATTGGATCAGTGGCATTTCCACCAGGACAATGCACCAGTCCACAACTCCATCCTTGTCACAGACTATTTGACCAAGATGGGCATCAAGACAGTTCCTCACATTTGCTGTAGTCCAGACCTAGCTCCCTGTGACTTTTACTTATTCCCTAAGCTCACAGGCTGTCGTTATGAGACAATTGAAGAGATGAAAGAGGCTGTGACGAAGGTCATTGACACGCTCACACAAGAGGACTTCCATGGGGCGTTCCAGAAGTTGTTGGGACGGTACAATAAGTGCATTGCAGCCGGAGTAGATTCCTTGGAAGGGGACTAGAGTTTCATGTGTGTACTATCAATAAAAGTGTCCATACGAAAAAAGTCTGGAAACTTATTTAATCATCCTCGTAGTTATTGAATTTTTCTCTTTTTCACCAAGGCGATTTCGCTCTTGTATGAAGATTGGGGATGCTATACTCACTACACTCTGCACTGGGAGTTGGAAAGGCTTGTTGGCCTGCCAGTGCTTATTTCATTTGCTGCTAACCTCCTAGGCACCCCTTCTGTTTGCCCCAGTCGGCAAGGGCTGCAGAATACACCGACTGCTTTAAGGTTTAAATCTTTTCAAAATACTACACTTCATACCAAAAAAAAAAAAAGATTTGGTTAATCTATTGTTTAACTCTTAGATGGGTGACCTATTATACAACAGTCGGCACGGTAAGCGACACGGAACCTGTATGCCACGTTTAAACAAGCCCAGTACAAGTTCATAAATAACTTCTTTCTCTTCTTTTCTCTAAAAAATGTCAATATTTTCAAAATAAAGAAACTGGCGTTGTTTTCTGATATCAAATAGAATTATTGTTGAACAGCTTTGTACAATATTTTTGGATTTTCTGAATTAGGATATCCTTGTAAAAATGCAATAAATCTTCGTTACAAATCAGCTCAAAATGCATATCCTTACATGTAACAAAATATCTTAGTCATTTCATTTTGTTACAACCATGGGTGGTCTAAGATTTACAGCTGCAGGGTCATATTTTACGACATGTTAAAGGTTAGTCGGCCTATATGACAGAAAGGCAAAAATCCAACATTCTATAGAGTACTGTCTCTTATAAACTGAATGAAAAAAATGAAGAAAAAAGGAAAGAAAATAAGAAAGAAAAGGTGATGGTGGGTGTTGAATATTGAGATCTTTTTCGGAAGTTTTTTTATAAGGAAAATGGATACTGATGAACAAAAATGTGGGGTGGTATAACATATGCAATGCAGACAGCAGACTTGGGTTGCCGAATTGATATACACAAAATAACATTGGCGAAAACGTAACTCTGTTTAGCAAGGATTAAGTTTTAGCATTTTATCCTAGTTTCACCATTGGATTTCCCGACAAGAACCTGGCTTCTGTATTGCTGATATGCATAAAAAGACAGAAAAATGAAAAAAAGGATAAAAATGTGAAAAAATAAAAAATATACAACGAAAAAGAAAAAGTAGTTGATGAAAACAGATGAAAGAGTAAAAGATTACGAATTTGAAAAAAAAAAGGAGAAATAAAAAGAACAAAAAGTTGTAACAATATAGGGCAGTTAGAAAGCTTAGCTAAGCAAGGCCCAAGATATATAGGGTACCTTGTCAGAATCACCCCCTCCAACTACAGAATGCTGAAAAGTTCTCAGTGCAACTAAAGAGGGAATTACTTTTTTATCATTTTAATTTATTTAAAAAAAAATTATTCTTAAGGAATCTTGGAAAATGATGTGTGTATTTATTCAATAACTCCATCACGAGCAAAGTGTGACACAAGAATTTTTAAGCGGGGTAAAACATTTAATTTTAAGTTTTTTCTTCTAAAATGGTTGCCTCAGTCTGTCCTACTATTTACCCATAGTTGTAACTGGAAAGGACACCCCCACAAAAAGGAATGTCTTGGGTATGACACTAAACTGCATCTGATGTTAAGGCTCCACTTCTGGAGATCTGGTGAGTTTGGACTCCCCAACAATTGTTATTACTCCCATATTCACTCTGATCCCGATTGGTATGACGGATCAAATCGATCTGTATGAAAAATATCAAATATGAATACTTTATATTATATAACTGTGCAAAAAATACTTAAGAAACAGCCTCACAAAAAATGTAAATATAACCTGTACAATAAACGCGGTTCCACAACATTTATTCTTAAAATAACCCAAGAGGGTTTGACATACCGTTAAAATCACTCCGTCAGTTTTACTACGTGTTATCTTTCCTGTTTGTCCTTCATTCAGATTAAGCTCTAGTAAATAAATATCAATTAAGAATTTATGAAATGTTATAACTCATTGAGTCATTGACTGAAGTTCAGCACGTTTAGCCAGTACACTATGGTAATCCTCCCTTTTGTAAATAAGTATATTCTCTTGACGTTCGTCCAAAACATTTCAATTAATAAATACGTTAATACAATGCTACATTTCTTGATCAGACAATAGAGGCGGTAAATTTATATTACACATATTCTAAGCCTTGGTAGACACCAGTCTCACACACACACACACACACACACACACACACACACACACACACACACACACACACACACACATATATATATATATATATATATATATATATATATATATTATGATCCAAGGCGGAAATCCAAACGGTAGGAGTATCTAATATGAGTGCTCAATAGTAACGGCTATTGATGTATAATTAATTTATATTAACGATACATCAACACTCAACGAGTAGAGCTAAAAAAATCTTTTGCATAAAGACAAAAGAAAAAATTCCCTTTCTTGGTACCATCATAAATTTATTTCAGGCTCTTACAAATTCTTATAAGTTTAACTTATAAGCTTTATAAAAACCATCTTCAGATTGGATATTAAAAATCATAATTAGACGTTATCATATTACTTCCGGCGAGAATGGAATTAGAAAAAATTCTTTATTTTACTTTTTTTATCTTTTAAATCAAAATGATTTATTTTATCGATTTATTAAACAAAAAAAATTAATAAAAGTTAAAGATATTATATATATATATATATATATATATATATATATATATATATATTCTAATTTTTTTTTCTTTGGTAAAAACATTCCCTTTCCATCTGAGGACCAATTCCTTTAATCTTTAACTGATAAAATAGTTGATTTCACTTAGAGAATTCGGTGGAAAACTTTCTTTTCTTTTTACAACCCAGGAATGAAGATTAAGAATAAAATTTTAAATTTAAATCTCTGATAAAACACACCGAGCAACAAAATTATAGAAAAATTTGAAGATGACTAATTTGATCTGGTAAAAAAAAATCGAATTTAGGTCCAATAATGATGAGTTTCAAAAAAAGCTTAAAAAATTGTTGTTGACATTAACAATTCAATTAAAATGTGAATCAAAGCTGACAAATCAAGAAACCTATATAAAATTGATCCACCACGAGATAAGAAAATATTACAAAATAAAAAAAAATCAGAGAAATATAAATTAGACCTTGATAATATAATTAATCAAATTAATAAATATAATCAAACAAGCGACATCTCCACACTAAACGGTAGCTCTCTGAAACTAGTTAACAAGTTCACCTTCCTAGGAAGCAGTGTCTCATCAACTGAGACAGACATCGATACGCGACCTAGCAAAGGCATGGAAAGTTATCGATAGGCTATCTATCATATGGAATTCAGACCTGACCGATAAAATGAAACGCAGTTTCTTCCAAGCAACAGTCGTGTCGATACTGTTATATGGATGCACAACATGGACGCTAATTATACGGCTGGGAAAAAAGCTTGACGGCAACTAGACAAGAATGCTGCGAGAAATACTGAACAAGTCCTGGAGATATCACCCTACAAAGCAGCAGCTGTACAGCCATCTACAGCCCATCACAAAAACTATCAAAATTAGACGAACCAGACATGCGGGACACTGCTGGAGAAGTAGGGACGAGCTCATTAGTAATGTACTCCTGTGGACCCCTTCACATGGACAAGCAAAGGCAGGACAACAAGCTCGAACCTACATACAGTAGCTCTGCGCTGATACGGAATGTAGATCTGGAGACCTGCCGGAATAAATGGACGATAGGGAGGAGTGGCGAGAGAGGGTCAGGGATATCCATGCTGATAGCGTGATATGATGATGATGATATATCTTTTCATAAATAAACTCAATATTAAAAATAAATTAGGTGAACTAAATAGAAAAGATGCATATATTATTTTTAAGGATCATAAACAGAAATTTGAAAATAATAAACAGGCGAGCTTAATCAATCCTACTGAAACGGAGCTAGATTTAGTATTAAAAAAATACATAGCATAGAATCGTTTCTAAAATATTGAATAATTCGAGATATATTTTGGGGAAGAATTCATTTGATAAAATTGAATGATTTAATGGTTTGGTTTGGTTTGCTGGGTTTTATGGCATATCAACCTTTGTAGGTTATTTAACGCCAAATCCATTTTTATGAAAATAGTTCTATTTCAAACAATTCAGTTTAGCATGAGTTCACAGTTTAATTGTCTAAAACATTACTATTCCAAACTATTCAAGCAGTTATATATAACAGTTCAGTTTAGTGTAAGTACAGTTTCAATGTCAAAAACAGTTCAATTTCAAATAATTCAGTTTAGCATTAGCGCACAGTTTAAATGTAAGTACAGTTTAATTGTGAAAAACATTTCTATTTCGTGCTATTCAGTTAATTCAAGCAGTTATAATTCAGCTAATTCAGTTTAGTATCAGTACAGATTTTGTTTACTCACAGTTTCATGTCAAAACAGTTCTATGTTAAACAATTCAGTTTAGTGTAAATACAGTTTCAATGTCAAAAAACAGTTCTATTTGAAATAATTTAGCATAAGCACGAAGTTTAAATGTGAGTACGGTTTAATTGTCAAAAACATTTCTATTTCAAGCTATTCAGTTTATTCAAATAATTCAGTTTAGCATAAGTTAGTTCTATTTAACCCATAGATAGGGCCCTATCAGGCGCTACCACGCCGGGCCAGAGTTGACCTGGAAGCAATGGCAATGAAGGGGTTCTTCGCATTCCCCAAGGCCCCAGCATTACTGGGACCTCACCATCAGACTGTTTAGTGTCATATCCAGGACACTCGTTGGGGGGGTCTTACTCCTCTGCAGTGGTGCAGTCAGTGTATTCTACAGCCCCCCAGCCGATTGGGCAAGAATGATTTAAGAATATCAAGCATAAGAATAAAATTACCTTTATACAATTTGACATCATAAATTTTTTACCTCTCCATAATAAAAGAATTATTATTACAAAGCATCAATTTAGCCAGGAATTATACCGATATAACTTTGGAGAAATTAGATATTATGTTAGTATTTAGAAAATCAGTACTAGTTTACGATAATACTACTAAGGAAGAGAAAACATCTGATAATTTTGACGTTACAATGGGTTCATTCGACCCCGCCCCAATCACAGACTTAGTAGGAATATACATTTTAAACAACCTCGGCCATTTTTAAGATTTAATCAATATCAGACTTAAAAGAGATGATGGATTAATTTCTATCCAAAATAGTAATGGACCCTAACATCAAAAATACAAAAGAAGGTAATTAGAGCATTTAAATATATTGGGTTAAAGATAGAGATTAGTTCTAACTTGAAAATAGTTAATTTTTTAGCCGAAACCTTCACTTTAATTAAAAATTCTTATAAACCGTTTTGTAAATCTAATACAATTCCAACATAGATTAATGTTAATTCTAACCACCCCGCATCCATAGTTAAGCAAATTCCTTATGCGATTAATATTAGGATTAACAGATTATCATTTTCTAAAAACATATTTAATAATAATACGGAATCTTATAATGAAGCTTTATATAATAGCAATTATAAAAATGGACTTAGATATTTAGAGGCCAATAAACATCACATAAATAGGGCCAATGATATGGGAAATAAGGGTCACAAGGCGTAGAAATATTACCTGGTTTAATCCCCCTTTTTGTAAACTTTCTAATATCAATATAGGAAAATATTTTCTAGGTTTAATAAGTAAACATTTTAAAGATGATAACCCCCTTAGAAAAATGATTAATCAGAATAACGTGAAAATTAGTTATTCTTGTACTGACAATATATCTAAAATAATTGACAATTACAGCAAGAAATCAATAAACAAGCTGAACTGGAATAACAATGACGACTTAAAACATTCATGTAATTGTAAAATACAAAATGAATGCTCCCTAGAAAACAAATGTAACCTTGATAATATTGTGTATCAAGCCAACATTTCAGCAAAAGAAAATCATAATACTGATCGGGTTTACATAGGTATGACAGGCTTAAACAAGAAATTCAGATTTTATAACCATCTCCACTCATTTTTAGAATCATGTATTTAACTACCTTTAATTGAGTGATTATATATTCTTAATTCTATATTTTAATATATAAATCCATAATCGTTCACAAATAGAATATTGATTTACTCAATTTAATAATTCTCTAATATAGAATACAATAAAAGTTAATTGATAAAATGTATAAACATATTTTCATAATAAGATAAAATAGAAAAAATAATAAAAAAAGAAAAATGAATAATAGAACCTTTAAAGAGTAGGAATGATCCCAATAATACACCGGTGTTTTTAGTACACCGTTTTTTTATAGATAATCTCAAGCTTAAGAATTGAACATGAATATCTTTTTTTTAATTATTAGTTACATTAACATGATATCTTTTACTGATTAATTCTTTACTTATTACAATTACTCATCGTTAGATACATGGATTATATATTAATAATTATTTATTCAATAAAGAATATAGTTCAAGGTCCCTGAGTTCGACAAACACCTGAAGAAGGCCGGAGGACATACCGGCCGAAACGTTGTGAAAATAACAATAAAGATGAAAACAATGGTCCAAAGTTTTGTCTCAGAAATTTAGACAGCCAAGAATTATTTGTTCTAGGATTGGTCTTTTAATCTTTTAATGTTTTGTTGTATGTAAATTAGAAATAACCTTGTTTTTAGAATATATATATATATATATATATATATATATAGGGGGGGAATAATAGATATAATATCTTCAACTTTTATAAATTTTTTCTTGTTTGATAAATAAATAAAATAAATCATTTTGATTTAAAAGATAGAAAAATAAGAATAAAGATTTTTTTCTAATTCCATTCTCGGCGGAAGTAATAAGATAACATCTAATAATAATTTTAAATATCTCATCAGAAGATGTTTTTTTATAAAGCTTATAAGTTAAACTTAGAAGAATTTGTAAGAGTCTGAAATAAATCTATAATGATACCAAGAAAGTATTTTTAAAAAGATATATATATATATATATATATATATATAACAGCGCTTGGTAACTATCAGTTTCTCGGCTATGCAATCATCAGACCACCAAGAGTATATATATATATATATAGAGAGAGAGTGAGAGAGAGAGAGAAAGAGAAATATATATATATATATATATATATATATATATATATATATATATATAGGGGCCAAGGTCACCACACTTTCATTTTTATTATATGTACAATGTCTATTAATATGTATTTAAGTTTAATAATCTAAGTTAAAAAAAAGACAAGTAACGGATATTTTGAAGTATTGCAGGTGTTCGAACTGATGATCGTTTTGGTCCTGGCACTGCAATGATTGTTACAATTTCTGCCCAATTAAGTTAAATGGCTTAATCTAAAGTTACATCAACAACTCCTGGACATCTTAGAACCCGCATATTACATTCGGACACCATTTTCATTTTCCAGGGGTTGCAATGTTGGGTGGATTATCACTGCTAATTGTGATTTTGTCATTCCTTTTTCAAAATACACTCACAGGTCCAAGAGTGTATTTATTTTGGGACACCCTGTGTGTGTGTGTGTGTAACAGAATTTAAAATCCTATAGTAATATTGAAATTGTATCTAAAAATTGCTTCATTTTTTATTCCACAGAAAATAACTTAAAAAAACAAATATGCATACCTTTAATTTTGTATAGTTTCCTAAGTCTTTTTATTCATGGTATCAAGTATTCCTATATAATACAAATAATTTGCAAACAAATCTATTTGATCCATAGATGAGACTATATCAGCTGCAATCACTTCGGGTCAGAGTGGACCTGGGAGTAATATTGATGAAGGTTACTCCACACATTCGAGAGCTTCGGAACTACAATTTAGCGTGATACTCAGGACATCCCTTTTTTGCTTGGAAGTTTCTTGTTCCTCAGCACCGGATACAACCAGAATATTCAAAGTTCTGCCGACCTGATGGTTTTTAATGCTAAGTTGTGTAATCCAATATTGAAGAAGGTGGCAAAAATGCTAATCACTTTTATGAAGAATAGATTATCTAGAAGTTTTAAATGAGTAAAATATTATTTTCACTCGTTTAGCTTTTCTTTGTTTTTGTTTTTTGTTTTTTTTTGTTGCTTAATTTAATCAATTTTGTTCTTATATATATATATATATATATATATGTGTGTGTGTGTGTGTGTGTGCGTGTGTGTGTGTGTGTGTGTGTGTGTGTGTGTGTGTGTGTGTGATTCTTTGACAAAGTTCATAATGTGTGTAACAGAAGTTTGGATGAGTTTTTAAGAACATATACAAAAGTTCATGTTACGGTACATCTGTCGAAAAAGTGATCTCTGCGACTTCCTTCTTTCCTGTCTTCATTACGACTTGTAAAAAAAAAGGGAGAGAAAATATTTTAGTGGAAATTTATATGTATTTTCAAACGTTTCTCCATCTCTTTGCCGCTTCGTGAAGCAGTTACATATGAGCCATCATATTATTACTTTGTTTAGGCACCGTTCCTGATTATATCAACAAACCTCTGGTATTATCCGATTAAACGTGATGCTGTGCTGGCAATAAGCATGTTTTTTTTCTGCCCTTTGCAAAAAGTATAGATACGTTGAGTGTATTGGAGGTATCTGGAAAAGGTTACTGGAAAAGAAAACTGTGTAGCATTTTTTAACTTCTTAGGACGAGCAAATTTTTATCATCATCATCATCATCATCATATCGTGCTGGCAGCACGGATATCCCTGACCCTCTCTCGCCACTCCTCCCTATCGTTCATCGCCCTAGGTAGGTCTTCAGGACTACAACCTGTATCCTCACATAGCTGCTGAATGTACGTTCGTGCTGGTCGTCCTGCTTTTGCGCGGCCGTGTGTGGGGATCCATAAGAGTACATCTCTTATGAGTTCATCTCTGCTTCTCCAGCAATGTCCTGCATGTCTGGTTCGCCTAACTTGAATAGATTTCGTGATAGGGGGCAGGTGTCCGTACAGTTGGTGTCTTGTGGGGTGTTGCTGCCAGGACTTGTTCAGGATTGCACGCAGCATTCTTGTGTAATTGCCATCTAGTTTCTTCTCCAGCCGTTTTGTTAGCGTCCATGTAGTGCATCCATATAGCAGTATCGATGTGACCGCTGCCTGGAAGAAACTGCGTTTCATTTTATCGGTTAGGTCTGATTTCCATATAGTCGATAGCCTATTGATAGCTGTCCATGCTTTCGTTAACCTCGTTTCGATGTCCTTTTCGGTTGATTCGACGCTGCTTCCTAGGTACGTGAATTTGTCTACTAGTTTAAGAGGGGTTCCTTCTAGAGTGGAGATGTCCCCTGTTTGGTTATAGCACATATATTCCGTTTTGTGTGCATTAACATGGAGGCCTATGCTTGCTGCTGCTCGTTCCAGGCTATGCAGAAGTGTTTCGGCTTGGTCAGGTGTATTTGCCAGTATCGCTATGTCATCGGCGTAGTCGGCGTCGGTAATTGTTGTTGCGGGATATCTTCTGCTTCTTTTCTTCGTCAGTTCGAAGCCATTCTCTTTGATTTTGTCAATCGATGTTCTAAGTACGTAGTCTAGACAAATGATAAAGAGATACGGAGCCAGCGTGTCCCCTTGTAGTACTCGACATTGTAGCAGGAGTACTAAATTTTTATAGTGATGTCATATTGATTAAATATCTGGTCGACTGTTCTAGGTTAATTATTGCATTCACTGTTTTCATCGCCATGTATCAATTATTTCTTGTTACAAGATTTAAACTATTATAATTTTGAGCCATCTGATTACTATGTAGTATATCTACAAAATGTTTTAATAAAGACGATAGAACTGACTGTCACAAAGTATTCTATATCTATAAATGGATATACACTACCTCTGGCAGAAATTATGGAATCACCAAATTTCGAATAAGTTCCTTAACAAGTTTTTTATTTTACAGTAAATAAACTAATTACAGATAAGATGCAAAACATTATTTATTTAATTACTCTATTTTATGGTTTCATATAACACTCCTTTAATAAACAAGATTAAATTATTCAAATTAATGGTAAAAAGATGACAAGCAATACAGAAGAAAATATTATGTAATCACCTAATATCGTAGGAAAATAATGGAATAATTTTAGGGTATACCTAAAAAAAAACCAATGGAATAATCTTAGGGGATACCTAATTGAAAGAAAATAAGGCTCCAGCTAAAAGGGTTATCAACTGAAACAATGAAAAGGATTGTAAAACTTATCCAAGAAAGCAATTCATAGTGGAATGGGACAAAATAAACTTTCAGTCAGCTGTGTTAAAAATTTGATGAAAACTTAAAAGAAATGGCGGAGGGTAAAACGAAAAACATAGAAGTAAATCCCGGAAGATATCATGACGTCAAGTTAGAAAACTCAAAGCAATATTCCTTGGAAAAAGAAAATGTATAACAAACGAAAAACAAATGAATCAAAACAGGAGACAATGTTTGTAACAAAACTATCAGAAATTTGTCGACTGAAAAGATATTTGCATACAGAAAAACCAAACGATGAACTGCAAAAAACACGTAAACAGTATGAAATGATGTTAAAGTGGACTGAAAGGGAAAAAATCATACGAGTAGGTGCCCGTGGTGTAATGGTTATCGTCATAGGAAATGGACACGGTGACACGAGTTCAAATCTTGGACGAGACTGATTGCATTTCATATAGCACTAATACCCTTGGGAAAGGTATGAATCCAATTATTCTCCCTCCAGCTATGGGTAAATAGTAGGGCAGATTGGGTTCTCCAGCTTTGATGAGGCAACTAGTCTAGGAGAAGGAAATCTCTGAATTCAAACCTGTTAAACTCCGCTTAAAAAAATTGATCTTGTGTCATATCCTGCCCGAGCGGAGGGGTGGGGTATAAAAAAAAGGAGGTGCCCGTGATGTAATGGTTATCGTCGTAGGAAATGGACACGTCGACACGAGTTCAAATCCTGGACAAGACTGATTGCATTTCACATAGCACTTATACCCTTGAGAAAGGTATAAATCCAACTATTCTCCCTCCAGCTATGGGCAAATAGTTGGGCAGACTAGGTTCTTCAGCCTTGGTGAGGCAACTAGTCAAGGAGAAGGAAAATTCTGAATTCAAACCAGTTAAACTCCGCTTAAAAATTGACCTTGTGTCATATCCTGCCCGAGCGGAGGGGTTGGTAAATATGAATCATATGAGTAGGCAATTACATGAAAGTGATGATCAGTGATGAATTAAGAATTGCATTGGCCCTGGCAAATTTTTTGTCAGGCATTGTATAAATTAAACGAAGATGACTGCTTGAAGAAAATAAATAAATTTCCCAATATTCATGGGGTTGAATGTCATTAGAAAGACATGAAAATGGCAATTATTATTTCATCACTCAATTCACATATTTCCAATGAAATCCAGGATGATTTTCTCATTCGATCTTTTGAAGATTGGTTTAGTATTGAAGTTTAAAAAAATGATTATGCATCTTCTCACAGTGCAAAAGGAATTTAAACATTTTTTAAGGAAATATAGAAAATTAATGACGTAGTCAGGAAACAGTTTGGATCTGAATTTACGGTGGAAACTTTTTTTTAAATGGTCCATCATCTAAGTGTGCTAATTCCAAACATTTTGACTGAGGTAATATATATATATATATATATATATATATATATATATATATATTGATATTGATATTGATATTGAGAACTCTCCATATAATATTGCACTCGGTTCGACACAAACCCACAAATTGATTTAGTGCCAATCAACACTTATAATATAATATATATAGTATATATATAGTATATATAGTATATATATAGTATATAAAGTATATATATAGTATATATAATATATATATAGTATATATATATATATATATATAGTACATATATAGTATATATATATATAGAATATATATATAATACATATATCTAGTATATATATAGTATATATATATATATATATATATATATATATATATATATATATATGAACATGTGTGTGTATCGTATGAACTATTAGATTGTAGGAGTAATATGTTGAGAGAGTTTTTGCCGTAATTCCTATCTTCCCCTCCAAGAAACATAAAACATGTTGCACTGGATTACATTGACCTCACCTACAAGGAGGGGTGTAGTGCAGTCTATTGAAAAGGCATTAATGTTAGTAAAAGTAAAGTTGGCAACCGTTGTCAAGGCTGATCCGAAGGCTCCTTTTTCGAGGTGTAGGGTAGGGCGCTACGCCTTTCCCTAGATTGCTCCACTTTACCCTTGATCCGTACTTTATATGGGTGTTAAGCAAGGAGGCATCAAGTACTATTTTTGAGTCGTTGGTTTTACTCGACCTGGGATTGATACCAAGTCTCGTGGCGAACAGTCTAACCCTCATGCCAATATCCTGTTAGCTGTTTAATGATGTTACTTAAGATCATATAATATTTCACTGAAATTAATAAAATTCTGCTATCGATGGTTTGGAAGAAAAGTAACGTTTTATGGAAATTGTTCTTTGTATAAATATTTGTGGATAAAACTGTAAATAATATTACCGTTTGTTTGTACAGCGGTAAATTAAATTAAATGAAGATTATCCAAAAATGATTATCAAAATTTAAAAATTTTTATTCTTTTATTTTTTTGCATTTTTAGAGCTTTTCCATTTTTATAATTTCAGATAAATTAACTTTAACCAAGACAAAAACAATATTTTCAATCGTATATTAATTTTCATGGGTTATTTAATGTTAAAGCCATCCTTGAAGCGTTCAGACGTTTTTCTGCGCTAGTGGGATTCAAACTTGTTAACTACGATGTTACAAACAAACACTTTAGCCACGATGCTACAGGGACTACTCATCAAAATATATTATTGGCTTGGTTGTTATAAAGAAATACTTGTGCCAGAATAACCTTTGAATTTCAAACAAAATGGAATTAGAGATATACACAGTCACGTTCAAGAAAACTGGTTATTTGGACAATCAGAATTTATCAAAAGATAAAAAAACTAAAATCTTAAAATTCAAGTCATTATTTAATCCATTTTATCATTATCATCATTATCATCATCATGTCGCGCTATTATCACGGATATCCATGACCCTCTCTCGCCACTCCTCCCTATCGTCCATTGCTTCCAGCAGGTCCTCAGGGCGACATCCCGTATCGGCACAGAGCTGCTTTATGTAGGTTCGCGCTGGTCGTCCTACCTTTGCTTGTCCATGTGAAGGGGTCCACGGGAGTACATCACTTATGAGCTCGTCCCGACTTCTCCAGCAGTGTCCTGCATGTCTGTTTCGTCTAATTTTCATAGTTTTTGTGATGGGGGGGTAGGTAGCCGTGCAGAAAGATAATCCATTTAAACAATTCTTATATGAACTAAAAAATATACATAAAACATTCTTTTAATTATATTTAAATGCATAGGGTCTTTATGAAACTATCAGAATATTTTTCTTGGTTTTATATGATTTTAGCCAGATTTCACGTAAATCGTGTATTCCATTGTAAAAGATAAATTTCAGTTTTGATTCGATGAATTCTTGAAGGAATTTTTCAGTATCTTCAACAACGAAGTAAACTGAGGCCAATAATAAAACAGTCTGAAATGAAATATGTGCATGAATGTGCTGCATGTAGAAGAATTTTTTCATTCTAATTCATAGCTTCGTTGCATTTTTAACAAAAGGGAAGATATTATCATGCAACAAAATTAGTTTTTCCTTCTTCACTGTATCATTTAAACAAGCCAATTGCTCATTGTAATCTTACAGTTTATGTCGGTACATCAAATGTGCAATAAAAATGTCTCTTTGACATTTACCAAATATATATTAATTCCGTTTTGGCTGAGATTATAAAGTTTGTTCAAGAACAAATCACAATTTTCTTCCCTTCGGATTTTCATAATAAATTTTATATTTTTGATAAAAATTAACCTTTTATGTTAAGCGGGAGAGTCATTTGTTTCCAAAAGAATTAATACTTTTATCTAAAAGGCAAAAGATTCTAATTAGCGTTTCATAATAATCAGCTGTCCATGCTTCTATTTAGGCCCACGTGAAGGATTCTAATAAGCCTTTTATATTTCTCTCTGTTTTGTCAAAAATCTGGATGATTAAAAAATTGACGTTCATCGCGAATTCAGAGACCAGAAAATGTTCATACAGTTGTAAATTAGTACTGCAAATTATTTCATGTAAATTAGAGCATTTTAACTGTATTAAAATGTGTCATTTTTATGTGTTACTATCACACACACACACACACACACGCGCGTGCACGCACGCATACACGCACATATATATATATATATATATATATATATCAGTGGCGACTCTAGCCTATTTTTGCTACTTGTGACCCCCACCCACCCTCTGTCAACTTCAGTTCCCAACCCGTGGTCCGTTCATAGTTGCTATTGCGTGATTCTCCATTGTATAGCACAGATTGACAAACGTACCTTGCACGGTGTTTTTTTTTTTTTTTTTTTTTTTGTAAACAATCAAGATACTATATAATTTGTAGTCTTGTTAATACAGTATATAAGATAATTTTTTTCCTTTCAAAAGTATAGAAGAAAAAGAGAAGATGTTCATTACTATGACGAGAAAAATATGTTTATTAGAATAAAGAAACTGATGACAATATACACAGACACAGCTAGTAGTTTCAATTTCGCTTAAAATAAAGATTATTTGTTGAAAATGTATTCAAATAAACAAATTTTAGTTAAAGAATGTAATATATGCAACATTCATTAAAGAAATAGAGATCTGTTAGTGAAAAAACGAATTAGAACACGCCGTTTAACCAACATTTACCATAGCGATCATGATGACGTCGGGGACGGCTATAATCTGCTATCCCCGCCTCTCTCTCTCTCTCTCTCTCTCTCTCTCTCTCTCTCCCTTTCTCTCTCTCTCTCTCTCTCTCTGTCCTTCTCCCTCTTCCCAAAACAGCTGTCAACAGTCAGAATGTGCTAAGATTTTTGAGCACGGTGTTTGGGTTGCTCTTGCTATTGGCTACAGCCAAAAGCAGATTTCTCTAACATTACTATTATTATAAGGGTCTAGTGCTCGGCACGGATTTGCGCGTGTTCAACATTATACCCGATTTTATGGGATGTTCAATGAATCTGACGGTGGCCGGACAAAGACCATCCGTTCAAAACAGCATCGTTGTATTATTCCCAGATATATTTATGAACTTTTGGCTACTTAGTTATCGAAACTTGAATAGATACGTAATTTAATTGAGATCAGACTAAGTATGTTTGCTTGAAATTAATGGATGATTTTTAATCCATTTTGAATAACATTGACCGAGTTATTGGTCGTGCCGGGCACGAGTAGCATTAGTTCCGTCTCCGCCCATGATATCTATATATATATATATATATATATATATATATATATATATATATATATATATTAAAACAGCAAAATGATAATGTTTTTCACAGTTTTTTTTTTCCATGAATGTAAACATTGTATTGTTTGAAATCAGTTTATAGCAAAAATCATTTTAATCTGGTAAAAATATTTTCCGGCTATTCAAAATAGTGGCAAATCAAACAGATTGCTCCGGGCTTGAACAGAGGTCTGTCATCAAATTTTCGTTGGCTGAGAAATACAAACCCTGTGAAATTTACAGAGTAATAGTTTATATGTACAGAGAAACTTGATTTAGTTAAAAACATATACAAATGGGATAAACGTGGGTTTGCCGCAACGAGCCAGAGTTAAAAAGTCCATGGAGTGGTTTTGTAATCTAATCCCAAAGCCCTCCTCGTAATAAAACCTAGGTGGTACAATTTCATCCATAACTGCGAGTTCTAAGGGGCTTCATACCTTTCACAAGTATATAAGTCTGAAAGTTTACAAAATAGCACCAGTAGAATTCGAACTCGCTTGCTGCGAGGTCACAATTCAGCACATTACCCACAACACCACACGGACTCCCCTTCCATTGAGTGAAAACACTCTGACTCTTGGGTATAGAAAAAGTTCCAGATGCAGTGGTCAGTAAAGAAAGTCATGCTAACAATCTTTTGGAATAGGAAATAACGCAACACTATTGATTTCCGTGAAAAAGGAGCAAGTCTAAACAGTTTCATTTTACCAAACCATAGGAGAAAATCCCACGTCTTTATTGAAGGACCCTCATCCATATACGTATATATATATAAATATATATATATATATATATATATATATATATATGTGTGTGTGTGTGTGTGTGTGTGTGTGTGTGTGTGTGGTTGGGCCACAGCCCTTCATTTAAACATGTTTGATTAAATAATGAAGACACTTTTTGTCTATATAATTTTATTAGGATCCTAATAATAAATAAGAAAGAAAGTGAAGTAATAGTGTGAGCCGACCAGCGAAACCTACATTTATTAGCTCAGTGTGGACGCTAGATGCCGTTTAAAGGACTTACCATGATCGATGACCAATAGTGACAGATGTTGAAAGAAAGTCAGTGCTCTCGGTGCGCCTTGATGCTGATTATATATACCAAATCTAACATGAAGTTGGGCGGGTTTCAATCCCATTTTCAAGCGTCCTACGTGTCTAGCCACACTGAAGAGTTGTAATACAACGCAAAAGTCTGTCTGTGGATGACAATATATACGCTCCCCCATGGGGTTTGAGCACTCTGGCGAAGGGGTTTTTGGCTGCCGCTCGCATAATGCAAAGCTCTTCGTAAACATTGAGCGCTCTGGTATCCGGTAAGGTATAAAATATAAACAAAAAAAAACGCTACTACTGCTGTTGCTACTTTATATACATCATAATTCCCTAGCTGACGTGGTACGTTTGTTGGCTGAGTGGTCTGATACTAAGTCTAACGTAAAGTTGGGCGGGTTTCAATCCCAGCTTCAAGCCTCCTCTGTGTCTAGCCACACTGAAAACTTGTGATACAACGAAACAGTCTGCATGGGGATAACAATATATATATATATATATATATATTTATATATGAGTGTGTGTGTGTGTGTGTGTATTAGTTTAAGTTGTACTGGCGGCTGTCTATTAGAGAGGACATAGGGTTAAAAATGTAGGGAAGTAGAAAGAATAAGATAGGGAAATAAAAGTGACACGTGACACTTCCTGTGACGATCAAAAGGTAGGGTAGGTGAAGAGAGATAAGTATATAGAAAATTTTAAAAATATGCATACAAAAAGAAGGAAACAAATACATTATACAAACGCATCAGCATTTTCTCATTTGAAAGAAATCCTCCACTTAGAGAAAATTCATACATATGAATATATATTTGGTTTTGTTTAGTTTGGTTTTATGGCATATCAACCATTGTAGGTTATTTAATGCCAGATCCATTTTTATACATAAAAACAATTCTATTTTAAACAATTTTGATTAGCATAAGAACACGTTTTAAATGTCAAAACGTTTCTATTTCAAGCTATTCAGTTTTGCCAACAAGTTAAATGGTTTCAGGGATTGCTATGTATCACTAACAATTCAATTAAACATCAGTCATTTATTAACACACGGTTAAATGTAAAAATAGTTCTTTTTCAAATAATTCAGTTGAGCATAAGTACACCGTTTAGTTCTATTTTATTTATAAATAGGACCCTATCAGGTGCAAACACTCCGGACCGGAGTGGACCTGGGAGCGATGGCAATGAAGAGGTACTCTGCATTCCCTAAAGCTCCAGCATTACTGAAGCCTCACAATCAGATTGTTTAGTGTCATATCAGGACACTCGTTGGGGGGATTCTTGAAATATGTATATATATATATATATATATATACGTAATGCCTTCAATAAGTTTCCAGATTTTTTGTACAAGCATTTAAAATTGTCTTAGACTCTTGAAAATTCACTATGCTATTGCTATACATCTTATGAGATGACTGACTAATTTTTATGATTTCAGCTTTAAATGAACAGCTACAGCAGCAATTGGAATACACCCTACTAAAGCCTGATTGTCATAGCTGGTGAATTTCAAAAATGCAATCTGGACGTAAGGACACTTCAGAAGAACGATATGCAATAAAATTGTGTTTTAAACTTGGAAAAAATGCCACAGAAGCATATGGAATGCTTCAGACTGCCTTTGGACCGACCATCTTGCATTAATCGAGCATGAGACTTGGAGTGGCATAAGAGATTCAAGGAAGGCAGGGAGTCTGTGAGGGATAATGAGAGGTGTAGGAGGAGTAAGGAAGTCAATAAACCAGAGTTGATTAGCAAAGAGTTAGGGTTAGGGTTAGGGTTACTCTGTTGAGGTTTTAAGGGTGTTCAGGAAGAGATTCCTTGGGAAGAGGCCAGCACTCTTCAAATCGGCTCAGTGGCATTTCCAGCAGGACAATGCACCAGTCCACAACTCCATCCTTGTCACAGACTATTTGACCAAGATGGGTATCAAGACAGTTCCTCACCCTTTCTATAGTCCAGACCTTGCTCCCTGTGACTTTTGGTTATTCCTTATGCTCAGAGGCGATCTTAATGAGACAATTGAGTAGATAAAAGAGGCTGTGACGAAGGTCATTGACACACTAACACAAGAGGACTTCCATGGGGCCTTCCAGAAGTTGCTCGAACGGTACAACAAGTGCATTGCAGCCGGAGGAGACTACTTTGAAGGGGACTAGAGTTTCATGTGTGTACTATCAATAAAAACGCCCATACGAAAAAAGTCTGGAAACGTATTCAATCATCCTCATATTTATATACGAATTAAGCAACAAATGTATGAATATACGTATATTTGGAAAGCGAAAAGAAATTGCTAAACCCTTGGATGAATGTTAGAATTGAAAGATCCTTTAAAGTTGAAACAGTCGAACATTGATTAATGATAAACATTCCATAAACATTTGAGATTAGACATGATTTACATGACCAACGACTGATATTTTCCTAACGGCATGACCTTTCGACAACACAGTCATGCCTGCTGTGAATAGTAAAACTGAAATAATCATCTCATTACTCACCCTTCTTCCCGCTTCATCACTCAACTAATTCCCTGCCCCACCCTCTTCGATATTTTTTCTACTCTTCTCCCTTTGTCCTTCCTAAAGCTTTCGTAGCTTCTCTCCTTCCGCTGCTTCTTTTCCTCTCTCTCTCTCTCTCTCTCTCTCTCTCTCTCTCTCTCTCTCTATCTATCTATCTATCTGTGCCAATATCTCTTTTTTTTTCTCACTATTTATCTTTTTCCTTCCCCATCTCCTCAATTTTTCTTTCGCTTCCCTACTTTCTCAACTTCTCTTCCGTTTACCAATCCTTTACAGTTCCTTCATTCGTATCGTAATAGTTAACAATTTCATCTCGAAAGCCATTGCAACTGAAGTGAGTTGGAGGCCTACCAAGCATTGGCCTAGTGGTAAGTGTTCGGCAAAAGCCCGGGAGACCAGGGTTCAATCCCCGGTTTAATCTTAACAAGGACTCAAAAAATAATACTTGATTCCTTCTTGCTTAGCAATCAGCATTATAAGGCATGGGTCAAGGGTAAAGTGGAGCAATCACAAGAAAAGAGTAGCGCCCTTCTCTACACCTCGGTGTAGTAGCTATTAAAAAAGGGAACCATAGGGTCCTCCTCGACCACGGTCGCCAACTTTAAAGATGCATCAAAATATTGGCCTTGTGTCAGATTAAGCTGAGTTTAGTAAATGCACTTTTTATGTTTATTTCAGTGTTTTTACTATATATATATATATATATATATATATATATAATTATTTTATAGTAATGAATTATATAAAGGGTTATTGCAATGCGAAATAATAATTACACTGGTTTACAAAGAAATTGAGGCAAGCACAAAAATACCCGTTTTTACCTAATTTGAGGGTGCTGAATTCAACTTTGACATCCGTTTTTACTCATCATCTCTAGTTTTTTAGATATGCATTGTGTGCATTTTGTGCATATACGGTATATTAAGGCGTCTATGAATTCAGGGTTAATTCTAATATTGTGAGACTTATGGTTTATTTTTTAGTAATTATGCACTAAATGTAAGTGATAGCATTACATTATATATATATATATATATATCAAGACGGATTTTGACAGTTAAGGCAGCATGTCTCAATCCACACTCTGGCAGTCATTGGAAGAGGTTGTCTCGCAGGCGGCGCAGGAGGTTGGTGTCCCTCAACTATCGTGTTACACACCTTTTAGGTTACTAAATATTAGTATTACATTTTCAAATGCACATTTAGTTTTACTTTGTTATATTTTCAGATTCTCCAATGGCTTCAAGCACGTCAAAATGTCGAGGATGCCTCAACAAGGACAATTCTTTCTGCTACGTGTGTGGGGACTTCACAACAGTTGCACAGCGTCGAACCATCACTTCCCGCCTCAGAACCGCCTACTTTCACTATTTTGATTGGCTCCCTTTTCAATAGCTACAACACCGAGGTGTAGGGGAGGGCACCACTCCTTTCCCTGAATTGCCCCACTTTACCCTTGATACGTACGTCATATTGCTGAGTGTTAAGCAAGGAGGTATCAAGTACCATTTTTAAAGTCTTTGGTATGACGTGACCAGGGATTGAACCCAGGTCTCCCGGACCACTGGCGAACACTCTACCCATATATATTGGCGAACACTCTACCCATAATATATATATATATATATATATATATATATATATATATATATATATATATATATATATATATATATATTGTGTATTTAGGCAGTAAGTAGTTACGTAAGTATGTACGCTTAAAGACCGTGGATTGTTTTCTTTTCAAGATCTTCAAGGGAAGACCTTCAAGTCTTGTTATTTATCTTATGTTTGGATCAGGGTGGAGAAGAAATATATATATATATATATATATATATATATCTATATATATATATATATATATATAAGGTCTGTCTTATATATAAGCTCTGTCAAATATTACCTCAATAAATGCAGAACTCGATGCATATTTCCGTATGCAGAAACATCAAAACGGACGACATCATATCAAAAATCTTTAATACGCATAATTAATTAAAAATGAGTATTGTATCTACTACGAAAACGTAGCGTCCATGTAGTGCAGTGGTTAACGTGCTGAATTGTGTCATTGTAGTAAGCGAGTTCCAATTTCAGTAGCGCTTGTGCGTTAAGATTCGGTCAAATACTCTTGGGAATGGTAACAACCTCATCCTCCTAAGCAATGGGTTAAATAATACCACTACTATTCTACGAGGAGGAGTTTTGCATTAGATATCCTATTAATGTTGATATGCCAACAAAAATTACAAAATGACCTTTTTTGATGTTATTTCCATAAAAATTCTTAAAAGTAGATTTTAATATATATCTGTCCTTTGGGATATCACTCCTTTATTTCAAGATATATATATATATATATATATATATATATATATATATATATATATATATATATATATGTCTTGTGTATATTTTATTTGAAAGCCAAGAAGTTCTTCAAGCTTTATTTTGTCCAGTCGGCTGGAGAAGGGTAAGACCCCCACTAATAAGTTTCCTGATATTTGACACTAAACAATCTGATGATGGTAGCACCTGATAAGGCTCTATCTATGAGTTAAATAGAACTAACAACATACTTATGCGAAACTGAATTGTTTGACAAAACTGAATAGCTTGAAATAGAATTTTTTTTAACTATTAAAGCGTTCTTACATTTAAACTGATTGCTAATGCTAAACAGAATTATTTGAAATAGAACTGTTTTTTTACATCAAAACTGTACTTACACTAAACTGAATTGTTTAATATAGAACTGTCTAAACATTTATCTGTGTGTAAACAAAATCTGTACTTATACTAAACGGAATTAGCTGAATTAGAACTGCTTGACGAAACTGACTAGCTTGAAATAGAAATGTTTTCACAATTAAACTGTAGTTACATTTAAACTTATCGTAAACTGAATTGTTTGAAATAGAACTATTTTCATAAAAATGGATTTGGCGTTAAATAACCTACAAAGGTTGATATGCCATAAAACCCAAACAACAATCTAGTTTAATTAATGAGTGTAATTAGTAATGTATATGGAACGTTTTTCATTGCCTTTGAAAAATACCCCCTTTAAACAAATACGCGTGAGTAAAAAAAAAGGCATATCAACCTTTGTGGGTTATTTAATAGCAAAGCCATCCCTTACACAGACCATCCGTTAAAAAGACATGAAATGAGAAATGAAGAAATATTATTATTTGTCTAAATTTCTGAGATGAAGCCAGATAATTTTATCATTGCTCCACTTTACCCTTACCTTATAATGCTGACTGTTAATCAAGTGAGCATCAAGTACCACTTTTTTAAATCTTTGGTATGTCTCGACTAGGGATTGAAACCAAGTATCCAGGGCCATTGGCGAACACTCGAACCATTATGCCAATGTCCGTTATTATTTAATGGTACTTATATAAAAAATTTAGATTCTTATTGCTCAGTCGGCTGGGGCTGTAAAATACACTGACTGCATCTCTGCAGAGGAGTAAAACTCCCCACCCAACAAGTGTCCTGTGGCCCAGTCGGCTGGAGCTGTAGAATACACTGACTGCATCTCTGCAGAGGAGTAAGACACCTTTTCGCAAAACAGTGTCCTGGATATGACAATAAATTATCTGATATCGAGATTCCAATCCAGGGACTTTGAGAAATGCGGAGTAACCCTTCATTGAAGCTGAAATGTAATTTTGGTAAATATATATGATAAAGTGATTTGCGGCTATTATTTTCTTCTTGCGTAATTTAGACAACAATTTACAAATCGCACCCTTAATATATATATATATATATATATATATATATATATATATATATATATATATATATATATATATATGTGTGTGTGTGTGTGTGTGTGTGTGTGTGTGTGTGTGCCTAAGCGCCCAAGCACGTATTTGTGTGTACAGTCATATAATCCAATATAAATAATCTTATATGTATTTTACTTATCTCCTCTTCGAAAAATACATTTTTAATCATCTCATGTATCAATTTATATCTTATAGAAACCCCTATTGAATTGATGTGTAGTTTACTGAAATAATACAACGTTACGGGTTACAGAGCGGTACCATCTCTACATCTTGTGACAATATATATATATATATATATATATATATATATATATATATATATATAATTTACCCATGATTCTGCTCTATCACATTTCACTTGTATATGATTCCATTTTATCATGCAATTCTTTTTCTTTTTCTTTTTTTTTAATTCTATTTTCTTCAAATTCTTTTTGCACTTACTTTCTCTTTCATTCTAGAACTTTCAATTTTTATTGTTTATTTTTATACGCTCTCTTTTCATACCAAAGCTTTTCTTTCTTTAAATTTCTGTTTGTATTTTTTATATCCTTCATAATATCTGCTAGCCAACGAGTTGTCAATGATAGATAGATAGATAGATAGATAGATAGATAGATAGATAGATAGATAGATATGAACAGAATGAGATAGATAGATATGAACAGAATGAGATAGATAGATAGATAGATATGAATAAAATTGGATAGTTTTGGTTTACTTTCTTTGTTTAATGGCCAATCAGTTTTCGTGGGTTATTTAATGCTAAAGTCATCCTTATAGAATTATAGTAGTGGTGCTATTTAATCTATAGATTGATTGATAGATATTAAAAAATTGAATAGATAAATAAATCTGAACCGACTGAGGTAGATAGATAGATAGATAGGAAAAGTCTGAGATCAGAAAATAATAAAATGGATATAAATAGGCACACACACACACACACACACACAAATAGGTAGATAGAGTGTGTGTGTGTGTGTGTGTGTGCGCGGGTGTATGTGTGTGTGTGTGTGTGTGTGTGTGATTTGAAATAACGGAGATTGATACCGAGATATACCACATTTCGCCCGTTTTTGACATTTCCATATTTCATCTCGCATCTTTTTTTCTCCATTTTCACGTGCTTAAAACCTTTTCGGTTTTTCTTGGGTTTGCTTAGTACAACACAAATTCATGAAAATTACGGGGCAGGATGATATTGTTATGTTTATCTTCCAACAGAGGTCGAGAAGTGGGCTTGTCTGTCGAGAAAATTAATGTTAGAAATTCCGTTGTTTTATACCTCAACTCGAACACAAGTTTGTTTTTGTTTTTTTCCAGTAATGAAATCATAAACCCAAAGCGACATTTTGCCATCTGGGTCAATTGCGTAGGTATCTCAATACAAATTTTGCTGTTTATCATTTTTCCATGATTCTAATTCAAGACTCCATGGATATAGGGACATACTTTAATTTGATTAGTATATGTGAATAACATAGAGAGATAGAGAGATAGATAGATAGATTGAGAGTGTGTGTGAATTGAGATAGATATATATATATATAGAGAGAGAGAGAGAGAGAGAGAAAGGGAATTGAGATAGATGGATAACTTGATAGATAGATAGATTGTTTAACTGGTTAGTTATTTATGCTCTATTAAGATTTGTTTGTTTCTTTGTTTCTTTGTTTTCCAAGTAATCTGGTTAAATGGTTGGCGGGTTGCTTGCTAGCTAGCTTTTACGGCCTATCAACCCTTTTCGGGCCTTTAACGCCGAATTAAGTCATTTTGATCAAAGTTTCACACAATTTAACTTAGTATCAATATAGTTTTTTGTTTACACCCGGTTAAATGTAAAAACAGTTGATTTCAAACAATTCAGTTTAGCATAATTAGTTTTTTGTTTACACACAGTTATATGTAAGTAAGTAAAGTTGGCGACCGTAGTCGAGGGCAACAAAAAGGCTCTCTTTTCAATAGCTACTATACCGAGGTGTCGGGGAGGGCGCTACTCTTTTCCCTGGATTTTTCTACTTTAACCTTGATATGCACTTTATATTGCTGAGTGCTAAGCAAGGAGGTATCAAGTACCATTTTTAAAGTCTTTGGTATGACGTGACCTGGGATTGAAAACAGGTCTCCCAGACCATTGGTGAACACTCTACCCACTAGGCCAATGAAAAACAGTTAATTTCAAACAATTCAATTTGGCATAAGTACACTGTTTAGTTCTATTTGACCCATAGATCAGACCATCTCGGGTGCTACCTCTCCAGGCCACAGTGGACCCTGGAGTGATAGCAATGAAGGAGTACTTTGCATTCCCCAAAGCTCCAGTATTACTGGAACCTCATCACCAGATTGTTTAGTGTCACATGCAGGAAACTAGTTGTTGGGAGGGTCTTACCGCTCTGCAAAAGTGCAGTCGGTTTATTCTACAGCCCCAACCGACAGGGCAAAAGCAATGTGGTTTTAGTTAATAGAGGATAATCATCTGTAAAAAAATTATAGCTTCCAGTACCAATTCTTGACACAAATAATTATCTCGGTGTTATATGGTTTAAAGTATCCCTATCCCTTACAAATAATTTGCAAACAGAACGTCTAATCAACAGAAACGTCTAATCAACTGATGAAGCCATAACAGGTACTACCCCTACGTGTGAGAGTGGACCGGGGAGTAATAGTAGAAAATGGGGGATCTTACACTCCCAAGAATTCCAGAGCAGGGACCTCACCACTGGATGTTATTTAGTGTCATACTCAGGACACAATATAAACCGACGAACATCATGATATCTATATATATATATATATATAATGTAATTAGAAAAAACTCAAACCTAGTTGGATTATCATTATAAATTTATTTCGCCGAAGAATATAATTATACGCTTCGTCTCATCAGATAACTTCACACATTTAACACGAATAATCCACACCTATTGTTTTCAGACACTGACTGGATATATATATATATATATATATACATATATGTGTGTGTGTGTGTGTGTGTGTGTGATGGACTCTTCTGCTTGAAGGCCCCACTTGTTTGTAAAGGGCTGACTAGAACTAGAGAGACCTTTTGGAAAAATGCATTATTCAAGAATGAATTTTAGTAAATTTCTTCAATACAGGGTTACACAACTTAACATTAGAAATGTATGAAAATAATTAACAAAATTGTAACTGCAGAAGATCTTGAAGTTTTTTTAATCCACTGTATTCTTTAAATTTATCAATTCAATATGGTCGAGAAAACTGGAGGTACGCATGATTGCTTTTGGGATATAATCAGTTTTCATGGAATCATAAAATGAAATACTTGTTAGTTATAATCCCAATATTGATTAAATGTGGTGGAGTCGCCGACCACCACCCCAACTCTACTTTTAAATTCAGAGTTTTTTTTTTTTTACTTCTAAGCTGGTTTACTCACCTGCGAAGCAATGGAACCCATTCTGCTCTGTTATTTTCTATAGTTGGGATGAAAAAAAAGTTATTTTTCATGCCTTTCTCGAGGGAATTGATGCGAAGTGAGACGCTAACAATGATTTGAATTCGGCCTGTCGTGATCATTTCCGACAACGATTAACGTTTCACCACTTTAACGTCCGGCAAATATAAACACCATCATCATAATCTTCTTGATCATCATTATCATTACCAATACTATTAAAACATCACAACTATCAACGTTAAATATTGATTGAATATACGCTGATGGTGAGGCTCCTGTTCTATAGGTTCATTGTCACTATAAGTTCATTGTCACTTCTCCCAGGTCCACACTGACCCGAATTGGTAGTGCCTGTTCGAGTCCTATCTATCGATCCAATAGAACTGCACATGACCATTTCGAGGGCACTTGGTATATCACAATGTTTTATGGATTTCTTTGTTGTTGTAGTGAATTTACTTCTTAACTAGATGCTCAAATACTGTGTCCCTATGCCAGACCGTGCTGTCGGGGAGGCTTAGAATATGCTGACTGAATCCTTATCAGAGGAATAAGACTCACCCCCCACCCATCCAAAACGAGTTGTTACTGTGCAAACAGATTATTATCAAATACTTGAAACCATATAATCATAAATAGATTATTAGCATTAGATAGGAATACTTGAAACTATAAAATTGTGCGCAAATTATCTATGTTAGGTAAGAATACTGAGATGAGTCTTTGTGTTGTAGTGGCTTAAGTGCTGGACATCGACTTCGCAGTAAACTAGTTGGAATACAGGTGACGCTATTACCTTCATTTTCGGGCGAATACCCTGAGGAAAAATATGAACTCCCTTATTCCAGTCTTCATTTATGGTTTAAATAGAATCATGACTGTCCAATAAGAATGGTTTTGGCATTAAATAACTCACAAAAGTTGATATATCATTAAACAAAGAAATTGGCTGACTTTAAATGATCCAAAGAGGTTGCTATGCCGTTAAACAAAACTCAATGAAACTAAAACCTAGCAATACTTTATTTATGCCCAAATATTATGGAATTGCATCAATTATAATTTTTTATATCTTTATTGATGACTGTGTGTAAACAATCCATGTACAAATTGTTACTTGAAACAAAATGATTATGAAGAGATTATTAGACTTACATAGGAATACTTGAAACCATATAACTGTCTGCCCTGTCACCCACAGCACCTCTGCAGAGGGATAAGAACCCCCCCAACGAGTGTCTTCAGTATGACCCTAAACAGACTGATGGCGAGGCTCCTGTTCTATAGGTTTGGGAAATGCAGTATTTCTTCATTGTCCCTTCTCACAGGTCCACACTGACCCGAATTGGTAGTGCCTGTTAGAGTCCTCTCTATCGATCAAATAGAACGGCACAATCCTTTACGAAGTATTATTATTAGTTATCTGAAACCATATTGTTGTCTGCAAATTATTTATATTTCATTGGAATTGTTGATAAATAGAATTACAAATGTTAAATAGCAATACTTGAAAACATTTAACTGTGTGGAAATAGATGATTAATATTTACTACAATTATTAGTGTGAGAAATACTTGAAACCATTTAACTGTGTGCAAACAAATGAACAAGCAAAGTTACCAATCAACAATTCGATCAAAAATCGTATATATATATATATATATACGAGAATCATTGAATAAGTTTCCAGACTTTTTTCGTATGGACACTTTTATTGATAGTACACACATGAAACTCTAGTCCCCTTCGAAGTTACCTCATCCGGCTGCAATGCACTTGTACCGTTCCAACAACTTCTGGAACGCCCCATGGAAGTCCTCCTGTGTTAGCGTGTCAATGACATTCGTCACAGCCTCTTTCATCTCTTCAATTGTCTCATAACGACAGCCTGTGAGCTGAGGGAATAACCAAAAGTCACAGGGAGTAAGGTCTGGACTATAGGGAGGTTTAGGAACTGTCTTGATGTCCATCTTGGTCAAATAGTCTGTGACAAGGATGGAGTTGTGAATTGGGTCATTGTCCTGGTGGAAATGCCACTGACCCGATTTGAAGAGTGCTGGCCTCTTTCCTAGGAATCTCTTCCTGAATTCCCTTAAAACCACAACATAATAACCCTAAGCCAAACCCTAACCCTTTGGCCAATCAACTCAGGTGTATTGACTTCCTTACTCCTCCCACACCTCTCATTATCCCTCACAGACTCCCTGCTTTCTTTGAATCTCTTATGCCACTCAAAATCTCATGCTCGATTTATGCAAGATGGTCGGTCCAAAGGCAGTCTAAAGCATTCCATACGTTTCTGTGGCATTTTTTCCAAGTTTAAAACACAATTTTATTGCATATCGTTCTTCTGAAGTGTCCTCACGTCCAAATTGCATTTTTGAAATTCACCAGCTATGACAATCAGGCTTTAGTAGGGTGTATTCCAATTGCTGCTGTAGCTGTTGATTTGAAGCTGAAATCATAAAAATTGGTCAGTCATCTCAAAAGATGTATAGGAATAATATAGTGAATTTTCAAGTGTCTACGACAATTTTAAATGCCTGTGCAAAAAGTCTGGAAATTTATTGAATGCACCACTTATATATATATATATATATATATATATGTATATATATCCTCTGCATGAGTACTGTGAAACACGATAGTTAGTTTTTAAGTAAAGTTTAACAGCCTTGAATTCAGAGTTTTCCTTCTCCTATATTGGTTGCTATACCAAGATTAAGGAGTCCCCTCTGTTCTACTACTTGCTTGAGGGAGAATAGTTGGATTCATACCTTTCTCAAAGATATTAGCGCTATGTGAAATGCTAACAGCTTCGTCCAGGATTTGAACTCGTTTCATCGTGTCCATTTCCAACGACGATAACAAATACACTATATGTATAAATAAGATTAGATAACAGTATTAGATAACCCACGAGGGTTGATATGCCATAAAACACCAACCAACCAACCAACTAATTAACCATATGTGGAAACAAATTATTTGTATTAAATACGAATAGTCACTTGAAATTATATAATAGATTATTAGTATTAGATAAGAATACTAAAAGCCATATAACTTTGTACCAATAATTTGTATTTAGTAAGAATAATGTATGTACATATTTTTCTCTTATAAGTAAAGGAATTAATATTGTGAATTGAATTACCACGACCAGAAAATCCGGCGAACACCTACGCACGATATACGAGAACACTGGACAGCTGTTTCGACCTTACTAGGTCTCATCAGCCGTGTATACTGTAATCTCCATCACTAGAGATCGAACCAGCGACCACAGTGCCGAAAGTCTACAACTGAGCCACCAGTTCATATCGCACGCAAATGACGCCAAATCAACTAGTCATGGTAATTGCGCGGCCAATTGACCAAAATTTGCCTTGCAAGTTACATCCGTACTCTTTCCAGAGGACACGGTCACTCCCCCCAGGGCCACGTCTTCCCAAGAAGATTAGAAATACGCATCCGCGTAATCATTATGACCTCAAGGGCAAGGGTATAGATGTACAATAGATTACGGTATTCACTGCTGATGAGACCTAATAAGAATAATGTATCCCAAGAGGTTAGGGAATTGTATTCACTGCATATTTATATCTGTATTTCTCGGATGGGGCGTTATTACCATTCTCTGCACATTGCAGACTGCTATATTCACTACGTTGTTTTTTAGGGGAGGGCGTTGCTTACAGGTGACGCAGTCGCCGTATTATGAGTCCCGCTGACATAGCATTGTAATAGCTACGTTACTGACATTAAAGGCCAGGATTTTGAACTAACTAAAAGGAATGGTAATCAAAATCATATTCACGCTACAACCATCAATACCATTACTCGGCTGTCATCTTATCTAGATGGAAACTGAGTGTCAGGAATTACGTCCAAGTCTTTACATTTAAATTCCTTTCTTGGAAAGAAGAAGAAGAAGAAGAAGAAGAAGAAGAAGAAGAAGAAGAAGAAGAAGAAGAAGAAGAAGAAGAAACGAGCAGCCCCTATCCAAGAACAAGGGGCGTTTTGTAAAGGCCGTCAGTAAGTGTCGAGTTTTCAGCGGGAGGTGAGGATGATGTTGAAGGCTAAATTGAGGGAAGGGTAAGCATTATAAAAAAAAGTGGAGGTTGTCATAAAAAGGAAAGAGGAACAAGTGAAATTGCTCTCACACGGATTCGCACGTGTTTTGTAATCGAGAGAGTTGTCAGTTTCTATCGGCAAATCCCCAAGTGTGGCCAAAATCTTAATTTTTTAAACTTTTCACTATTTCTTGGCTCTTAGTGTGAGGCCCATGAAATATAAACACATATGCGACATACAGAATTGATAAATAACTTGTTGAAAAATAAAAGCCAATTTTGACTTAAACTAAAAGAAAAAAAATAAACAAGAACAAATATTTCTTTGGGATAAAAATAGATTAATGTTTGCATATTGGATTTTGTTTTTTGAGTTTCATTGAGAGCTTATCTTTTATTGTTATCTCAGATACGCATTGTTCATCGCAATCGTAGAATAAACGATGAATGATTTGCAATTTAAAAGACGGAAGAATATACTAAACAAAATTAATAATAATGATTGATTAATAAAAAAGAATTGAGAGTGCGTTAAAATAGTCACGGCAAACCTGGCGCTGACAGATTGGAGATGAGTTAGAGGATTTCTAATATATGTGAATTAACCTCCTGTGATATCTGTTGTTCTCGTGGCTTAGTTAGTAAAGCAGCTGGTACAAATAACTATTCTTCTCTAAGGCAAATGTAAAAGATGAAATAGAATAATAGTCAAAATTAATAATAATAATAATAACTGGACTTTGATATACACACGGATCACCTAATCTCGGCCAGAAGACCAGACTTTATAATAATTAACAAAAAAAAGAGAATTTGCAAAATTGTCGACTTTGCTCTCCCAGCTAACCACAGAATAAAACTGAAAGAATGTGAAAAGAAGGATAAGTATATCGACCTTGCTAGAGAATTGAAAAAGCTGGAGGACTTGGAAGTTGGCGGACGGGTAGAGACTATCCAAATGACAGCATTACTGAGAACGACCAGAATACTGAGAAGAGTCCTGGAAACTTGAGGAGACTTGCTGTCTCTCAGACTCCAGTGAGGAACCATCAGCTAATACTGACTTGAAAAACTCTATATGAGACGAAATAATAATAAGAAGAAGAAGAAGAAAAGAAGAAGAAGAAGAAGAAGAACAACAACAACAACAACAACAAAAACAACAACAACAACAAAAACAACAACAATAATAACAACAGCAACAACTTCAGTAGGCCAGAGGACAAAAAAGATAATGACGATGCACAAGGCTTTACATCCGAGAGATGACAGAGACAAACAATATGTGTCAAGAAAAGAAGCAGGAAGAGGAGTCGCCAACACTAGCAGCTCAAAATAACGCCATAAGGACAAACTACGTGAAAGCGTAAATAGATAAGAATAAAAAAAAACTAGGGAGTGTTGGTTATATGGTGATGGCGACGAAACGATTTATCAAATAATAAGTAAATGCTGCAAATTAGTGTCATTTTGATGATTTTCGAGATGGATTTCAGGTGCATTACCGTTGTTGTTTTGTGGGATGTTGCCTTCAGGATTTGTTAAATATAGTTCATTGCATTTTTGCGCAAAATCAATTAATAAATTACATATATATGCATATATATGCATTAAAATCAATTAATTAATCCATCATATACATAAATGTATATATATATATATATATATATATATATATATATATATAACTATTTCTAATGACGTTATTAACAAAACCAAGGATAATATCATGTAAGAGTTCGAATATCCAATTCGCCATGATAAAAAAAAACCATGGATAATATCATGTAAGAGTTCGAATATCCAATTCGCCATGATAAAAAAAAAAACATGGATAATATCATGTAAGAGTTCGAATATCCAATTCGCCATGATAAAAAAAACCATGGATAATATCATGTAAGAGTTCGAATACCCATGAACTTTGATCTAATTCTATCGACCGTAGGTCGTTTTTTATAGGAATTTCTAATTTTAATGCCTACAAAATCATTACATAAACGTTCAAATATCGAATATCGAAGGAAGCAGTGAACGTGTTAAGACATTAAAAACATCAACCAGTTCCGAGTTATCAAAAAATAGAGAAAATATGCTGCCCCGTTCCATTACTATCATTTTTTTTCCTGGAAGCATAAATATCCATCATTGCCAATGTTTATTGATAGAGTCTTAAATCATCATCACAAGACCATAGTGCGATGATAAGAGCTTCTCAGTTCAGCAATTATGAGTTTAATCTTTGTGCATTTTTCTCCCCTTTCTTAACATTGACATATGGGATTTACTAGCATAAGTAAAAATAGTTGCCAACTCTCAAAATAAGTAAAAGTAAAGAAAGAAGGAAAATTATTAATATTTTTTATGTAAATGTATGGGGATTGTAATTTTATAAGTTGTTATTTTTAGATTAGATTTCGTGTGTGTTTTGTCCAGTGCGAGAAATGGATTTCAAAATTTGCGAGAAATGGAAAATTGATTATCATAAGAAAACATGATAGGTAAAAAAAAAAAAAAAACTTTCCACTTATAAAATGAGAATCAAAAGGGGGGTAAAATGGTGTAGAAAGTTCCAAAAATTGTGTCAAGAAAAATACTTACCCTGCAACTTCATAAAATAGAATGACAAATATTCAGCAGATTCTCAGACAAACACATTTGGAAATTACTAAGTCGGTAACTTAATCTAATTATTGATATTCTTATAATTAATCTATTCTCTCTTTGATGAAGTTAATTCCATAGTAAATGCTAATCAAGATTAATCACAATACCTCTAACCTGGATATTCAGTTAATAATTATGCGCAAAACCTAATGATGTATTTTCGCGCATATATATATATATATATATATATATATATATATATATATATATATACAAAATAGATCCCATGAATTTAGATGATTTAATTTAGTATATTTAATGAGGTCATAAAGTAAAAGCAAAGTTGGCAACCGTAGTCGAGGGCGACCAGAAGGCTCCCTTTTGAATAGCTACTCCACCGAGATGTAGGGGAGGGCGCTAGACCTTTCCCTGGATTGCTCAACTTTGCCCTTGATACGTACCTTATATTGCTGAGTGTTAAGCAAGGAAGTATCAAGTACAATTTTTAAAGTCTTTGATATGACGTGACCTGGGATTGAAACCAGGTCTCCCGAACCGTCGGCGAACACTCTATCCACTAGGCCAATGAGCTGAGCAATGAAGTCAGAATTTTCGGTTATTCACTTGAAAATGTTTTGTCTCAGCTGTTTTTAGTTTATCTACAGTTAAATAAAACAACCAAAGTGAACATATTCTAATTGTGCTATTTTCATAATTTGTGCGGGTGCCTCGGGTGGTGTAATGGTAAACAAGCTAGAATAGCTAACCTTCACGTGTGAGTTCGAGTCTCATTGGGTGCCCTGTTCATACGGCCCTGTGCCACATCTAAGCAAAGGCTTAGTAAATTACTACTTCCATAATTTGTACCAAAAGCAGTACATATATAGTAGTAGTTTATGGTAGTTACTAGCTCTCTTGGTAAGTTGATGATGGATCAAATTTTGCGGTATTATCAAATAGCGCTAAACATCAATGATATAGCTGTTATCCATATAGGAAAATATATATAGTCATCCACAGACAGATCTGTTTCGTTCTATCAGAACTCATCTCTGTGGCTAGACAGTATCTCCCCGTAGCTGGGATCTAAACCCGGTTGACTCAAACGCCAAGCCAAAGCTTCTAACCATTTAGCCACGTGGAGATATTAGGTGCGAAGTAAATTTTAAACGGTTATGAATCACAATTACTTTTGTTTACATACATCCGTTCAACGGCCGCCGAGATCTCAATTCAAATACGAAGAGGTTTGCAATATGCGCTAATGGCAACACGATTACTTCTTCTGCATACACACACATATATATATATATATACATATATATATATGTGTGTGTGTGTGTGTGTGTGTGTGTGTGTGTGTGTGTGTGTGCATGTTGGTGTTTGTGACCCTGGGTTTCATGCTTAACGCATTTCTCAGACAGAGTGAAAGGTTCTCAAAAAAGACGGATTAATATAGTTATTTTTTGGGTTTTCGTGAAGTTGGACGTGGAATGTTTATTTGTGTGTATATGCCTAAGTTTGTGCGCGTTTGAATGTTTATGTGTTTCTGTCTGTGCTGTCGCCCACAAATACATATATACGCATATCTGCGCATATAATGGCATGCATCTTTAGATATATACACATATTTCTGCAGGGAAATTTTCTGATCATGGGAAATGGGGAGGCAAAAGAAGAGAATGTGAGAAGGGAAAAGTGGGTGAGGAAGGAGCTGAGGAGGGGGTAAGGAAAGAATTGTTTCAATCGAAATGTCTTTTTTCTCTTGATCCTATCTCTCTTTCTGATCTCTAAAGGTTTATTTGATGTAAATATGAAATTTTCTGTTTTGTAGTGAATTTTGTTAGGTGATGATGATTAAAATTAAGATTATCTCTTTTTTAAGTAATATTTTTTTATTATTTTATTTTTATCAATTCTTATTTATTTTTACAATAATAATGATTGTGTTGTCAACGGTTATTGTTGGTACTTGTGGATTATGTAATGTAGTATTTATGGGTAAATAATAAAAATGAAAGGTTTTGGGTAGCTTTTGCAATAATAATAATGATAATAATAATTGTAACAATTATAACCATAATAGCCTCTGACAATATTAGTTAGAGCTCATATAGTAATAATGTTGAAAAAATAGTGCTTACAATTATCAAAAATGTTAAAAAATATTACTTACACTTACTGGCAATAATGGTAGGTGATCATAATGTGATATTGTGGGGAAAATAGTACTTAAGGTTAGTGGTTCTATTGGATAATTTGTATGGTGTCGGTACTGGATGATGGATGATGTGGCAATAAGAAAGGTGTTAGAGAAACTGGTAGGGTATGGTGAAAGGGCAAGAGAGAAATTTTTAGTGAGTGATGTGAAAATAGATGACAGAAATATATGTAAATGTGGAAATAATAGTGGTGCTTAAAAAACGATGAGAATGGAAAAGAAAATTTAGTTCATGCTTTGGTTATGTGTTTAGGTCGAATTAGGATAGAAGATGTTTGTTTTCGTGTCGACATTTTGAAATTAACTCAGATTCGTGCGCTTATATTTCTATTTATTTTATGATTAATCATTTGCCCCCACCCTCTCTTCCCTTCTCACACTCTCTTCCTCTGCTTCACCCCTTCCCACCAACAGACAGCAGAAATATGTGTATATATGTAAAGATGCATGCCATTATATGCGCAGATATACGTATATATGTATGCACGAACAACAGCGTATACACAAATACACAAACACCAAAACGCACAAAAAATTAGGCACTCATACGTACAAACAAAATCACCCACCCAACCTAACGAAAAAAAGAGAAAAAACCTTTCATTCTGTGAAATACGTAAAGCATGTCACAGACACCACCATGCAATATGTATATATATATATATATATATATGTGTGTGTGTGTGTGTGTGTGTGTGTGTGTCATGTACGAGGTTGGGCTGAAAAGTGAAGAAGGTAAAATTTCATAAGATGACGTCTTATCTTTTAAAACTTAAATTTTCCGAGCATTACAACACCGATGGAAGACGTGTGTGGACTACAAGGGGACTAAGTTGAAAAATAAACCTCATTTGGTTACATTTTATGAGAGTACCTTGGTCAGCCAATAAACTTTTCAGCCGATCCTAATAGTCAAAGAAATATAAGAACTACGCGAATAAAGAACATCCCTCTAGCAATGCACCTATGAGATCTTAAAAGACGGATGTTTTACCAAGGTATTTTGGGACTTCTGTTAACTGCATTTCTTTCAAAAATCTAGATATACAGTTCGAGCACTTAGTGCTTTTTTCTTTCCTTTCTTTCTTCTTTTTTTTTTTGTCTTCATGATACTAAACAAGCCTCAGTATCACATCTAAATACATTTGGGATAGCCCCTTATCAGCTATGAAATACGATATATGAATTGATACACTTGTTTGACATCTACACACACACACACTCACACACACACACACACACACATATATATATATATATATATATATATTAGTGAGCAAAAGTTATAAATAGAAGTTTGTTTTCATATATACGAACTCACAATTCCAGAAATATGCAAATGTGTGTGCATGGGTCTGAAATCCTGTCAACTGATTGACATCTTTCTGAATGAATTGATTTGGTTTGGTTTGGTTTGGTTTCTTTGTTTATTGCTACATCAACCTTCGTGGTTTAATAAATGCTTAAGCTGTTCTTGTAGAAAGACATAGCTGAGAAGGATAATGGGTTTCATGCCCTCCTAAGGGTGTTAGTCCGAAAACAAACGTAATAGCGTGACTGGAGTTCAAACTTGCTTAATACGATGTCGAAATCCACCACGTTAGCCACTGTAAAGTGACGAGATCTTGACTTATGAATAGATGATGCATTTCTCAAAATACAAAGTGGGCCAAGTTTTTCAAATACAAAAAGTTTTTTTAGCTGACTGTAACATTTCCCACAGCAGTCACCATCGAAAGGAGAGAAAAGGATTGAGAGAAAGGTATTAGTTGTTACATAGAAACGCTATGAGATTCAGGGTGGTAGACGATCGATCAAAACACCGACTTTCTTCGCCTTGAGCAAGCCTTTCGTCCACGGAGGATTGTCATCTCTGGACTCGAATCTCAAACTGAACTCGACTAAATTCAACTCTGAACTCGCCACTTATATAATATATTAATTATTCTCTTCAGCTAATGATGAAAAGAACACGCGTTATTAAAAAAAAAAAAACTCTCCATAAACCCGTAATATAAATCAGCTGTCATTAACTTTCAGTGTTACGTTACCTCATCCTAACCTCTGCTGACGGAATTGTTATCTTTTTAATATCCGGCCTACAACTTCGATTTCAAAACAAATCTTTAATATATTGTCCCAGGTGATTTCCAAAACAACCAGCCAACCCCAAATCCTGACCTCCTGCGTGACACATGCACCATTTAACCTTCGCATGCGACTTACACTTTAATTCAAAGTTTTTTTGCATTAATTTAAATAATTAACTAATATAATTAATTACCATCCTTAATTATATTATACCACTACGAGACAAGAACCCTTCAGAGAGAAATTTGAGATAACAATTTTGGAGAGCAAAATGTTTCAGTTAGACATTGGCCCAGCGGTTAGAGTGTTCGCCAATGGCCCGGGTTCGCCAATGGCCTGGGTTCAATCCCAGGTCGAGTCATACCAAAGACTTTAAAAATGGAACTTGATACCACCTTGCTTAACACTCAGCATTATAAGGTATGGTTCAAGGGTAAAGTGGAGCAATCCAGGGAATGGAGTAGCGCCCTCCCCTACACCTTGGTGTAGTAGCTATCGAAAAGGGAGCCTTCGGGTCACCCTCGACTATGGTCGCTAACTTACTCTACAATAATAATGTTTAATTTAATGATGATAATTAACTCGGTCGAAACTTCGTAAATGACCATCACAGGTGATTTGTTTATAGTGGTGGAAGAATTCTGTAGAACAAACCAGATTTTGTGAATGAGCTGATAATAGAAGAATTGTAAAACTGTGTGAACAACACTCTTTAAATTTCCAGCACAGATTAATTGTTTGATTGATTTTTAACGAGATATTAAATATTAATGATTTGTAAACACATCTATTTGACTCATAGAGAGGATCCTAATATACATTACTACTCCGTTACTGAGTCAACCTGGGAGTAATTGTAATGAAGATGTACTCCACACTCTCCAGGTCTCCAGAACGAAAGCCTGACCATCAAATGCAGTTTCGTGTCAGTTTTGTGGAGGGAGTCTTACCCCTTTGTAGCGAATACAAACAGTGTATTCTAAACCTCACCTTCAGGAAGAGACTTTTCTTCTCCCAGACCAGTTATTTTGCCAAAGTTAGAGAGCCCAGTCTAATCAGCTGTCATAGCTTGGGGGGAGAAGAAGAGGAGTATTTAGACCTTTTTAAAGGGTATTAATGCCAAGTGGAGCACAAACAGTCGCGTTCAGGATTTGAACTCGGCTTATAGACATCATTTCCTCCGGCGATAACCGTTACGCCATTCGTAGTTACACTGTTCGAGAGTTAATTCTGATCAAAATCTGACTCAACGAGAATTACTCGTGTTTTAAGACAGTCGATATATCAGTGAAATATTAATTTCATCAGGATCGCTCTTCAACTTTTTGAATAGAACAAAATGTCAACAAATTCCCGAAGCAATTCTGATAGATTGCCGTTTCTAGAATATATACATATATATATATATATATATATATATATATATATATATATATATATATATATATAATTGTAATCCATGTAAGAAGTTAGCAATAGATCAATTCTCTAAATAACGCAAAATGACACTGACATTTCTCTTTATCAGATATAATTATCAAAATAACATGAAAATATCTTGAAATATTATAGTAGGATTTATTCAAAGAAATTGCCATCAACTTCAATCCCATACAACATCGGAATGTTCTGCAAGCCTTTCCGACGGTCTCTTTGCTTAAATTGGTAAATGCTGTCGTTATTCTAGCCTTCAGTTCATCTTTAGAAGAGAAGATAAATTACCCAGTATGGCAAGGCTTGCACATTTATGCCTGGTGTGCAAAATGAATAGTACGTCAGAGAGAGAGAGAGAGAGAGAGAGAGATTGCCGCCTTACTACCTCAATTTGAAATAAAACGCAGTCTCGAACGAAGAGAATTTGCGAGAGTGGCGTATGCAAATTTTTTAAAGCGAGTATATTGGCCAAGCATAAAACGCCACACGCGGGAGAAAAACCAGTAATGCTGCGGAAGCAACCGAGTGAAGACGTTATTTTTTAATGCAGCGGCGAATAGTGAAGACGTTATTTTTTATTAGTGATCACTGGAACCTATTGCAACCGTTTGGGAGAACTGAACGGTATTGCACGCAGGTTTTGGGATCTCTAGCTCAACAGTGCCCGACACATCAATCAAAGGGATTGCAATCTGGGCAATTAGGCCTCCAGATGTTTCGAGTAATGTGGTTGTAAAATATTTTCACGGCCAAGATTGGGTTCTCTTACCTGTGTGGCATGCCACAGAATCCTGTTGCCAGAAGTAGAGTCTTCCTGTAGCCTGTTGCGGAGCCGATAAGTATGTCGACCCCGCAAATGAATTATGTAAATGAGAACAGCCAAAGCAATATGAAGGAACAAAGGTGAGATAATAGTTATAACAAATGACAATTTATTTGTCGTATTTACAAGCGTATATGTAAGTGTCCATGGCGGTTGTATGTAGTCTTCAGCAAGATTGGGTTATGTCGTTAGCTGGTATAGTCGCGTTGTAAATGTTCGCAGCTGGTCGTTCGACGAGGGTCGCTGGCGTAGGTCGAGTCGTAGAGATACAGCTGGATGTTTGATGCTGGTAAGCTGAGGTCGGTCGAGTCGTTGAGTTCAGCTAGATGTTTGATGCTGGTAAGCTGAGGTCGGTCGAGTCGTTGAGTTCAGCTGGACAGTCGTCGCGGGCAGCTGAGGTCGGTCGAGGTTGGTAGATCGATATCCCCGGTTATGACGGTATGTTGTGGTTAACCAAGGATATATCGATCCGGTTGCTGGCTCGTACGGCGGGTCGTACGTGAGTCAGGTGTTGCAGTGGTAGAACAGTCCGTAACAGCGAGTCGTTACGTGGACTGCGTTGTACCTTGCAAGAGCGTTGAGGTCGAGGAAAGGCTAGGGCCTTGCTGGGCCCCCTAGCCGTGCAGACGTATCGGACGGGAGTGAAGGCTTTGTCGTGTCAAATCCGTGCGGCCGAGCGGACAAGAGCGAAGGCTTTGTCGGGTACAAGCCGTGCGGACGATCGGACGTGAACGAAGGCTTTGTCGGGGCAAAGCCGTGCGGACGAACGGACGGGAACGAAGGCTTTGTCGGGTCAAAGCCGTGCGGACGAGCGGACGGGAACGAAGGCTTTGTCGGGTCAAAGCCGTGCGGACGAGCGGACAGGAACGAAGGCTTTGTCGGGTCAAAGCCGTGCGGACGATCGGACGGGAGCGAAGGCTTTGTCGGGTCAAAGCCGTGCGGACGAGCGGACAGGAACGAAGGCTTTGTCGGGTCAAAGCCGTGCGGACGATCGGACGGGAGCGAAGGCTTTGTCGGGTCAAAGCCGTGCGGACGAGCGGACGAGAACGAAGGCTTTGTCGGGTCAAAGCCGTGCGGACGAGCGCGAAGGGAACGAAGGCTTTGTCGGGTCAAAGCCGTGCGGACAGGCCAGAAGGCCGAGGCTAAGATGGGCGTTATCTTAGCGCTGCGCAGATAGCGAAGCAGTATCTAAAGGCTGGACCGTGCCATTAGCGCTGCGCAGCTTATCGGACTATCGGAACCGAGTGAGAGTTAAGACCGGTTGGTCTTAGAATCCGTCTTCGTTTTTGCCGCCTGGCCGTCTACTTCGACTGGTCATTACTGACCGCTAGAAATGCTCTGACCCGCAGACAGGGACCTCTTATGGTCCTAAAAAGGACCTTTGTGCATACCTATGTAGGTGGGTGAAAAGCAGATCTACCACGAGAAGTGGGATCAACGTCGGAAGTTAAGGTGAATGCGACAGCACAGAATGCAGGATTCCTCCTTAAAGAGCTTCGCCAAAAAGCGCGCCTTGTATTTGTCGCTGCCTCCCACCAGACACGACTTGACACAAGGTCAAAAGCCCGAAGGCCAATTAAAGTGGGGATAAAGGGGAGGGGAAGGTCGGGAACGAGCCGTGACTCGAACCCTGCTTGTCTGTGCTGCTCATCGGCTCACTTAGTGCAATGTGAGCCTGATGAGGCAAGCAGTTTCACGAACCCAAATGTGGGTCCGGGCACGTATGCCAGTTTGCGGCTTAAACTAGACGCATGGTCTAGTGCCGTACAAGGGGGACAAAGGACACAAAAATGTTACTCGCCCACCCGAAGGTAGCCTAGTCGAAACAAGGTGCCTAATTAAAGGCCCCAAGTCTGCCATTGTGCCTTTTCCAGGGCCACGCTCCGAACCGAAGTCCAGAACAGGCCCCGGGGCGCTCGCCAGGAGCGCGCCCAAAAAGCGCGCCTAGTATTTGTCGCTGCCTCCCACCAGACACGACTTGACACAAGGTCAAAAGCCCGAAGGCCAATTAAATTGGGGATAAAGAGGAGGGGAGGTCGGGAACAAATCGAGACTCGAACCCTGCTTGTCTGTGCTGCTCATCGGCTCACTTAGTGCAATGTGAGCCTGATGAGGCAAGCAGTTTCACGAACCCAAATGTGGGTCCGGGCACGTATGCCAGTTAACGGCTTAAACTAGACGCTTGGTCTAGTGCCGTCCAAGGGGGACAAAGGAGACAAAATTGCAGCTCGCCCACCCGAAGGTAGCCTAGTCGAAACTAGGTGCCTAATTAAAGGCCCCAAGTCTGCCATTGTTCCTTTTCCAGGGCCACGCTCCGAACCGAAGTCAAGAACAGGCCCCGGGGTGGTATTTGTCGCTGCCTCCCACCAGACACGACTTGACACAAGGTCAAAAGCCCGAAGGCCAATTAAATTGGGGATAAAGGGGAGGGGAAGGTCGGGAACGAGCCGAGACTCGAACCCTGCTTGTCTGTGCTGCTCATCGGCTCACTTAGTGCAATGTGAGCCTGATGAGGCAAGCAGTTTCACGAACCCAAATGTGGGTCCGGGCACGTATGCCAGTTTGCGGCTTAAACTAGACGCATGGTCTAGTGCCGTACAAGGGGGACAAAGGACACAAAAATGCTACTCGCCCACCCGAAGGTAGCCTAGTCGAAACAAGGTGCCTAAATAAAGGCCCCAAGTCTGCCATTGTTCCTTTTCCAGGGCCACGCTCCGGACCGAAATAAAGAACAGGCCCCGGAGCGCTCGCCAGGAGCGCGCCCAAAAAGCGCGCCTAGTATTTGTCGCTGCCTCCCACCAGACACGACTTGACACAAGGTCAAAAGCCCGAAGGCCAATTAAATTGGGGATAAAGAGGAGGGGAGGTCGGGAACAAATCGAGACTCGAACCCTGCTTGTCTGTGCTGCTCATCGGCTCACTTAGTGCAATGTGAGCCTGATGAGGCAAGCAGTTTCACGAACCCAAATGTGGGTCCGGGCACGTATGCCAGTTAACGGCTTAAACTAGACGCTTGGTCTAGTGCCGTCCAAGGGGGACAAAGGAGACAAAAATGCAGCTCGCCCACCCGAAGGTAGCCTAGTCGAAACTAGGTGCCTAATTAAAGGACCCAAGTCTGCCATTGTTCCTTTTCCAGGGCCACGCTCCGAACCGAAGTCAAGAACAGGCCCCGGGGTGGTATTTGTTGCTGCCTCCCACCAGACACGACTTGACACAAGGTCAAAAGACCGAAGGCCAATTAAAGTGGGGATAAAGGGGAAGGGGAGGTCGGGAACGAACCGAGACTCAAACCTTGCTTGTCTGTGCTGCTCATTGGCTCACTTACTGCAATGTGAGCCTGATGAGGCAAGCAGTTTCACGAACCCAAATGTGGGTCCGGGCACGTATCCCAGTTAACAGCTTAAACTAGACGCTTGGTCTAGTGCCGTGCATGGGACACAAAGGAGACAAAAATGCAGCTCGCCCACCCGAAGGTAGCCTAGTCGAAACTAGGTGCCTAATTAAAGGCCCCAAGTCTGCCATTGTTCTTTTTCCAGGGCCACGCTCCGGACCGAAGTCCAGAACAGGCCCCGGGGCGGTATTTGTCGCTGTCTCCCACCAGACACGACTTGACACAAGGTCAAAAGCCCGAAGGCCGATTAAAATGGGGATAAAGGGAAGGGGAAGGTCGGGAAGAAGCCGAGACTCGAACCCTGCTTGTCTGTGCTGCTCATCGGCTCACTTAGTGCAATGTGAGCCTGATGAGGCAAGCATTTTCACGAAACCAAATGTGGGTCCGGGCACGTATGCCAGTTAACGGCTTAAACTAGACGCATGGTCTAGTGCCGTACAAGGGGGACAAAGGAGACAAAAATGCAGCTCGCCCACCCGAAGGTAGCCTAGTCGAAACTAGATGCCTAATTAAAGGCCCCAAGTCTGCCATTGTTCCTTTTCCAGGGCCACGCTCCGAGCCGAAGTCCAGAACAGGCCCCGGGGCGCTCGCCAGGAGCGCGCCCAAAAAGCGCGCCTAGTATTTGTCGCTGCCTCCCACCAGACACGACTTGACACAAGGTCAAAAGCCCGAAGGCCAATTAAATTGGGGATAAAGAGGAGGGGAGGTCGGGAACAAATCGAGACTCGAACCCTGCTTGTCTGTAATGCTCATCGGCTCACTTAGTGTAATGTGAGCCTGATGAGGCAAGCAGTTTCACGAACCCAAATGTGGGTCCGGGCACGTATCCCAGTTAACAGCTTAAACTAGACGCTTGGTCTAGTGCCGTACAAGGGGGACAAAGGAGACAAAAATGCAGCTCGCCCACCCGAAGGTAGCCTAGTCGAAACTAGGTGCCTAATTAAAGGCCCCAAGTCTGCCATTGTTCTTTTTCCAGGGCCACGCTCCGGACCGAAGTCCAGAACAGGCCCCGGGGCGGTATTTGTCGCTGTCTCCCACCAGACACGACTTGACACAAGGTCAAAAGCCCGAAGGCCGATTAAAATGGGGATAAAGGGAAGGGGAAGGTCGGGAAGAAGCCGAGACTCGAACCCTGCTTGTCTGTGCTGCTCATCGGCTCACTTAGTGCAATGTGAGCCTGATGAGGCAAGCATTTTCACGAAACCAAATGTGGGTCCGGGCATGTATGCCAGTTTGCGGCTTAAACTAGACGCATGGTCTAGTGCCGTACAAGGGGGACAAAGGAGACAAAAATGCAGCTCGCCCACCCGAAGGTAGCCTAGTCGAAACTAGGTGCCTAATTAAAGGCCCCAAGTCTGCCATTGTTCCTTTTCCAGAGCCACGCTCCGTTTATTTGTCGCTGCCTCCCACCAGACACGACTTGACACAAGGTCAAAAGCCCGAAGGCCAATTAAAGTGGGCATAAAGGGGAGGGGAAGGTCGGGAACGAGCCGAGACTCGAACCCTGCTTGTCTGTGCTGCTCATCGGCTCACTTAGTGCAATGTGAGCCTGATGAGGCAAGCAGTTTCACGAACCCAAATGTGGGTACAAGCACGTATGCCAGTTAACGGCTTAAACTAGACGCTTGGTCTAGTGCCGTGCATGGGGGACAAAGGAGACAAAAATGCAGCTCGCCCACCCGAAGGTAGCCTAGTCGAAACTAGGTGCCTAATTAAAGGCCCCAAGTCTGCCATTGTTCCTCTTCCAGGGCCACGCTGCGGACCGAAGTCCAGAACAGGCCCCGGGGTGGTATTTGTCGCTGCCTCCCACCAGACACGACATGACACAAGGTCAAAAGCCCGAAGGCCGATTAAATTGGGGATAAAGGGAAGGGGAAGGTCGGGAAGGAGTCGAGACTCGAACCCTGCTTGTCTGTGCTGCTCATCGGCTCACTTAGTGCAATGTGAGCCTGATGAGGCAAGCAGTTTCACGAAACCAAATGTGGGTCCGGGCACGTATGCCAGTAAACGGCTTAAACTAGACGCTTGGTCTAGTGCCGTGCATTGGGGACAAAGGAGACAAAATTGCAGCTCGCCCACCCGAAGGTAGCCTAGTCGAAACTAGGTGTCTAATTAAAGGCCCCAAGTCTGCCATTGTTCCTTTTCCAGGGCCACGCTCCGGACCGAAGTCCAGAACAGGCCCCGGGGTGGTATTTGTCGCTGCCTCCCACCAGACACGACTTGACACAAGGTCAAAAGCCCAAAGGCCAATTAAAGTGGGGATAAAGGGGAAGAGGAGGTCGGGAAGGAGTCGAGACTCGAACCCTGCTTGTCTGTGCTGCTCATCGGCTCACTTAGTGCAATGTGAGCCTGATGAGGCAAGCAGTTTCACGAAACCAAATGTGGGTCCGGGCACGTATGCCAGTAAACGGCTTAAACTAGACGCTTGGTCTAGTGCCGTGCATTGGGGACAAAGGAGACAAAATTGCAGCTCGCCCACCCGAAGGTAGCTTAGTCGAAACTAGGTGCCTAATTAAAGGCCCCAAGTCTGCCATTGTTCCTTTTCCAGGGCCACGCTCTGGACCGAAGTCCAGAACAGGCCCCGGGGCGGTATTTGTCGCTGCCTCCCACCAGACACGACTTGACACAAGGTCAAAAGCCCGAAGGCCGATTAAAGTGGGCATAAAGGGGAGGGGAAGGTCGGGAACGAGCCGAGACTCGAACCCTGCTTGTCTGTGCTGCTCATCGGCTCACTTAGTGCAATGTGAGCCTGATGAGGCAAGCAGTTTCACGAACCCAAATGTGGGTCCGGGCACGTATGTCAGTTTGCGGCTTAAACTAGACGCATGGTCTAGTGCCGTACAAGGGGGACAAAGGAGACAAAAATGCAGCTCGCCCACCCGAAGGTAGCCTAGTCGAAACTAGGTGCCTAATTAAAGGCCCCAAGTCTGCCATTGTTCCTTTTCCAGGGCCACGCTCCGGACCGAAGTCCAGAACAGGCCCCGGGGCGTAGCCGCGTGAATATAAAATTCTTTGATAAAAAATGAGTGTAGCCATAAAGTATTTTTCTATTCTGCTATAGGCTGGCGACGACTATTAGTTCAAGTCTTATCAGGTTATTTTTGGCCGAAGTGCTTTGTAAATGTTATTAATTTTAATTCATCTTTTTCTTTTAGCTATAACGAGATGTCAAGGTCGTTAGAAAGAAAAAGGGCTTAGTCAGTTCCGGTCGTACTCGGATATAATTGTCCTAACGCGGGCGTGTAACTTGATATGTTTAGGTTTATCGGCAGGTCGCGGCAGCCCACCTCTCGATCCAGGGCACACTCCCTTCTCTCGGACCTTAATGTTCTCCATGTTTAGTCTGAGATCATGTGTGAAGATGTACGTAGGTATAATGTTAGTAACCCCCAAACTGGCAGTTCAATTCTCATAACAATCGATTGATCTTGTGAGGATATAACAAGGCAAAAGTTATAATGTGAGTTCACGATCTGATCTCGGTTGAAATTTTTCTCGTTTGAGAAAAACTAAAGCCTGTTTGGTTGGAGGGAATGCAAGAATTTAATCAAAAATTTTTTGGTGCAGTCTTTATTCTTGTCCTTAATGGCGTGTCATAAAAATCGTTTTTTTTTCATCTTGCATGAGAAATACTTAATGTATTCATGTACTATCTATCTATTTATCTATATATATATATATATATATATATATATATATATATATATATATCTGTGTGTGTGTGTGTGTGTGTGTGATTAAATGATAAAGACACATTTTGTCCATATAATTTCATTAAGATCCTTTCAAGTTTCCTGATAAGTTTCTTGATTTCAGGTTGTAATTGGCGAATGAATTTACCAAAATTGTCCTGGGCGCTTTCGGGCCTTTCACAGGCCATCATCAGGAGTTGCTTGCATGTGTAAAGTGAGTTTTTAAAGAGTTTTTAAAGAGTTTTTTTTATAACATTACAAAATTACGTAAATGCAGAGTTTTCCTTTTCCCAGATTAGTTATTTTATAAAGAACTAAGTTTGCTTTATGATTTACTCATAGCTGGGGAAGAAAAGTTTGATTCTAGTATTTTCCAAAGGTATTAACGCGAAATGAAATGAACACAAACAGCCCCGTCTAGGATTTGAAATCAAAACACCGATATTATTCCCAACTACGATAAACATTACGCTCAGTGAACCTGCCTATATAGGTTTTTATGTATATCAATACATGTGTGTATCTCTATTTGTCTATAATTCTGTGTGTGTGCGCGCTTATGTCTTAGTCTGTACGAGTGTACATGAACTTTTATAGATGCGTAGGACTGCCTTTAGATTTAATTTGGAATAAATTTTACTTGTTTTAACGTACTTATTGAAGCATAAAAAGTTATTTCCCTATAAATCATATCATTGTATGAAGGAGGGCATTAAAAGATTTCGTGAAATAGCTCAAGTGCTTTGCTCGAATAATAAAATATGTATTAAAAATCAGTAAAATACTCAAACGAAGGAGGTGTCAGTCTTTTACCGCCCAACGTTTAACGTGTGAACCTGTCATCTAAGTAAAAACCATTCTATACCACCCTACCTCATCACCAAACATATTTGGAAAGATAAGTGATGTATGTCTCGATGTGTTGATGTATAAGTCGTATATATATATATATATATATATATAAGTGTAATGGAAAAAGTTGATTCTAAATATGTTGTGGACTGAAAGATTAAATATTTTGCCAATATCTAAATTGCAACCACAACAAATACTGACAGAATGCGAGTGGCAAATTGTCGGCTTAATTACGCAAAAAGGAAAAAAACACTGACATCAAACTTAATCAGACATGTTTACCGAAATTACACGAAAATATCTTGAAATACAGAAGATTAAATTTATTCAAAGACATCGCCAATGTCTTCAACTACGGCCTCCAGGCGACTTCGGAATCTTCTGCAAGCCTTTCCGACCATATCCTAGTTTAACTTGAATAATGTTGCTGTTGTCCTTGCCTTCAGTTCATCTTTGGTATTGTATAGAGTTTTCTTGGTCTCTTACTGTTGCCATATATAGGGTTTCCCAGAAGTCAGCCTTTCTATCCATGACACAACTTCCTGCTCTAGACAAGATGAAGGCCTCCATGTGGGAAGATAAATGGTGGTATAGTGTAACCATCGCAAGAGACCACCCTAAACACCATGATGTGAACTTGGTGTTTGGTTTTCATCAATGTCATTAGCACTTATGTAAACATAGGAAGTCAACGGCTCCTCTGTGAGTTTTTCCTCTAAGCTTGACAGAATTTTTGATTTGGGAAAAACACAAAGCACGTCCGCACTCTACACACACACACACACACACACACACACACTTACACTCACACACACGGGTGCATATATATATATATATATATATATACGAGGTGCATACGATAAGTTTCCAGACTTTTTTCGTATGGGCATTTAGAATTCTTGTAAACTCTTGAAAATTCAGTACGTTATTGCTATACATCTTATGAGATGACAGACAAATTTTTATGATTTCAGCTTCAAATGAACAGCTACAACAGCACATGATTGTCACAGCTGGTGAATTTCAAAAATGCAATCTGGACGTGAAGACACTTTAAAAGAACGATATGCAATAAAATTCTGTTTTAAACTTGACAAAAATGCCACAGAAATGTATGGAAAGTTTCAGACTGCTTTTGGAGCATCTTGTATGAATCGAGAACCAGTTTTTGAGTGGCATAAGAAATTCAAGGAAGGCAGGGAGTCTATAAGGGATGATGAGAGGTGCGGGAGGAGTAAGAAAGTCAATATACCAGAATTGATTAGACTAACGGTTAGGGTTAGGCTTAGGGTTACTATGTTGAGGTTTTAAGGGGGTTCAGCAAGTGATTCCGTCGGAAGAGGCCAGCACTCTTTAAATCGAGTCAGTTGCATTTCCACCAGGACAATACACCAGTCCACAACTCCATCCTTGTCACAGACTATTTGACTAAGACGGGCATCAAGACAGTTCCTCGCCATCCCAATTGTCCAGACCTTGCTCCCTGTGACTTTTGCTTATTCCCTAAGCTCATAGGCAGTCGTTATGAGACAATTGAGGAGATGAAATAGGCTGTGACGAAGGTCATTGACACGCTCACACAAGAGGACTTCCATGGGGCCTTCCAGAAGTTGTTGGAACGGTACAACAAGTGCATTGCAGCCGGAGGAGATTACTTCGAAAGAGACTAGAGTTTCCTGTGTGTACTATCAATAAAGGTGCCCATATGAAAAAAGTCCGGAAACTTATCGTATGCACCTCGTATATATATATATATATATACATTTAGACAGGTCTAGTTGAATACTGAGGATTGTTTCTTTTTTAAGTTCTTTGAGTGAAGACGTTCAAGTTTTCTCTCTAGACTTCTCACTTCTGGGTCAAGATTGTAAAGAAAGAACCCTATATTAGCCGAAGCGCTTTCGACCATTTCGCTTGTCATCTTCGGGAGTAGTGTTAGATGGTTTGTTGCAATGAGTTTTTTTTATTTATTCGGACTGGCTTATATATATATATATATATATATATATATATATATATATATATATACTATAGATGGGGTTGATTCATTCTGTTAGATGGGTGGTTACTTATTGAATACGTTTAAAAAATTACAAAAACAACGCTATAGATAAAATAGCATTCACCAATAGTATAATAATTGTGGTGAATGCTATTTTATTTATAGTGTTTTTTTATTTTTTATTGAAAGAGCCGAAAATGAAAACAACACAAAAGGCACAATTTAGAATACAAATTATTTTATCATCAAACCCCAAAAATAAAGGCATGTATGCGAAGTAAAATAGTATGAGCGACAAAAATAAAAATATTCATAATTTAACAATTTGGGGAAAATTCACCTAGAATTTTTCTTCTAATAATGTGTACCAAAATATTTTTCGATGTGCTTTGCGGTAGGAACGGGATAAGCAAAAAATAAAACATTAAAATGAAAGCTTATCTTACTTCTCTCTCTCCTTTTCTTTTATCTTTTTTATACATATATGTCTCACTCTTTCTTTTTTTCTGATGTCGCATTTCACCGACCGTTAATTTTTCTTTCTTTCTTTTTTTCTGGGTACATCTTCAAATCGTTTCTCGTTCTCTAGTTTTTCTCGTTGTCAGTCGACGAACAAAATTGTCTGGACTTTCTTATCTTTTTCTGGAGGCATTTTAATCTTCCCATATGAGCAGGCCTGGGGAAAGCAGTTTACTCTTTACATCACAGACACGTCTGTCTGCTAGGGGATCTCTTGGCCAACTGACTTGTCTGATTTTTCCTCTGAGGATTCGACCTTCCCGCTGCCTGGTATCACGCGGACTTCTAGGTTAATCGGCATTCCGCCTTCAAATTGGTCGCTTGTTGCTAGGGGTTGCTTGCCAGTTCATACACCCATACTAGGGAAACTTTACCGTCAATTGCACAGTCGGCTGGTAGCACCTGATAGAGCCCTATATATGGGTTAAATTAAACTAAATCGTGGTTACTTGACTTTACTTTTTTTTGCATTTAAACTGCGTATTTATGCTAATAGAACTGTATACTTAAGATAAACTGAATCATCTGAAATAAAATTGTTTTGACATTAACTCTGTGTATTGCCCAGTTGGCTGGGGCTGTAGAATACACAGACTGCACCTCTGCATAGAGGTAATTTCTCCCAATGAGTGTCCTAGATGTGACACTAAACAATCTGATGGTGAGGTTCCAGTGATGCTGGAGCTTTGGGGAATGCAGAGTATCCCTTCATTGCCTAAACTGAATAGCTTGAAATAGAAATGTTTTTGACAATTAAACTGTACTTACATCTGAACTGCGAGCTTATGCTGAATTTTTTTAAATGGAACTGTTTTTGACATTGAAACTGTACTTACACTAAACTGATTTGCTTAATATAAATCTGTTTTGACATTTAACTGTGTGTAAACGAAACCTGTACTTATACTAAACTGAATTTGCTGAATTAGAACTGTTTGAATAAACTGAATAGCTTGAAATAAAATGTTTTTGATAATTAAACTGTGTATTCATGCTAAACTGAATTGTTTGAAATAGAACTGATTATTGACATAAAATGGATTTGGCGTTAAAGAACCTACAAAGGTTGACATGCCATAAAACCCAACCAATCAACCAACCAACCAACCAACCAACCAAATCAACAAGTATATATCAGAATGAAGTAGTTTCCATAGTGTATTAAGTGACAAAAAATGTTTGTTTCATTTTTAAATACTCCAAATGAAACAAAAAAAAAACATGCTTTTTGTTGTTTTTCTTCCTTACTAAGTTATACTAAAAAGGGAAACTGAATTACAAGTTTGTATTTTGAAACACATCTTGTTTTTGCACATAGAATTATTTAGATGTAATGAAAGTATTTTCAGTTTTTACAGACATTTAATCAAAAGTTTATTTGAAGTACGGATCTAAAGTCTATCAATGATTTTACTCTCTCTCTCTCTCTCTCTCTCTCTTTCTCTCTCTCTATATATATAGGTTGTGGAAGCAAAATATGGAATGATTTTTAAAACTTTAAAAAATCTGATTCGTCTAATTTTTTGAAAAGAAAAAAAGCGAAAAATCTAAATTCTCATGATTAGCTCTATTATTCAAGCACTTTATCATAAAAATTCAGCCCAATATGAGTGAGCAAGAAAAGAAACAATAAAGAATCTATATTTTATTTGACGCTGAAACAAAGCCAAAATAAATTTCTGAAATAATTGAAGTTTCTTTATGGCCTCCATCAAGCCCAGACCTTAACCCCTTTGATTACGCAATAGGGAGGTGGGGTTAGAAAAGAAAACAAATGCAACTTCTAAATATTAGTTAGCATAGGATTGCCATTGATGAGGAATGGAATAAAATATTTGAAGAATTTATTTTGAAGGCATGCAAATCGTTTCGAAGACGTGTTGATACAATAATTGAGTAAATAGTGAGTAAGTTTACCTTTTTGTGTCCATCTTTTTATTTTGTTGTTTAGTTTTTGATTAAAATTAATCTAGTTTTATAATAGAGTCATTTATTAGTATATTAGAATATTCCTAATTTTGCTACCATATATATATATATATATATATATATATATATATCTGCATTAATATCAGCATTGTAATAATACCAAACACTGGTGTTTTATCTAATCTGAAAATTGTAAAAGTTCCCGTGTTATATTTTCTAAAAATGACTTCCATATTTTGAAGCCAAAATATAACGGGCTGAATACCGCTGCGAAAATGGCTATCCATAAGTCAAAGAAGACAGGCTTTAGTTATTCCAACTTCTGAACCAAAAATATCTGTTCCTAATTTCACGACGATAACCAAGTTTTATCTTCAAAGGTTTTGTTTTGTTTTGTTTCTTTGTTTTTAATCGCAATATCAATCTCTCATGGGTTATTTAATGCCAAAACCATCTTTGAAAAAGAATCGTAGTGGTTCTATTTAACTTATAAGGGGATTTCCTACTTTTCTGAAAGTAAGCGTAATACCGAGCCTTGGGTTCGAACTCGCTAACTATGATGTCACAATCCAATATGTTAGCCTCAATCTTCAAAGGAATTTAGGACCGACCTACAAGTAAGCAATTAGTACTCGGAAGACTCCTCTGCTATAATATTAAGCAACATTTTATAACGAATTCGTTACGAATAATTTGCTAAATTCATCCTTCTCTTGTAACAGCACGATTCGGCTGTATTTTTTTATTTCAGATATTACAACGTCAGACATAATTATAAGAATTCTATAATGTTTAAGGTATCATCATAAACTTAGCCTCAAAACTACTGAAGCTTCACACAAAATTCGGGAAATGGGAGAGGATATAAAAATGCTTTATCTTACTGATCAAAATTGGTGTAAGTGTTTAAAGTGAGGTGAATTGTCATATGAATTAAAGTTCTCATATGGACGAAAACCAGTAATCGATTATGATTCTTTAAAACGCTAAATGAAAGCAAACTGGATTAGAAGCAATGAAAAAATCTCAAAAGAGCTGGAATCATCTAAAGATGCCATTTGTAGAGTACCATATAAATTTCTAGAAATATAGAAGAGTTTGTAATACATCCCCCGAAAAATCATCATCATCAAGGCATATTGACAGTACGGGCTACCTTGACTTTTTCTAATCATCCGTTCTTATCGACCATCACTCTTGGAAAATCTTATAAACGGCATCCAGTGTCCGTAAAGAGCTAGACACCGTCTAAAGCTGATGAATGCAAGTTTTTGCTGATCGGTCAACACTGGTGTGTCCATGCGTAAGATTCCATTGAAGAACATCGCTTATGAGTTCGTCCTTACTTCTCCAATAATGCCCAGTATGTCGTGGTTTGCGAGATGGGAGGTAAGCAGCCGTTCTACTGCTGTTTTATTGGGTGCTGCTTCTAGAATTTATTCAAAACAGCCAATAGCATCCTTATGTGAAGTTCCGTTAAAGGTTTTCTCTAGCTTTTTCGTTAACTCTTTAGATTGGCTCATGTTGAAATTGATTTCAGTTGAGAAGATATTGTTACCGAGGTATATGAATTGCTCTACTAATTTCAGACGTTTGCCATTTAATGTTGATATGTCAACATCTTGATTAGAATACGGCTTTATTTGAATTTAAGTAGAGACCAAAGCCTCTTGCTGCCTGCTCCGAGCTATGCAACAGAGGTTCGGCTTGGGCTGGTGTATTTACAACAAGTGGTAGATCATCTGTATAGTCTTCATCAGCTATCTTTTTGTTGTATGTCGTCAGTTTCTTTTAGTTGATTGAATAAATTACTTCGCCCTAATAGAAAAAATAAAGCCGTTTACTTGCCATCAAATCTGAAATCTTTTAAGTCTGTTCGCAATCACCTGTTTATAAAATTAAGATAAACTATGACAAGACATTCTTCATTCAAGTGTTCATAGATTTTTAGCCATACTGTCGTCATTTAATTGACATAGGTTGAAAAACGTCTGATCTGAGACAAACTTTGAAAAGAAAATCCCTAATTTTTCTATCTCACTGAAAAAAGGCTAACGCTTAATTAACCCGACGCCAATTCCCGCAGTTTTAGATTTGGGCCAAAACTGCCGCTTCTTCTCTTAGCCTAAAACTTCCTGTACCGCATGACCCGAAAACTGCTTTTAGAAGTATTATCCATCAATACTGAACGTTAATGTCTCATAAATTTCGCTATGTTGGGGGTAATAACAGCAAGTTTTAACTGAAAACTCATTTTAGTCAAATAAATAATTTTAATTCGGTTTTAAAAGATAGACCTAAACTTATACGTTTTGAAAAATGAGCGTCCGGAACTTGGCAGAAAGATATTCATGAGGAATTTCTTCTACTGGATGCATGTACGCCATCTTCCTAGTTGCCACCCAGGGTGATCACCAGACGCTAATATAAATTAGACTTCAAGATTACCGAACCATATCAATTTTTGCTCGCTGAAAATGTTTTGCTTGTAAGGAAAACTCGTATTTGTATTCGTGTATGGATTTTCAAAAGTGTAAGCAAGTACTTGTGGCGGGGTGGAAGAAAAAATTGTATAAAATTATCCTTGCTACTGTTCGATTGTTGCTTTAAATCATCTATACTAAATTCCGTGAAAATATTAGTGCGTGTGATAAAAATCATCATACTACTCTTTCGCTCTCTCTCTCTCTCCCCTTCCTCTCTCTCTCTACCTCCTTTCTCTCTACCCCCCCTTTCTCTCTCTCTACCCCCTTTCTCTCTCTCTACCCCCTTTCTCTCTACCCCCCCTTTCTCTCTCTCTACCCCCTTTCTCTCTACCCCCCTTTCTCTCTCTCTCTCTCTCTCTATTTTTAAGTATCAGCTGTGAGGACAGCACATACACGCACACACATATATATACTAGTAGATATAGAGTCAGCAGCGCCTAGTGATGGTCAATCTGTCGCCTATTCAATAGTTAACGCTGTCTCTGCTATTCTAACTTAGTTGAATATGTACAATCACTGATATTTTTATTAATAAATATAGCAAAATATACGGAGATGTTTGCGGTGTAATAATTACCGTCGCAAGAAATGGACATGACGGCACGAGTTCAAATCCTGGACGAAACGCTTTGCATTTCACATAGCGCTAATGCCCTTAGGAAAGATGTGAATCCAATGATTCTCCCTGCAGCTATGTGTAAATAGTAGGACAGACTGTCTTTAGCCCTGGCATGACAATCGGTCTAGGAGAAGGAAAATTGAATTCAGACCTATTAAATTCCCCTTATAATTGACCCTGTGTCGCATCTTACTCGTGGTGAAGGGATGATTAAGAAAAATAAACAGCATATCATGCGTGGTGCATTCAATAAGTTTCCAGACTTTTTGTACAGGCATTTGAAATTATCGTAGACTCTTGACAATTCAGTATGCTATTGCTATTCATCTTATGAGATGACTGACTAATTTTTATGATTTCAGGTTCAAATGAACAGCTACACCAGGAATTGGAATACACCCTACAAAATCCTGATTGTCACAGCTGGTTAATTTCAAAAATGCAATCTGACACTTTAGAAGAACGATATGCAATAAAATTGTGTTTTAAACTTGGAAAAAATGCCACAGAAACGTATGGAATGCTTCAGACTGCTTTTGGACGACCATCTTGCATGAATCGAGCATGAGTTTTTGAGTGGCATAAGAGATTCAAAGAAGGCAGGGAGTGTGTGAGGGATGATGAGAAGTGTGGGAGGAGTAAGGAAGTCAATACACCAGAGTTGATTGGCCAAACGCTTAGGGTTAGGGTTACTATGGTGATGTTTTCAGGGAGTTCAGCAGGAGGATCCGTCGGAAAAGGTCAGCACTCTTCAAATCGAGTCAGTGGCATTTCCAGCAGGACAATGCACCAGTCCACAACTCCATCCTTGTCACAGACTATTCGACCAAGATGGGCATCAAGACAGTTCCTCACTGTCCTTATCGTCCAGACCTTGCTACCTGTGACTTTTGCTTATTCCCTAAGCTCACAGGCTGTCGTTATGAGACAATTGAGGAGATGAAAGAGGCTGTGACGAAGGTCTTTGATACGCTCACACAATAGGACTTCCATGGAGCCTTCCAGAAGTTGTTGGAACGGTAAAACAAGTGCATTGCAGCTGAAGGATTCTGGAAACTTATTTAATGATCCTCGTATTAGTAATATTATCTATGGAATGGATTGAGTACCCGTAGCGTTGTGTCTAGCATCGTTGAATACGAGTTCGAACTCCAGTCATGCTATTACGATCATTGTTGGACTAATACCCTTGGGAAAGGCATTAACTCCCATATCCTCCTCGGTTATGCGTTTAATAGTATTACTGATGGCTTTCTACAAGTATGGCTTCGGCATTAAATAACAGACGAAATTTAATATGCCATAAAACAAAGAAAACAAACAATAAAAAATGTTATCATTTCTATTTTGTTTTTTTTTTTACGATATTATGGTTTTAAAGATACCACCTGTTTAGTATCCCTGTGAACACATTATTGGAATCTTCCCCAGAGGCTCTTCGTAATATCAGAACTGCTCTTTTGGTTTGGTTTCTTTATTTAATGGCATATCAACCTTCAGAGGTTATTTAATGCCAAAGCCACCCTTCGAGAAGAATAGTAGTGCTACGATTGAACCTATTGCTTTTGGGGGATTAATACCTTTTCCAAGGGCATTGGTCCAAAAGTGAACGTAATAGCAGGACTGAAGTTTGAACTCACTTACTACGATTGCGCAGTCAAGTTCTTTAACCATTACACCAGGAGGACACCTCACTCATGCTCTTATAGTAAAGATACTTCCGTAGAAATTTTTAAAAATCAAATTTACTAACAGGGAAGATGAACATATGGGGATTGTTTACAATTATATTTTAAAGTTACGATATATATATATATATATATAGGAAAAACAAAAATCGGTCACATTAGGATTATAAATTTATTTCCATCCTGTTACGGTATTGATATGAAACAATAACACCAAAATTAACGCCTGATAGATCTGCCATTTTAATAAATTTTTATTAATTTCTTCTAATAATATCGGTAAAAAATAACAATCTTAGTAAAATAAGACGAGAAAAATTAATAATAAATAAAAAAAACATGAAATAACAAACGTTTTGATGGTTTTATAGGAGTTTCAAAATTATGATACGAAGATTCTTGGCGTTTCCATTTTTTGGTCCGACCCCTGTTTATATAAGATGAACAAAAGTCATAACACAATGAAGAATATTGGGTGGTGGGTATTTATTTTTTGATTATTCTCAACTAGTTTCGACCTTAAATCATCGTCAGGCGAAATGTTTTTAAGAAGAAATATTTAAAAAATTTTAAACATTGTTGGTGAGATCAATTCTCACTGGGTACCCCAAACCTCGGGTCTAATGCCACATCGAAGCAAAGTAAATTTTCTCATTCAGTATTAGACAAAAGTTTATAAAAATCTTTGCTGTTTGCTTTAAAACACACTATTTTGTGATCTTTGTCGTATAGGAAGGATACTTTCAAAGTATCTCTTCGAATCCTCTTTCAAAACTCATTATTTTCAGAGGCCGTTAACCCACATCAGCTGATTATTATTTGCGAAAATGAGGTGGCAGTGTTAACAGGGATAAGGTTTCTATCTATATTCATCAGCACTATAAGACAGCAACCTTGCGTAGGTTGCGCTGAAGCTCATTCCAAAGAATCAAGTTCATTATCTCGACAAAGAAATATTAGCGACATCAGATAGCAAGAGATGTAAACACCTGTAAAAAGAAATGAAATGACATAGATTATTAATTAAATATGATGAGCGAGAATGGGTTGTTGTTATCTTAGCGAGTTTCTTTTTGGTTTGTTTTTTGTTTTGTTTTTTTTTGTTTTTTTGGTTTTTTTCCATATGTTCATTACTGTTATTACTAAATTTATCACATTCATCAATATATCAGTTTATTATAATCTAATTTTTAAATTTACTTTAATTTTTGTATCTGGTATTAGTTAAAAGCTAATTCAGTAATTAGTTTAAAACTAATAGTGACCTCAAACACGCGGCACACAGGCTGTAGGCGGACTACATACTACTTTTCTGCGGCACGCAGCAGAACAATTTCTCCTGAGTAACCATGTTTTCTCATCAGAAAAAAATAGAATGTACTTTAATATTTAATTGCTTTCACTTCAAAATCAAAATTTGAAAAGTAGAAATACTGTCAAAGAAATCTTGTATACATTTAAACACATGCTTGGTGAATCTACTTTGGCTTATCCGTCTGAATTTTTGTGACGTCTCAAAGAAGCGGCACATGTGTTGGGCTATGTTGACCAACAATAGAAATGAATACAAACAGGGAACCAATAATTGAAAAGTCCAAATCAAATTGTTTTTTAAATTACTTTAAGAATATCAAGAATAACTGATGCCATTGGATTTTACGTTTCATGACGCTTCTCGTGAAACTTTTCGGGATGCTTCCCGAATCGATAGGCGTGAAAGACAATGATGTCATTGTTTGGATAAGATCTTTATAATTCTTGAACGCCTTGTTTGATCAACAGTCAAACTTTAAAAAAATGATTGATTCATTTCTATGCCCTGACAAACAAGGGACACTTGAGGAAGGCCGGATGATACAGCTGCTGAAACGTTGTTGTTTCAACTTACCACAATAAAGGCGAGGACAACACTCCGAAAAATCTCAACCAAAATAATACTGCATCAGCTCGTTGTACCGTTCTGTGTCACATGGTAATAAACCTGCATAACGTAAGCGACCCTAATACGACAAAAGCTGCGTGGGCACCGTACTATTTCTGATTGGTTGGTTGGTTGGTTGGTTTTTTATGGCATATCAACCTTTGTAGGTAATCTAACGCCAAATCTATTTTTATCTAAATAATCACTTCTATTAAAAACAATTCAGTTTAGCATAAGCACGCAGTTTAAATGCAAGTACAGTTTAATTGTGAAAAACATTTCTATTTCAAGCCATTCAGTCTCGTCAAGCAGTTCTAACTCCTCTAATTTAGTTTAGTATAAGTACAGATTTTGTTTACACACAGTTAAATGTCAAAACAGTTCTAAGTTAAACAATTCAGTTCAGTGTAAATGAAATTTCATTGCCAAAAAAAAAAAACAGTTCCATCTAAAATAATTCAGTTTAGCATAAGCACGCAGTTTAAGTGTAAGTATGGTTCACTTGTCAATAACATTTCTTTTTCAACCTATTCAGTTTAGTCAAACAATTCAGTCCAGCATAAGTATGCCATTAATTCTATTTAACTCATAGATAGGACCCTTATCAAGTGCTACCACTCAGGGCCAGAGTGGACCTGGGAGTGATGGCAATAAAGGGGTATTATTTCTGAATTGCCGTAACTACCAGTATAAATAGCTATGTGCCTTGGGGTCAGCGTGTGTGATTGATAACCACTTAGAGCAACAGTTTTTTGGGGAAGTGGCTCTTTACCCGTCTTTTATGTGAAGGGTGGTCGAATTTCCGTCGTCTTTGGTTTTCTGAGAAGCAAACAGGTTCCCGACTTTCAGAGGGCTTAATATTTTTCTTTTCTCTTCAAGACTCACCAATACCAAGGCACAGAATTCCAGTTTTACTTTAATTTTTTGTCCTTCTATAATTAATCAAAATACTTAAGCAAGAGAGAGAGAGAGAGAGAGAGAGTGAGTGAGAGAAGGAGAGAGAGAGAGACTATCAATTAAGTTTTTCACGTACCTCGTTTCTAACACCAACTACTAGATTCTTCGATTTGGGAGATCAAAATTTTCTTGATAATCCGGGTGGATGGTCAGATACACTTAGATCCGGTCTGACAGTCGAATCCACTTTCTCTGAACTCGAATACTCTCTAAACTGTCAACCGAGAGTTATACCTTTACTCCTTTAAAAAAAAAACCTTCGCCGAAATTTTCTGAACATCCAGCATGAATTTCAACAGATGGCCGCTACGCTGTCTGGAATTTGTCATTTATTTTGTCTTTGTGTGTGATGGCCGGCCGGTGATTTAGTTAATTTATTGATTTAGACCAAGCATGAGAATGCAATACTTTTCATAATGTAAAATGATTTCAAAGACCAAATATGGTCAAGTGTTGACTGAGATTATAGAAAATTAACCCACACAATAAAACATGGGGACTTTTTTGTTTCATAACGTGAGAAGGAGTAAATTTAATTCGTCATATTATCGTGGACGTTGAATAGACGATAGATCCCAAACACAAGGAATTTGGGGGGGGGGGGTTATATAACATAATTATAGATTTGTCAACTTATATTGGCGAGCCCAGTCGACTGGAGTTTAGAAGACCCCGAGTGCGGAGGAGTAAGACCCTCACCAACGAGTGTCCTGATTAAGACATTAAGCCATCTGATAGCGAGGCTCCAGTCTTGGAGATTTGGGGAATGTAGAGTACCCCTTTAATGCCATTGCTCCCAGGTCCACTCTGACCCTGAATGGTAGCACCGGATAGGGTTTTATCTATGGGTCAAATAGAGCAAACCGTGTGCAAACAAATGACTGATGTTAAATTGTAACTGTTATTTAGCAATACTTGAAACCATTTAACTCTGTGCAAAAAAAGCTCAGGCTTGTTTAAGAATATTATCTATAAAATGTGTTTACAAATAATATATATTTAATATGTATGTATAAATAGGATTTTGCATTAAATACCCTACAATAGTTGATATGCCATAAAACCAAACAAAAACAAATTATATTGACATGGGGAAGGTGTGCTTGAGATGACAGATAACACAAACAATTAGAAAATTATAAAAGGGTTTGAGAGCGGATTTTTAAATAAACAGAAATTATATTTGCTATTTTTTTAAATGTGATAAAACTTAGAATTTTGCTTTTGTTTTGTCTGTTTTAATTATAATCATTGTACAATCTATGGCAATTTACTAATGAAATACAATAAAATATGAAAAAACACAATTTATAAAACGTGAAATTGACAAAAAATGAATTTATCAGAAAAAAAAAACGGAATGAGGAAAACTGGAAACAGAAAAGTTGTCCTCAATATTTTGAAAGAATTCACTTATCCAACTAAATATCAGATGCGTATTCATTTCAATGAAAAAAAAAATCCAAGAATAGCAGCCTATCAGCTGAATTGCTGAATAGAATTATAACTGTCCGAAATTGCATCCCAACCTCATCTCACTTTTGGCCTACTGTGCCTCTCCCTCAGGATATAACAGCCCTTTTGAGTCCTAAAATTTCGTTTAAAAAAGACGAGGGAAACAGATAAAGAAAATTGATGGGTACGAGTTGAGAATTCTATCCAAAACAGCATAATTCTCACCTAACATGAAATAAACTCGAAAAACTCTCTGTGTATCGATTATAAGTTCACCTGTCTTAAAAAGCCATAATCATAACTGATTATATCTTTAGAAAAAAATGGTAAAACATTAGTTAGATGGAGCTACCATTGCTAGTTGCCTAAGTTGTCTTGCCCCACACAGGTAACAGTTTAAAATAAGCGAAGTATTTCTCTCACACCCAGTATAACTAAAATTATAATTACGTTTGTATTAAGGAATACCCTAAACTGCAACCCAGGAGAGAGAGAGAGAGAGAGAGAGAGAGAGAAAGAGAGAAAGAGAGAGAGACACAGAGAGAGAGAGGGTAGGGTTGGGTTGTTTGGGTTTTATGGCATATCAACCTTTGTAGGTTATTTAACGCCAAATCCATTTTTATGCAAATAGTCAGTTCTATTTTAAACAATTCAGTTTAACATTAGTACACAGTTTGTCAAAAACATTTCTATTTCACTCTATTCAGTTTATTCAAACAGTTCTAATTCAGCTAATTCAGTTTAGTATAAGTACGGATTTTGTTTACACACAGTTGATTGTCAAAACAGTTCGATATTAAACAAATCAGTTTAGTGTACGTACAGTTTCAATGTCAAAAAACAGTTCCATTTCAAACAATTCATAAACATAAGCAAGCAGTTTAAATGGCAGCACGGTTTAATTTTTAAAAACATTTCTATTTCATGTTATTCAGTTCAGTCAAACAATTCAGTTTCGCATAAATATGCCGTTAGTTCTATTTAACCCATAGATAGGGCCCAATCAGGTGCTACCACGCCGGGCCGGAGTGGACCTGGGAGCAATGGCAATGAAGGGGTACTCCGCATTCCCCAAAGCCCCAGCATCACGGGAACCTCCCTATCAGATTGTTTAGTGTTTTACCCCTCTGCAGAGGTGTAGTCGGTGTATTCTACAGACCCAGCCGACTGGGCAAGAGAGAGAGAGAGAGAGAGAGTAATGCCATGGTGTAGTGGTTAATGAGCTGAACTGGAACATCAGAGTAAGAGAGTTCAAACTCCAGTCACGCTATTACGTTCACTTTCGGGCTAATACACTTGAAAAAGCCATGAAATACCTTATAAGTAAAGTTGGTGACTATCGTCGAGGGCGACCCGAAGGCTCCCTTTTCAGTAGCTACTACACCAAGGTGTAGGGGAGGGCGCTACTCCTTTCCCTGGATTGCTCTACGTTTACCCTTGATACGTACCTTATATTACCGAGTATTAAGTAAGGAGGTATCAAGTACCATTTTTTAAGTCTCTGATATGACTAGACCTGGGATTGAATCCTGGTCTCCCGGATCATTGGCGAACACTCTACCAACTAGACCAATGAGCCGGTGCTTAAATACCTTATAACCATCCCTATCAATGGGTTAAATAGAACTGCTAAACTGAATTATTTGAAATGGAACTTTTTTTTGACATTGAATCTGTACTTACACCTAACTGATTTGTATAATATAGAACTGTTTTGACATTTAACTGTGTTCTTCCATATGTATGGCTTTGGCATCAAGTAACCAACAAAGGTTGATATGCCATTAAACAAAAAACTAAATCAAACCCGTAACTCAGGATATAAGGATATTATGAATATAACTATGTATTGTCAATAAAGATTTATCAGTTTTTTTAAGTAGGGGCATTCATTCTCCTTTTGTTCGGTTGCTACGATTAGTACCCCAAAGGATTACGAGTAGTCTAGTTAAATTTATTCTTTTGTTCCAGGCAACGCTGAGTGATTCTACAAGCACAATGAACCAGAACTTACGAGTGATTAAAAATCACTGGAACTAACAGGCTGTTTTCAATTCATAAAATGTCCTTGATAGCAAATATTCGTTTCCAAGAGACGTTTTTTGATATTCTTGTTTAACATTGTGTTTATATTTGGCGTGGCTTATTCTTTATATTCACAAAGGTGCGTCTAGTTATATATATTAACTAGACTTTTTACGTGTCCTTTAAGGAATGTGAACAGGATGTAGCAGCACGTGGCACTTCATGATGTCAAAAGCCAGTTTGCTTTATTACGTTGGTATTTAAGAGCAGGTTTAGCTATTCTCGACATACCTGAAAACATGAACAATTTTTTTTCAATCAAAGAAAGATGTTGGTGCAAAGTTTTATAATGCTTCAAGAAGCTTTTAAAAAAGAGAACTTTTGGCAAAGACGTATGCGTATTAGCGATATTCACGTCACAAACGAGGTGAAATGTCACTTGAAGACCAATCAGTTGAAATGCCAAATATCTTCAAAAGTTCGCCATCAAATAAGGATCGTGGTGCGACGATTAAAAATCTGATGAGTCTGTTTTGTTTTGGAATTCAAGCCAAGGAATATTAACAGAAGACTTTTAAATGAATTCTGCAGAATTCAAGCCTTATTGGCACACACAGGATTTTAAAAGATAAAGAATAAAAAATAATTGTTTCAATGTGGGACATGATTTGAAGGAACAAGTGCGAAATAATGAACAATTTCTGTTCAAGGTTGGAAGCAAGGATGTTTAAGTAAATCCAGTTATTTTGGGTACCACCTCTTATATATATATATATATATATATATATATATATATATATATATATATATATATATATATATATTCGATCCAGTTCCACCGGAGTCAGGAATAATTCCGTCGGGACAAAAAATCATTCAACTATGAAGATTTAAATTTTCCTGGTAAAGAGCTCAATGTAACTGACATCACACAGCAATAATTTCGTTATGTGTGTGTGTGTGTGTACACACGTAAGGGTCGTTCAAAAAGTTGTAAGTTTTACACAGAAAGAAGAGTCATACCAGAACTTTTTTTACAGCAACACACTACCACTTCTTATAATTCTAGAAACACAAATTCAGATATCTGTCTTATTTTCTATACTGTTAAAACCCATACAGAGGTGAGATATGTAACACAAATCTAAAATCTTGGAAAGGCTTAGAACTTTTTGAACGACTCTAGTGTGTTTGTATATATATATATATATATATATATATATATGTGTGTGTGTGTGTGTGTGTGTGTGTGTGTGTGTGTGTGTGTGTGTGTGTGTGTGTGTAAACTTGGCGAAGAAATTAACGGTTGCCACACGCGTAATGCAAAGCTCTTCTAACGAAGTGAGCACTCCGGTATCCGATAACGCAAAATGTAAACGAACGAAACTTGATACATATATGTTAATTCCCGACATTAAGTCGCAGGTGTGGCCTGGGGGATATGTCATCAGCCAAACGAATAGTTAGACTAGTTTCGATCCCGGCTTGGAGAGTCTCGCGAGTCTAGCCCTACAGAAGAGTTGATACAACGAAACAGTCTATCTGTGAATGACTATACACACACTCACACACACACACACACACATATATATAAATATATATATATATATATATATACAGAGAGAGAGAGATTATGCAGTTGCAACCACGGATGATAATCTTGATGTATAATGGCCACAAATTTCAGTTAAAGATGTTAACTGTTGGACGACCTACGCTGATGAATTTGTGCCCAGTCGGCTGGGTAGGGGCTTGAGATTACACCAAGTGCTTCTCTGCAGAGGAGTAAGACCCCCAACCTCAACGAGTGTCCTGATTATGACACTAAACAATCTGATGGTGATGTTCCAATGATGCTGGATCTTTGGGGAATGCGGAGTACGCTTTCATTACCTTTGCTCCCAGGTCCACTCTGGCCCGGATTGGTAGCACCTGATAAGGTGGGTTAAATAGAACTAGACTGCATACTTATGCTAAACTGAATTGTTTTAATTAGAACTGTTTGAATAAACTGAATAGTTTGAAATCGATATGTTTTTGACAAACTGTGTACGTAAATTTAAACTGTGTACGCATGCTGAACTGAATTATTTGAAATGGAACTGTTTTTGACATTGAAACTGTACTTACACTAAACTGAATTGCTTAATATAGAACTGTTTTTAACATTTAACTATCTAAAGAAAATCTATACTTATCCTAAATTGAATTAGCTGAATTAGAACTATTTGAATAAACTTTATTCATATTTACCAACCCCTCCGCTCGGGGAGGATATGACACAGGGTCAATTTTTAAGCGGAGTTTAACAGGTTTGAATTCAGAGTTTTCCTTCTCCTAGACTAGTTGCCTCACGAAGGCTGAAGAACCCAGTCTGTCCTACTATTTACCCATAGCTGGAGGGAGAATAATTGGATTCATACCTTTCCCAAGGGTATTAGTGCTATGTGAAATGCAATCAGTCTCGTCCAGGATTTGAACTCGTGTCGCCGTGTCCATTTCCTGCGACGATAACCATTACACCATTGAATAAACTTTATAGCTTTAAATAGAAATGTTTTTGACAATTAAACTGTGTACTTACGCTGAAGTAAATTGTGTGAAATAGAACTGATTATTTGTATAAAAATGTGATTGGCATTAAATAACCTCACAAAGTTTGATATGCCATAAACCCAAACAACCAACCAATCAACAGATGAATTTCAAGCGGTGAAATGTAGTATAGGTCCAACTATACTTTTTTGATAAGCTGATAACTGAGGAATGGTTCACTGGTATGCCACAGATTCTCCTGAACAACTCTCCTCAGGTGTTGAATTTCAAGTTTTTTTCTGCTAGATAGGTTGCCTCACTACACACACACACACACACACACACATATATATATATATATATATATGTGTGTGTGTGTGTGTGTGTGTGTGTGTAGTTTGGCAGCAGTCGTTCATTTAAGCATTTTTGATTTAATAGTCAAGACACATTTTGTCAATATCCTTTAAGATCCTTTCAAGTTTCCTGATAAGTGTCTTGGTTTCAGGTTGGAATTAGTGAACGAATTTACGAAAATTATTCCGAGCGCTTTCGGACACTCTAGGGTGTTAATTCTTTCTTTATTGTAGTTAATTTGTCTTTTTACAAGACTACAGCGATACTTTTGGATGTCAGTATCGTTGTGAGCAGCAGGATCATGAAAATTAACACCCTAAAGGGTCCGAAAGCGCTCGGGAAAATTTTAGTAAATTCGTCCACCAATTCCAACCTGAAACCAACACACTTATCAGGAAACTCGAAAGGATCTTAATTAAATTATATAGACAAAATGTGTCTTTATTATTTAATCAAACATACTGATATATATATATATATATATATATATACTTTTTTTTTTCAAGAAAAAAAATAGAAAAAAAAAGAGTTTTTTCCTTGAGGAATATTTGCTCTGTGATATTATTTACATTGAGCTCTTTACCAGGGATATTTAGATATTCGAATTTTTAATAATTTAATTGTCCTGACGGAATTGTTCCATACTCTGAATTTACTGAATTGAAGAATACACACACACACACGCACACACACATATATATATATATATATATATATATGACCCCTCCGCACGAGTAGGATATGACACAAGGTCAATTTTAAGCAGAGTTCAACAGGTTTGAATTCAGAGGTTAACGAGCCCAGTCTTCTCTAATATTTACCTAAGACTGGAAAGAGAATAGTTGGATGCATATGTTTCTAAAAATATTAGTGCTTATTGAAATCCAAACAGCCTCGTTCAGGATATATACACCTGTTCATATTCACGAGCGGCTCCCTATTTTGCATCTTATTAATCATCAACTCATTTAATGCTAAAAAAAAAAAAAAAAAGATGAACATCTTCTAAGTTTGCTAATTCCAAAATTTTTGCAGGGGTAATAGCTAAATTTTGATCTGAATTTTTCTCTGCATAATGATCGATCAATGGGGTATATAAAGGAACTTTGGATTAAGTGAGATAACAAGGAAATGTGTACGGGTGTGTGCTCGCCAAACTTGCGCATAATACTTTTAACCACTTGCGGTTTATAAAAAATACATTTAATTACTCCTTTAAAATTAATATTACGTGATTGGAATAATCAGATTTAAAGTGCCATCCATCTCTCTCTCTCTCTCTCTCTCTCTCTCTCTCTCTCTCTCTCTCGCTCGCTCGCTCGCTCGCTCACACATACACACACACACACACACACACACACATATATATATATATATATATACATATAAGAATAAGGCAGTAAGTCGGTATAATTACTAGGTAAATTTTCATCTGAAATTTTGACTGCATATGTTTGATCGACGAGTTCAATAGAGAAACTTTGGTTGGTTTAGTTTCTTTGTTTAATGACATACCAACCTTCGTGGGTTATTTAATGCCAAATCCATCATTGTAAAAGGACAATAGGGATACTGTTTAACCCCTAACTGGGAGATTAGAAAGTTTATGCTTTTACCAAGGGTAAGAGTTCAAACGTGTACGTAATCGTGTGACTGGAGTTCGTATCCAATCCAGCACTTAAAGGAAATTTAGGTTAAGTGCATTGGCAAGAGAAGATGGCCAAGTTACACCGACAGCATCTCCGCAGAGAGGTATGAACCCCCACCACCAACAATAAGTGTCCTGGATATGACACTAAACAGTGTGATGGTGAGGCTCCAGTAAGGCTGGAGCTTTGGGGAATGCGGAGTCCAACTTCATGGCCATCGCTCTCCGGTTCACTCTGGCTTGAGGTGGTAGCACCTGATAGGGTCCAATCTATGTGTCAAATAGAAAGGTTTTATATTTAACCTGTGTTCTTATGTTAAACTAAACCCTTTGGGATAGAACTACTTTGATATTAAACTGTGTATAAACAAAAAAACTGTACTTATGTTATACTGATTTGTTTGAAATAGAACTGTTTTGACATTTAAACTGTGTACTTAAGACATCGACTCACGGCTAACGAAGGCATGGACAGCTATCGATAGGCTATCGATCATATGGAAGTCAGACCTGACCGATAAAATGAAACGCAGTTTCTTCCAGGCAGCGGTCGTATCGATACAGCTGTATGGATGCACTACTTGGACGCTAACTAAACGGCTGGAGAAAAAGCTAGACGGCAATTACACAAGAATATTGCGAGCAATATTGAACAAGTCCTGGCGGCAACACCCCACAAGGCACCAACTATACGGCCACCTGCCTCCCATCACGAAAACTATCCAAGCTAGAAGAACCAGACATGCAGGACACTGCTGGAGAAGTAGGGACGAGCTCATAAGTGATGTACTCCTATGGACCCTCACATATGGCCGGGTAAAAGCAGGACGACCTCCTCGAACATACATACAGCAGCTATGTGAGGATACGGGATATAGCTCTGGAGACCTGCCAGACGCGATGAACGATAGGGAGAAGTCAGAGATATCCGTGCCTGTGGCACGACATGATGATGATGATGATGACTTACGCAAAACTGAATTGTTTGAAATAGAACTGTTTATATGTATAAAAATGTATTTGGCATTAAATAACCTCCAATGGTTGAGGTGCCATAAAACCAAACCAAATTAAACCAAACCAAAACCAAACCAAGAGAAGAGACTGATATGTTTCGCTAGTGAACTAGCGCTATCAGAACGATTTTTTTATGCATAAGGTAGAGAAAAGTAGTATTTGTTTTAACTCTACAGGTTAGATCAATATTTTTGCTATTGTTTAAGTGTTACAATATTCTGATGACATTAGACCACTAGCCAAACATTTCAATCGGACTTTTTTCTCATGCCATCGGATTTAATTACAAACCTTACTCATTTATATATATATATATATATATGTGTGTGTGTGTGTGTGTGTGTGTGTGTGTGTGTGTGTGTGTGTGTGTCAAATATGAGCATACATACCCATACGCGCACAGACATGCACACACACACACACACACACACACACATATATATATATATATATATATATATATATATATATATACCGAGACAAAGAAATACCTATGAGTTTAAAACACTCACAAACATGTACATGTGTAAGATTACAAATGTATGAATACCCAGCCGAAAACGGTCATACAACCACACATAAACATACGGACAAGAATATGTCTATATTAAAGTGAGTGTGATGCGTATGTGAATCAGATTTTTTCTTTTTTTTTTCTTTTTTGTGCCTCCACTTCAAATTCAAGATAAAATCTCTCGAAGAGGTACCTAACCTTCCCAATCTTAGACAGACGTCCTCTCTCTTCCATGCTGAGAATATATGAGGAGGACAACAATTGGCATCTGCTGAGTGAACAGTGACATTCTCAACATGTTTGGTCGGTCGTAATGTTAACATGTGCAGCTATCACTACCACTTCTCGCGTTCCTCAACTCGTCAGGGAATCACTTGCGATAAAACAATAAGACAAAATGGGCGGACGACTTTCGTAACGAGATACGCCCAATAAAATAAACTCTAGTTAATAACAATATATATTAAATACACATTGGAAAATTCAATAAAAAAAAAAGCCTCAGATAAACAAGATATTTTACGATTTTTTTTATTTGTACAATATTACATAGTTGAATGATAAAGTAAAAAATCTACGTTTTTGTAGGTTTTGTGTTATATTACCAGCATAAGAAACAAAATTAGCGAAGAGAGTTCGAATTTTAGTAACGGTTTATCATGCTCATTTTGCACTAGTTTATCGATTGATTCACTGTTTTTAACGTTGTCTTTATTAGGAATCCTTTTGAGATGAGGCTTCTTAATCTGAGAATTGATTTTTTTTTATTGCGGACTTTTGTCTTCATCTTGGTAGTTTTTTTTTGTTTTTGTTTTTTTCTCACTACGTTTCAGCCAAATTTCACCTCTGGCCTTCTTCAGGTGATTAACCTATCCGAGGTCGCGGTTAATCACCTGAAGAAGGCCAGTGGTGAAATTTGTCTGAAATGTAGAGAGAAAAAAAAAACTACCAAGATGAGGACAAAAGTCCGCAATAAAAAAAAAAAAAAAAAAATAATTCTCATCTCAATACGTCTAGAATTATTTTAACGTTGCACAAACGTCCTTGGGAATGACTTATTTTCTCTCTCTGTTTTGTCCCCTTGCCAGATATATTGGCAAAATATCACATCGTCAACATGGCACGGTACTTGACAGTCAAGAGAATGGGTAAATAAACACTTGTGCAAACCACTCTAGCGTAACTATTTTACTTACTCAAGTATCACTAAATGTAAAAACCTGTTACATCCATTGTTAAACCCTTGATGAGGGCAAAGAGAGAATATTTGAAGGTGACACACACTATCTTCAACATAATCCTTTATATATGTGGGGGTGTTTGAGTGCGTATGCATGTCTAGGTTAAAAAGTGTAACGTTGTTTACTTGTTTCTTTCTTCGTCTGTTCTTCATCTTGTCTAGGATGAGGCAGGAGAAGCTGTGCTGCCTTGCTGCTGATCATGTAGACTACTTGTGGAGTTTACCATATTTACCAACCCCTCCGCTCGGGCAGGATATGACACAAGGTCAATTTTTTCAGCGGAGTTTAACAGGTTTGAATTCAGAGTTTTCCTTCTCCTAGACTAGTTGCCTCACCAAGGCTGAAGAACCCAGTCTGCCCTACTATTTATGGAGGGAGAATAATTAGATTAATACCTTTCCCAAGGGTATTAGTGCTATGTGAAATGCAATCAGTCTCGTCCAGGATTTGAACTCGTGTCGCCGTGTCCATTTCCACGACGATAACCATTACACCACGGGCACCTCTACTTGTGGAGTTTACAGTCGTAGATATACCGTATCAATGATGGGGCTGTGGTTTTATGTGTTAGATTTTTTTGGCTGATGACATCCTGATTTGAATTTAAAGTTTGTCCCAGACCGGTTTGCCTTCCTACCAGGCTAGATAACCCATTCTACTTCACTATCTCCCCGTAGCTGGGAGCTAAAAGAGGTTTCATGACTTTCCCAAGGGCATTAGAATGAGGTAAAATGCAAATATTCTCGCCCAAGATTTTCACTCGGCACGTCGATATCCTTTCTTAGAAGGATAATGGCCAAAATGAAACAATAAACCAATTTCTATTTTCTTGCTTACGGCATTGGAACTCGTTAAACATAGGCATATTTTCTGTTTTTATCATATGCCACTTTCTTACCGCTACTCCAACATATTTAGTTTGGGGGAGTTCCCATTGCATAGTAGATAATATGCAGGACTGTAGTAAGCGAGTTCGAACTTCAGTCGCGCTGTTGTGTTCATTTTCGAACGAATACACTTAAGAAAGGTATGAAAACCTTTATAACCTCCAGCTGTGGGTTAAATATCACCACTACCGTTCTTCTGCACGGATGGCTTCGAAATTAAATCACCCATAAAAGTTGATGCGCCGTTAAACAAAAAAAAAACGGATTAAGTTTCAAGCAAACTAAAGCAAAAAAACCTTTATGATTAAAAACCGAAATTTAACACTTGGATTAAAAAAAATTGTATGATCTGATGTACAATATTTCATCTGTTGTGCACTGAAAATCAGGAGACAAAGATGTTTAGTTGGCAGATATAAAGACGAGTATATACTTCTTCGACATTGTAGCAGATGTGCTGCAAGGAGACACATTAGCCCCATACCTCTTTATCATCTGTCTGGACTACGTGCTTAGAACGTCTATTAATAAAATGAAAGACAACAGTTTCAAGTTGACAAAGGAAATAAGCTGAAGATACCTCGTACATACAATTACGGATGCGAACTACGCCGATGACTTAGCGCTTCTGGAAAATACACCCGCCCAAGCCAAAACCCTGCTACATAGTCTGGAATGAGCAGCTGCTGACATAGGCCTCCATGTCAACGCAGACTAGACAGAATATATGTGCTTTAATCAAAGAGGCGACATCTCCACACTAAACGGAAGTTCTCTGAAACTAGTTGACAAGTTCACCTACCAAGGAAGCAGTGTCTCATCAACTGAGATAGACATCAACACACGACTAGCAAAGGCATGGACAGCTATCGATAGGCTATTGGTCATATGAAAATCAGACCTGACCGATGAAATAAATCGCAGTTTTTTCCAAGCAGCGGTCGTGTCGATACTACTATATGGATGCACTTCATGGACGCTAACTAAACGTATGGAGAAAAAGCCTTACGGCAATTACACGAGAATGCGACGAGCAATATTAAACAAGTTCTGAAGGCAGCACCCCACAAAGCAGCAGCTGTACGGCCACTTACCACTCATCACGAAAACCATCCAGGTTAGACGAACCAAACATGCAGGACACTGCAGGAGAAGTAGGGATGAACTCATAAGTGACATACTCCTGTGGACCCCTTCACATGGCCGAGCAAAGGCAGGAAGACCAGGTCGAACCTATATGCAACAGCTCTGTGCGGATACAGGATATAGCCTAGAAGACCTACCGGGAACAATGGACAATAGAGAAGGGTGGCGGGAGAGGGTCAGCGTGACATGATGACGATATATAATGTTCGTCCATTGGCAATAAGGATAACCAATAATGCAGACAAAATTGATAACAAGTTAAGTACATTTGTCGTTTGTTTATAATATCTTTTTAATAAAAAAAATGGTGTAATATATAATTGAGCGGAAACAGGAGTGAATAATTAAATGAAAATCTGATCAATAAATTAATAAATCTTATTTTTTGAATTTGGAGAAAAGTTTCCTGAAAAACAAAAGTACAAAATCTTTTCATGTTAGCAAAGATAATATTCGTCAGAACGTAAATGTTTTTAAATAGATGATAGTTAAGATTTTGTGAATGAAGTATAGCAGTAATTGTTAGCTTACAACAAAGGGAAATATTTTGTGTGAGTAAAAATTCTTTGTGTAAGTGTGTAACTATGTAGAGGGGGAACAACATTATCACAATAATGTATGTCTGTATGCTAAATGAAATAATCAACCAGTAAGATATTTTTTCTGCTGTTTTTCTTTTGTTTTTGTTTTTGTTTTTTGTTTTTTTGTTTCTTTCTGCTTTAGTAATAATAGATCTAAATAATAGATGTAAAAACTGATGTATTCGTTCAATTTTTCTAAAATTGAGCAATATTGAAATAAAATGTACTCTAAAAGGAAACAATGCTAGATTTTCATTGAAATTAAAACCGTATATAGCAACAAATATTCTAATGCTTTTGTGATCATCAGGCAACACTTCATTCCAACGAATTATAAGTGCTACAAGAGTGTGATTGATATATGAAAGGATTTATTTGACTTCCGAAAAATTCAGATTTAAAATGGATTCATCTTATAGTGGTGGGTGTACTTAGAAATCAAGACATGCGAAGCCATCAAAAGAAAGGCTTGGTTCGGCATTTCCCTTTAAAGGCGCCTCAGGCGATAAGCGATGAATTTAAACCTGCTAAGCAATTTGTACCTGATGGAAAGGCTCCCTGGGCTTAGGGAATCAACTCAACACTTTCTTGATTATAGAAAATATTACTAGATAGCTTTCGGTTTATTAAACTCCAAAATATTTTCAATTGTAACTCAGAGCTGACCGATAAAATGAAACGCAGTTTCTTCCAGGCAGCGGTCGTATCGATGGATGCACTACTTGGACGCTAACAAAACGGCTGGAGAAAAAGCTAGACGGCAATTACACAAGAATGTTGAGAGCAATATTGAACAAGTCCTGGCGGCAACACCCCACAAGGCACCAACTATACGGCCACCTGCCTCCCATCACGAAAACTATCCAAGCTAGAAGAACCAGACATGCAGGACACTGCTAGAGAAGCAGGGACGAACTCATAAGTGATGTACTCCTATGGACCCCCGCATATGGCCAAGTAAAAGCAGGACGACCTCCTCGAACCTACATACAGCAGCTATGTGAGGATACGGGATGTAGCCTTGAAGACCTGCCAGAGGCGATGAACGATAGGGAGAGGCGGCGAGAGAGGGTCAGGGATATCCGTGTTAGCAGCACGACATGATGATGATGATGATAGGCTATAATGAGTTTTCTGAAAGCCACTTTTCTGGCAATTTAGCAGCATGAGGAGGTGCATTATAATGTTAAAAAATGATATCAACCTTAGAGAACAATTTGCCAGGTGTGAGCATTTGTCCTTTCTCAAGAATATTAATGTATCCCATGGAAGAAATAGATTTTTAAATGAGTAGAGTGTTCACCAAAGTCCGGAAGACCGGCGTTCAATCCCAGGTCGTCATACCTCAAAAAATAGTACTTGATGTTGCTTTGCTTAACATTCAGCAGTATAAGGTAGGGATCAAGGGTAAAGTGGAGCAATCTAGGAAAAGGAGTAGCGTACTTCCCTACACTTCAGTGTAGTAGCTATTGAAAAGGGAGCCTTCGGGTCACCCTCGACTAAGATCACACTTTTTACTTTACTTACAGTTCACGTGTAACGTAAAAATGGATATTTTATTAGAATATTGAAGATTTTAGAAATAGTTGAAAATATTTAACAATAAATAATTGCTTTTGTTCATGTGAAAGACGTTTCTTTTAAATGTAATTCACGTTTCGAGGCCAGTATAATCATTTCTGGGTGTGTTTTATATCTTTCATTCAGACTGAATCTAGACCTAAATATCTTGAACGTAGATCACAGATATCAGCACGCGTTTTTGTTTTAGTGGGGGGGGGTCTTTTTTTTAGTATTTCTTGCTTAAAACTAGTAATTTCATTTGTGCCAAACCAAATAGTTAGCATAGTGTTGTATTCGTTTGCTTAAACAGTTGGAAGAAAAAAAAGTCACAGAAAAATTTGAGTGTCCATAAAATAAGGCGTTTAATTTGTTTTAAACGATCCTGACAGCTGAATGTTAAGCAAAGTCCCACTTACCCGTAAAGCTTTCAATGCGAGACATTCACAGCCGGAAAGCAATTCAACTGGTAATGACAATAACCACAGTGATATAAGTATCCCTAAAAAAATAGATTTTCTACAATTGAAACGTGGAATCTTTATATTTATGAACAGCGTTTTGTTTATATTCTATGACAGGTTTTATATAAATTTTCCTATTTTGCCGAGAAAATGTGAGTAAATGATGTGCTATTATTTTTGTTTTGTTTTGTTTTTATCTTTGAATCCTTGATAGGGAAAATTTGTTTGCATAGTGAAAAGAGTAGATTCCCTATCGGGTGGTTAATCTACTAATTATCCCAAGAGAAATTGATGCCATTTGTTGATTCTGAATAACTGAGTTTATTATGTAATGACCATCTCTTTGTTCGGACAACATCAGCCTCGCCTTCAACCACAAAAAAAAAGAAAGCCCGTCAGAAAAAATAAACTGATGCAGATAGAAAACAAAGATTAAACTAGATTCAAAATTCCAAATCCGTTACCATGCTTAGCGTGACGGTAATCGTTCTAAAAATGGATTCGATAACTCGAGTTCAAGTCCTAGACGAGGCAATTTATGCTTAAATTTATGCCAATGCCCATAGAAAAGGTATGGATTCATGTGTTCCTTCCCTCCTCGACAGCCAAATACAAGTAGTAGGGTAGCCTGAATTCCTTAGCCTTTGATAAGTAATCAGTCGAGAATTTATAAAGAAATGAAAATCAAAAACGCTGATAGAGTATATATACGTGGTGCATTCAATAAGTTTCCAGACTTTCTTTGTATAGGCATTTAAATTTGTCGTAGACTTTTGAAAATTCACTATGTTATTGCTATATATCTTATGAGATGACTGGCCAATTTTTATGATTTCAGGTTCAAATCAACAGCTACAGCAGCAATTGGAATACACCCAACAAAAGCCTGATTATCACAGTTGGTGAATTTCAAAAATGCAATCTGACACTTTAGAAGAACGATATGCAATAAAATTGTGTTTTAAGCTTGGAAAAAATGCCACAGAAACGTATGGAATGCTTCAGACTGCTTTTGAGCGACCATCTTGCATGAATCGAGCATCAGATTTGAGTGGCATAAGAGATTCAAGGAAGGCAGGGAGTCTGTGAGGGATGATGAGAGGTGTGGGAGGAGTAAGGAAGTCAATACACCAGAGTTGATTGGCCAAATGGTTAGGGTTAGGGTTACTATGGTGAGGTTTTAAGGGAGTTCAGCAAGAGATTCCGTCGTTTGAGGCCAGCACTCTTGAAATCGGGTCAGTGGCATTTCCAGCAGGATAATTTACCAGTCCACAACTCTATCCTTGTCACAGATTATTTGACCAAGATGGGCATCAAGACAGTTCCTAAGCCTCCCTATAGTCGAGACCTTACTCCCTGTGACTTTTGCTTATTCCCTAGGCTCACAGGCTGTCTTTATGAGACAACTGAGGAGGTGAAAGAGGCTGTCATTGAGGTGAAAGGTCATTGACACGCTCACACAAGAAGACTTCCATGGGGCCTTCCAGAAGTTGTTGGAACGGTACAACCAGCGTATTGCAGCCGGAGGAGATTACTTCGAAGGGGACTAGAGTTCCATGTGTGTCCTCTCAATAAAAGTACCCATACGAAAAAAGTCTGGAAACTTATTTAATGATCCTTGTACATCTCTTTCTATGGTGTACATATCTTGGTCAGATAATAATTGAGATGAAAAACTGAACGTCATTGTCTAAGCCATTGAGACCTATACACAGTCTTGGTCACAATTATTGCCACTTATCAAATTTCAGTACATAACGTAAAATATCTCCCGAAAAAAATTTAAAACACGAATCTATTGAAACAGCTCTGGTCTATAGATAATTCATAACTAGCATCACACGTTAACCCCCAAAATATTTCAAAATAAGTTTTCAATAAGCCATTTCGCACAGGAATTTTGATTAAACACAGTTCAAGACTGACAATCTTTAACCATATCGTGTGAACATAACTGAAGCCACTCTAACCCGGGGTGGTATTATCAGTTTGCGTTTCATCTATGGGTCATAACAATTTAACTATGTGCAAACAAATAATTGATGTTAAATAGAATTATTAGTGCTATAGTAATACTTGAAAAACATTTAACAGTGTGCAAATAAAACTATTGGTGTTAGATAGCCATACTAAAAACTATTTGACAGTTCGCAAACAAGCGACAAATACTAAACAGAATTTAACATGTTCGGAATGCTTGAAAACGTTTCACGGTGAACGAAAATTGAATTATTGGTATTACATAGCAATACTTAGAACCGTTTGACTGTGTGCAAATGAATAGTGTTGAATAGAATTATTAGTGTTAATAAGCAATACTTGAAATTATTTAACTGCGTGCAAATAAAACTATTTGTGTCAACAATACTTAAAACTACTTCACTGTGTGCAAACAAATGATTAATATTAAATAGAATTAGTTTTGAATAGAAATATATTTGAAAGTATTTAATTATAAGCAAACAAATGAGCTACAAACTATTTGTTAGCAAATCTGTATATTTAATATATGGATAAACAGGATTTGGCATAAAATAACCTACAGGGGTTGATATGTCATAAGCTGAAAAAATATAACTGATACTCGTCGAATGTCACTTTAGTTATCAGCTATTTGTTTTGACGTCACAAGCACAAATTCGTGTGTACAAACTTGATGACTCAGAACATAAGAAGTAAAATTTACTTATGTCTGACTTTGTAAAATAGAAAGATAAAAGCCAAAAAGAATAATAAGAAGAAACAAGATAAAGGCCAATCGAAGGATTGCGCATAAATTATAGAGAAACAGTCATTAACAAACCTTTTTTAATGAAAATATAACTATATGAAAACTGGCGCGCTTAGGGTAACGGTTATCGTCGTAAGAAACGGATTCGGTCATCCGATTTCAAATCTTGAACCAGATTGTTTACGTTTCACTTCGTGCTAATGTCCGAGGAAAAGTCACGGATTCAAATGTTCTCCCTTCAAAAATGGATAAATAGTAGGACAGACTGAAATATTTAGTCTTTGTTAGGCAACCAATCTCGGAGAAGAAAACTGAATTTAAACAGCTCTGCTCCACTTAAACTCGATCATCAGTCATATACCGCAGATGTCAGAGGGGCTGGGTAAATAAAAACAATTCCTTTATTTATTTATTTTTTTTTTGTCCTTTCTTACATTTCATCTCTATCTTCTTCATTCTTCACACATATATATATATATATATAAAAATATGTGAGTATATATGAGTGTGTGCAGAGATAGATAGATAGATAGATAGATAGATAGATAGATATGAGGGGTTCTTTCTTCCTTTTCATCTCTATCTTTTCCCTTCATACATATGTGTGTGTGTGTGTGTGTGTGTGTGTGTGTGTGTGTGTGTGTGTGTGTGTGTGTGTGTAGATAGATAGATAGATAGATTAGAGGGGTTCTTCTTCCCTTTCATCTCTATCTTTTCCTAGCCCAGTCGCCTGGGGTTGTAGAATACACCAAGTGCATCTCTGCAGATGGATAAGACTCCCCCACCTCAATAAATATTCTAGCTATGACACTTAGCAAACTTATGGTGAGTCTCCTATCCTGAAGCGTTTGGGAATGTTGGGTACCCTTTTATTGCCTTCACTTCCAGGTTCCCTATGGCCCGGAGTGGTAGCACTTGAAAGGGTTCTATCTATGGGTCAAATAAAACCGTTTGACATTTAAACTGTGAAAACAATTTGGTTTTGCTAAATTGAATTGTTTTAAATAGAACTGTTTGATCAGTTAACTTTGTGTAAACAAATGAGTGATTTTCGTGATATATCGCAATACTTGGTACTATTTAACTTTGTTGACAAATCCTATTTATGTAATATATATGTATAAACCGGATTTGGCATTAAATAACCTTCAATGGTTGATATAACATAAAACGAAACCAAACACAACCATCTAACTTTTCTCTTCTTCATAAATATATATATATATATATATATATATATATATGCGCGTGCACGTGTGTGTGTGTGTGTGTGTGTGTGTGTGTGTGTGTGTGTGTGTGTAGATAGATAGATAGGTTAAAGGGAATGGTTTTCGGCCCACCAAAGAATGGAATGATTAAGAAATATGAAACATACAAGCAATGACATACATACCACAGTTCATTATAGTATATATATATATATATATATATATATATGACTGTTTTTCAGCCTGAACATATCTGTAACATTTGCAGAATGCTCTGTTTGTCCAAAACCGGACTTGCAAAATAAATGAGATCTTATCATAGCAAACACACACCTGCTGATTTTACACAGGTCCAACCACAACAACCTACTGGTAATTCGTGTCAATTCCTTGACAAGGTAGGTGAGTCTGCAGCAGTTTGAAACCTTATCAGAGTTCACGGGATTAATTTCAACGCCAGTGAGTCTTACGTCATTTGGTCTTGCATGGGTAAATTTGCACATATGCGTTCCCACTATATATATATATATATATATATGTGTGTGTGTGTGTGACAGTATATTCATTGCTATTTTAATCAGGGACACAAATATTCACATACACGCACACGTACCCTTTCCTGCACATGCATATTCACACACACATTTCTTCAGCTCTGTAATTAATTGAATCACATGGTTACACACGCACACACATGCACACATACATACACACACACACACACAAAGGTATGCCCAAGCATACGCTTTTTGTTACGAATTTCTTAAAATGTTCTCTAGGTATGGAAACTGACACTTCGATATCAAATACAGACGTCAGGCTTTAAATTCCAGTGGGAGGTGCTGTTTTTTTGGAACAGTTCCCGGAGCTAATCACACTGTGAACATTCTTCAAAAGTGACAGTCTATGTCCACCAAGATCACTGATAACATGACAGAAGTATAAGGCACCTTGAGTGGTGTAATGGTTAGCAAGCTAGACTAGCAAATCTTCACGAGTGAGTTCGAGTCTCATTGAGAGCCCTATACAGACGCCCTTGTGCCATATCAATGCCAAAAAGCTTCGTAAATTACGGCAGGAGTATAAGAGCAAAGACACAGAAATATATAACATGATTTTTTATCATTCTGAAGAATTTAACTTTTCAAACGAGATCAAATGCTAGCAAGACTTCTCAATACTCCAGCACCCTACTCAGTATTACTTGGGAGAATAGTTTGCATATAAATGCTCAAAAGAAGGTTATCTTGTTTGAGGACGGGTATGTTTATATTTATGATTATTTGTAAATTTATTCATTTACTAATATTTTAGAACATGGTGCAACTATAGTCGCCTAATATGAGTTCAATCTTCAGAGCGCTCCATTGTTCTAGCCTTGTGCTAGACTCAGCTGTGTGATGTAAATCAGTAGATCTCCATGGAAGTCCACATAGTCCCTATGTGTTCAAAAGAGATTTTGTGCGAGTTCACGCAAGCAAAATACTAAAAGGGGAGCCCACGATAATGTTTTAGCGCTAAATGAAAAAAAGTCGTTTCGATAGATTTATTGCAATAACTAGATTTCTTAATGCTTGGAAAATTAATGACACTGTTTAAAATATCCCCCAACTCTGGGAGAACAGATCAGAATATCAATCACAAGATCTGAATTGAATAAAGTAATATTTAAGTAGTATCTTTTTTTTAAATGAATATGTTCTTGTATATTTAAAACTTATTTTACAATATAGCCCTGTCAACTGAGGCTATGGAATACGATGTGTGCATCTCTGGATTGAACACTAAACTGAATCTGATGATGGGGCTCCAGCCATGGAGCTTTTGGGAATGTGAAGGACTCCTTCATTGCCATTGTTCCCAGATTAATTCTGACCCGGATTGGTTATACCAGTTAGGTCAAATATTTATGGAGGTGCCCGTGGTGCAATGGTTATCGTCGTAGGAAATGGACACGGTAACATGAGTTCAAATCCTGGACGAGGCTGATTGCATTTCACATAGCACTAATACCCTTGGGAAATTATTCTCCCTCCAGCTATGGGTAAATAGTAGGACAGACTGGATTCTTCAGCCTTGGTGAGGCAACTAGTCTAGGAGAAGGAAAACTCTGAATTCAAACCTGCTAAACTCTGCTTAAAAATTGACCTTGTGTAATATCCTGCCCGAGCGGAGGGGTTGACAAATATGGTTAGGGTCAAATAGAACTGTTTAATCATTTACTATACTTGAAACCATTTAACTGTGTGCAAACAAATGATGAAAATTAAATAGAATTATTACAATTGATAACAATGATTGTAACTATTAAACTATGTGCAAGCAAATAAGCTCGGGCTCGGTTTAAAATAATGTTACCTACGGACTATTCGTTTACAAATTATATATATATATATATATATATATATATATATATATATGCGTGTGTGTGTGTGTGTGTGTGTGTGTGTGTGTGTGTGTGTGTGTGTGTGTGTGTGTGTGTGTGAACAAGATTTTTCATCAAATAATCCTTTAGTGTTGAAATGTCATAAAACAAACTATAATAAACCGCAGCGATGGGTTAAACAGTATCACTGCTGTTCTTCTACAAGGATGGTTTAACCCATGAAGGTTGATATGCCATTAAAAGGACCAATGAAACCAAAATAAACATTATTTTACTTGTAAACTTTCATGTTCTATAGCATTTACTTTGTACTTTAAGATTATTTGCCGTTAAATACTTAGGGAGTGTCCTCGTGGTGTAATGGTTAAAGTGATGTACTATGGAATCGTAGTAAACGAGTTCAAACTCCAGTCGTTCTATTACGTTCACTTTCTGGATAAAAAACCCCTTACCCTCCCAGCTATGGGTTAAATAGTACCACTACTGTTCTTCTGGGAGAATGGCTTTGGAATTAAGTAACCTGTAAAGGTTGATCTGCCATTAAACAAAGAACCCGAGCCCTTATACTTCCACAATGCATAAAATATTTTAACAATCTTTTAATATAATTCCTAAAAATATTTAATTATAAAATACAGTAGGATTTTTTAAACATCGATTAGCTACAGAGGGCCACCGGAGTAAAAAAAAAAAAAAAAAGGAATCAAAGGGGTCCACAAGTGAAAAAAAAAGTTGAGAGCCTCTGATGTAAATAAACAATTTTAAATAACCCGTTAAAGATTAAGAAAATATCTGTGAGTTCTATTCCATTCTCTGAAAAATACCAGACCTAAGAAGACCGAAGAATGAATCTACCGATATGTAGTAATCAAAGCATTATAGAAGAGGATACGATTTCAGATGATTAGCAAAATAATGACAGAGCTTCAAATCAAAGCTTCAAATAAAGAAAATGAAGAAGATTTTCAGATTGATGAAATAATCCATGTCAGTTCTCTCAAGTGATTTATAGTAATTACTTTAATATTGCAATTTCAGTTAATAGTGCAGAGAATAAAATAAACCCAAGGATAAATCAATCAGACTGATCTGTTTCATTCTCCTCAACGCTTGAGGATGAAATATAGATCTTGTCTTTTTATCAGACGAGCAATGGGTGGACGAAGTGTTAATGTTTTGACATTTTCTGGCCTCTCAACGGAGCAATTTCCGGCTAGACATTACACAAATAAAAGCTTCAATTACGTGATGAAAATCGTGCCTGTTCCCGATGGAACACTCACAGATTGACTCCCTGACAAGGAATAAAGCAAAATAGAAGGTAACGGCTAATCCCCATCTATTAACAAGATGCAACTTAAATGTGTACCATAATTTTCGAAGCATTTCAACTTTCTATTCTCGAAATTACCTGAATGTTTTCCGTCATATTTACTTAGCCTAAAATACTCAGGGAAACGCACATACATACACACACAGGCAAACACACACACACACACACACAAACAAGATATACAAATATATATATTGAGAGGGGTGTTTCAATCTACATGGGACCCACATGACTGCTAATAACTCAATCAATAATTATTATCGTGTTTCAGATTTGGAAATAGTATATATTAACAAGTATTAATCCTAGTTCACAAAGACAGGAAAAATACTTTGTGTCATAACTTATTTGGAGACAAAGTCATTCAAAACTGTCTCAAGATAAATGCAACACATTATTATGTAATTGGTTTATTACTGAGACAAGAAACTGAAAAGAAAAATTGCATTTCCAGGAAGCTGGTATAATAACAATTAAAAAACATTGTTTTAATGTCTCAAGCTGAATGGATGCACTTTTTACAGGGCGTGTTCCAAATGACCGCCATTGCACTTTTCTCAATAATAAATTATTATCATATCAACCCTTTAGATAGATAGATAGATAGATAGATAGATAGATATTGATATATATATAGATTAACATTTATATATATATTAATATATTATATTATATATATGTATATATATATGTATATATATGTATATATACATATATTAGGCCAATATGTATATATATATATACACACACATATATATACAAACATATATACATATATATACATATATATACACATATATATACATATATATACATACATGTATATACATAATATATATATATATATATTATGTGTATATATATATATATGTGTGTATATATCGATATATATGTATATATATCTATATATATATTATGTATATATTATGCATATTTATATGTGTATATATATATATATATATATTATGTATATATGTATGTGTGTATATATATATAAGTATGTATATATATATATATATATATATATATATATATATATATATGATAAAGACTCAAAAAATGGTACTTGGTGTGGCCTTGCTTAACACTCAGCATAATAAGATACGGATCAAAAGTAAAGTGGTGCAATCCAGGGAATGGAATAGCGCCCTCCCCTACCCCTCGGTGTTGAAGCTTTGGAATAGGGAGCCTTCGAGTAACCCTCGACTAAGGTCACCAACTTTACACACACACACACACACACACACACACACACATATATATATATATATATATATATATATATATATATATATATATATATAAGAATGCGATTGATAGATATAAACTGACTGGGAAAATAACTGTTTTTATGAGGGAACATTGCTCAGAACATGAATATATTCCTTTTTTATGGCAACTTTTGATCTCGTCTCTGTCTCTGAGGCTTTGCCTGCCTCTCTCTCTCTCTCTCTCTCTCTCTCTCTCTCTCTCTCTCTCTCTCTCTCTCTCTCATTATCACACATAGGCATACAGTCATAAATATTTATAAATGGATTTAGCGATAAATGACTCATTGTAATAAGAATTGCTAAACCGCTCGATAAAATCATATTTGGCTATTTATTATATAAATTTGTTGTTTATGGAATCAGGGATATCACGGGTAGAATTAACACACACACACACACACACACATGTATACACACACACACATGTATACATACACACACACATATATATATATATATATATATATATATATATTCACTAATGTGTATGTTTGTAGGAGGGTAGGTACGTTGTTTATTTGCTCGCTCGATTTCACAAAATTCCCAGTCGTTCCTTTTCTCTGTAAAGACATCGTATATCAGGATGTGTACGCATCTTTGCGTATCCAAATGAAGCAAAACATAAAACCCTCTTTATCTTATTAAATCTCTAAACAATCTTTCCATGTGCCACTTTCAATTATCCAGAACAAAAGATAACAATGCCTTTTTTTCAATAAGGGGTCATTTTTTGGTCTAACAATTTCCTGTCATGAATTAAATATATTGATTTTATGCTGGGTTTTTCTTTTTTTTCCCCTGTAGATTTGCCGCACAAATCCAATGAATCATGATGACAGCCTTTACAGCCTAAAATCATCCTTTCTTTCAATCTTTTTTCTTTTTGTATACAAAAAACCAGAGATTTCTTGCCTGCCATTAAACCTTTGATAAATGCTCCCGATTCTTGTGGGTATTTTTTTCAAATGTTTAATCTTGCCAAATCGAACTTTGAGTTTGTTACATTTGGAAATATTTTTATTTCAAGGGTCCGAATAAATGTTATACTTAAATAACAATGTTTTATTATTGTACTTCCAGGGAAGGAGTAACGCCCTCCCCTACATCTTGGTGTAGTAGCTATCGAAAAGGGAGCCTTCGGGTTACCCTCGACTATGGTCACCAACTTTACTTACTTATTATTGTACTTACTTATATTAGGATCGATGTTTAAAACAAAAGTTATTCTCTTAATAACCCTTAATATGGTTTTAAAGGAATATGGCTCCTTTGTTTAATGACATATCAACCTTCGTGGGTTATTTAATGCCAAAGACATCCTAGCAAAAAAATTGTACTGGTATCATTAAAACCATAGCTGTGGGTATAAAAGTATTCAAATCTTTCCGAAGGTTCATTAGTCCGGAAGTGAACGTTATAGAGTGACCGGAGTTCGAGTTCGAGTTCGCTTACATCGAGGCCGCAGTCCAACATTTGAACAGTTAAGCCACGAGAATTAACCGCTGCCATATTTTAGAAGGAATATCCAAGTATAAATATCTATAGTTTGGCCAGAAAAACGTAATTGGATCCAGTTTGGTGAAACCAGATAATGATTGGTTGTTTAGTTAATTGGCATATCAACCTTTGATAGTTATTTAAGGCAAATCCTATATATATATATATATATATCCCATGCTGCTAGCACGGATTTCCCTCTCCCTCTCACTATCCGTCCCTATCATCTATCGCTCTTGGTAGGTCCTCCAGATTACACCGTTTGTCTGCATAGAGTGGTTGTAAATAGGTTCTAATTGGTCGTCGAACACTTGCACATCCGTGTGAAAGGGTCCACACACACACACACACACATATATATGTGTGTGAGCATGTGTGAGTGTGTATGTGTATGAATGTGTGATTTCAAGTGAAAAGTTTGTAGCCAACTTAATCATTAAACGAATTAGACCTCACTTTTTTGTTTGCACACAGTTAAATAGTTTCAAGCATTACTAATTCAACTTCATATTAATTTTAGATCAATGAACAATTTGTTAGATACAAATTAGAAAAACCGGTCGCCTCAGGTGGTGTAATGGTGAACAAGTTCGACTAGCAAACCTCCACGAGTGAGTTCAAGTCTCATCGGGTGTCACTTTTATATGGCCTTATTCCACATCTAAGCAAAAAGTAAATTGAGGCACCTCTGGTAGTGTAGCGGTTAGAAAGCTAGACTAGTTAACCTCCATGAGTGAGTTCGAGTCTTATTGGGTGCCCTAATACATACGGCCTTAAGCTGCATCTTATCAAAAAGCTTAGTAAATTGCTGCCAATCAGAAAAACGAAACGTGTCGATGCGATAAGTCTTCTATTTTGTCTGAAGTTAAATTGAAAGAAAGGTTATTTACACGACTTTAAAAGACTTCTAATACAGAATTTCATGGTATGATGAATGACCAGAAACAAGTGTATTTGGGGGTATCATTTGAATAAGTTTAAGGGGTTGAGTTGTGAGATGAGTTCTAGAGTCCATGTTTTGGATTGGCATTCATAGTTTTTCCCAAAAAATCTTGAGTGAAAAACAAAATGAATAATTTCATTAAGAGATAGTAAGAATGGACCAGCAAAGTTGGAATATTAGTTAATTGGAGACAATAGATAGATCGTTCATAAGCATCTACCTAAATGAAGATCTACCAGAATGGAGATCTATCAGAATGGAGATCTACCGGGAAAAGATCTACCAGAATAAGGATCTACAAGAATAAAGATCTACCAGAATAAGGATCTACTAGAATAAAGATCTACCAGAATAAGGATATACTAGAATAAAGATCTACCAGAATAAGGATCTACTAGAATAAAGATATACCAGAATGAAGATCTAGCAGAATGTAGATCAATCAGAATGGAGATCTACCGGGAAAAGATCTACCAGAATAAGGATCTACAAGAATTAAGATATACCAGAATAAGGATCTACAAGAATAAAGATCTACCAGAATAAGGATCTACTAGAATAAAGATCTACCAGAATAAGGATCTACTAGAATAAAGATCTACCAGAATAAGGATCTACTAGAATAAAGATATACTAGAATGAAGATCTAGCAGAATGTAGATCTATCAAAATGGAGATCTACCGGGAAAAGATCTACCAGAATAAGGATCTACAAGAATTAAGATATACCAGAATAAGGATCTACAAGAATAAAGATCTACCAGAATAAGGATCTACTAGAATAAAGATCTACCAGAATAAGGATCTACTAGAATAAAGATCTACCAGAATAAGGATATACTAGAATAAAGATCTACCAGAATGAAGATCTAGCAGAATGTAGATCTATCAGAATGGAGATCTACCGGGAAAAGATCTACCAGAATAAGGATCTACCAGAATAAAGATATACCAGAATGAAGATCTACCGGGAAAAGATCTACCAGAATAAGGATCTACCAGAATAAAGATATACCAGAATGAAGATCTACCGGGAAAAGATCTACCAGAATAATGATCTACCAGCATAAAGATATACCAGAATGAAGATCTAGCAGAATGGAGATCTATCAGAATGGAGATCTACCGGGAAAAGATCTACCAGAATAAGGATCTACCAGAATAAAGATATACCAGAATGAAGATCTACCGGGAAAAGATCTACCAGAATAAGGATCTACCAGAATAAAGATATACCAGAATGAAGATCTAGCAGAATGTAGATCTATCAGAATGGAGATCTACCAGGAAAAGATCTACCAGAATAAGGATCTACCAGAATAAAGATATACCAGAATGAAGATCTAGCAGAATGTAGATCTATCAGAATGGAGATCTACCGGGAAAAGATCTACCAGAATAAGGATCTACTAGAATAAAGATCTACCAGAATGAAGATCTACCAGAATGGAGATCTATCAGAATGGAGATCTACCGGGAAAAGATCTGCCAGAATAAGGATCTACTAGAATAAAGATCTACCAGAATGAAGATCTACCAGAATGGAGATCTATCAGAATGGAGATCTACCAGGAAAAGATCTACCAGAATAAGGATCTACTAGAATAAAGATCTACCAGAATGAAGATCTACCAGAATGGAGATCTATCAGAATGGAGATCTACCAGGAAAAGATCTACCAGAATAAGGATCTACCAGAATAAAGATATACCAGAATGAAGATCTAGCAGAATGTAGATCTATCAGAATGGAGATCTACCGGGAAAAGATCTACCAGAATAAGGATCTACAAGAATTAAGATATACCAGAATGAAGATCTACCAGAATGGAGATCTATCAGAATGGAGATCTACCGGGAAAAGATCTGCCAGAATAAGGATCTACAAGAATAATGGTACAGGGCTACCAAAGTTTTGGAGGCAAAAACCATTAGAAGTTTCAAAGACTACAGTAGTTATATGCAAAAAATTAAATCTAAATTTTTTTAATTCAATGTGAGTATTTACCCAATTTTTCGGGTAACAACCAGATGTAATACAAGGTTAATCTTTAAGCAGAGTACAGCTTGTCTAAATTCAAAGTTTTCCATCTAATACTATGCTGCTCGCATTTCCAAAGCTAAAAATCCCAGTCTTCTCTACTGTTGACTCATAGCTGGCGGGGAATAACAGTTGGTTTCATGCCTTTCCAATGCCAAAAACCAAAGAACAACCTCATCCAGGATTTGAACGCAGGTCTCCAGTTCCATTTGCAGTGTGATAATTATCACGCTAAACACGCCTTCTCATTCACTTAATAAATGTTTTTAAAAACTAAACTTAAATGATATTTTTGAAAAGAAATAATTTTAAAATGATTTAAGGTTGTTTGTAAAATAGTGTCCGATTTTAACTTTTATTCATGAATCAATAAATTTAAACAATGTTTTAATCAATGAAAATAAGATCCCTAACGTTCCTGCATTTCTGTCATCAATTAACAAAGACATTGATGCATGTATGAAGAAGTCAGGTCTTGATACCAAGAAATTTTTAAATGTAGTTTCTAATTCTCCTTTGGGATGGGATGATTTTTAGCATAAAAAGATGCTTCAGAAAATGGTAGTCGATGGGTGAGAGATCAAGAGAACATGGGGAAAATTCTCATATCCCAAGTCAGTGAGCTTCTGCTGTGTCATCCTGGGAACATGTACCCAAGCATTGTCATGAAACAAAATTATGACAAATAAAAAAGTGTAAACGTATCACTTTTTTTTTTTTTTTTTTTTTTTTTTCATTTTCAGGATTTGGGACAACCAACCTTCAAAATCAAATTCTGAAAAAAGTGATAGAAAATTAACGAAAACGACACTTTAATCATTCGGAATGGGAATTTTTAATACAACTGATTTTACAATACGTCAATAAAGAATTTCAACAGTTTATACAAAAATCGGACAATATTTTCCGAAATACCTAATTAATGAATACATTCAAATTTATTATTTACTATAAATTCATTTAATATCTTTTTGACTTTAAAGTAAAATGTGTTCCAATAGAAAGTTTAAGTATATTTTTACAGTATTCTTTAAAGCTAAAACAAATCAATATTCAAAAGCGAGACTGTTTTTGATAACCATAATTCTGCAGACCAGTGTAATTTGATTTAATTTGTACCTTTCAAAAATCTGGAACTTATATTTCGTCAGTATAGGATGGTTTTTGTTAAAACGTTTGTCTCTCGGTATTCAGAGATTTGCAGTCAGCCCAATGACGTAAAGAAAATAATTTCCAGCAAGGACAGAATATACATGTATATGATTATAAGTGTATATGATAAGTATGACGTGTTGATATGTGGAATCGAAGAATGGTCCCCAAAGCCTTTGTTTTATATTTTTAAAAATATGGAAGCAAAGCTATTAGGGGGAGTTAAAAGTATTGCAATATTTTAGAAACGGAAGGCAAAACGAGAAAGTTCCGGGTGTTTTAACTGAAGTAAGGAAGGCGACAAATCACACTTGACTGCAAGATGCTGAGATCGCCTGATACTCTCCAATTGCAAACACACCGGATATGAATCAGCGACTTTGAGTACAGCCTTGGAATTCACGGTTTTAGGCCTACATGATCTTGTCGACGTCCTTGTAACTCAAGCGAAATTTTTTGAACTATCAGGTAACTTTACTGTGATCAACTTCGTCTTCTCTTTTCACATAATAAATCTTTTTGCTTGCATCCGCGGCGTTATAGACCAGTTCGAATTTAGAAAGCATAATTTCCCGAATTAGACTACATTGCACGTTTAAATCACACATAGAGTAAAACAATGCACAACGTGTCAGCGCGCTATCTAACACGTTACTAGTAATCATAGCGGGTACCTACCACGTCTTGAACTGCTTCAGTCACGGGATATATGCACAATGACTAAGCACCTACCAAAATATGGCAAAACTTTTGACTCACAATGAAAACTGAAACTTCAGTGTGAAAAAAAAACTCTTACTTTTTTACAAAGAAATTCGGTAACTATCAAAAATCATTTTTTCTCTTCTAATATTTACAGTGAGCAGTGGAAACTTGAGGATAGATCATTAGGTCGAGGAATTTTCTTATTTTCCAAGTGCCTATCCCATTTCAAGACCTAAGAGCCATTTATCATGCGGGCACTTAAACATTAAAACTGATCTTTTTTATACAACAAACATATCTCTAAGTTCGTTCTCTGGTTTGGATATGAAAAATAGTATACGTATTTTTAAAAAGGAAAAAACTCTAAAAGAACGAGAGAATTTTTCTGAGTTTTTTTTTCCACGGAATGCTCAAAGTGAAATTTTAATCAGAAGTTTTACAGACCAGAAATTATTTTCGTTTTGATAAGTAGAACGTTCATTTATCCCTAACAGAGCTTGGAAATATATGTCTTCTAACTAGGGTGAGACAAAAGTTTCTCTATGATTGTAAGTACGTCTATAATCAGGCAAGGTTATGTAGGTCTAAAGCTGTGGATTCCGAGGCCGTTTTCCAAGCAACAGAATCATATCTGGGGAGTAGCAATTGGAAAGTATCAGGTGAGCTCAGCATCTCACAACCCTGTGTGGTTCGTTACCTTCGTTAAAAGCATCCAAAGTTGCTAAATTGTTCGTTGCATTACTAAAATATTCCAAAACTTTTTTGACTCACCCCTAGTATTTGCAATCTTCTGAATCATTGATGATAGCTTTGCAAAGATTCAGCCCTTTCTCCCGGTCGATACTGTATATGATTAGTGTCTAATGTCATTTTTCCAATTCAATTTTGCCCATAGTCTAGGTTAGGCTTCGCTTATATCCCTGATCAAGCTAATCACCTTCCACAATAAATTCTATTTTGTTTTATATTATACCCGCCTGGAGATTTGAGGGCGGGCTGCCACTTTTAAATATTAGCCCTCCTCTGTGATATTCCTAAGAGCTTGTGATTACAATCTGGCAAAGCTAATCTTTCTTATCTTCTTACCTTAATCCAGACACTAAATTGGCATATGTGTGTAAAGGGGTGGGTCTTTCTCTGGATATGTTTGTTTATATTAGTATGCTTGTCTGTCATTTTGTTTTATGTATGCAAGTATATATATATATATATATATATATATATATATATATATATATTACGTATGTGTGTGTACAATATTTACTTGTCGGTGTGTTTTTATATGCATATGTATGGTTTGGGAGGTGTATGCATGCCTGTGTATACGAATAAGAGTAATTATATGTGTACATATATGCGTATACGTATGTGTGTATACGTACATAGAGTTGATAGCAAACGTGTGAAACTATTAGATGCAATATGTAGCTCTAATTTCTATTCATACTGCCTCCTCCTCCTCCTCCTCCTTCTCCCTCCCTCTCTCTCTCTCTCCATTTCATATCTCTCTCTCTCTCTCTCTCTCTATATATATATATATATATATGTGGTTTCATATGTATGTGGTTTCATACTGCCTTTCTCCTCCTGTCGCTCTCTCTCTCTCTCTCTCTCTCTCTCTCTCTCTCTCTCTCTCTCTCTCTCTCTCTCTCTCTGTTTCATATATATATGTGTGCGTGGTTTCATATATATGTGGTTTTACACTGCCTCTTTCTCCACCTGTCGCTGTCTCCTTTCTCTTTCTCTCTCTCTTTCTCATATATATATATATATATATATATATATATATATATATGCATGTGTGTGTGTGTGTTAAGATAGCTTTGTAACAAAGTCTTACTTAGATATATATGCTCTATCACCAATATTGAGCACTGTTTATAGATATATAAAACTACACACACACACACACACACACACTATCATGTATTGATTTTAATCCTCACTAAGTGTTCCATACTTTTGGCCTTATGCTGAATTTTTCCTTGTTTTTGGATGTAATATCACGTGATGAAATGGTTAACGAGATAAGTTAACAGACTATTATTAGTGCGTTTGATTCTTACTGGGTGCCCTCTATCTCTGTTCTGGTACAACAAAGAAGAAGATAAAGAAAAAGAAGAAGACGAAAAGATGAAGACGAAAAGATGAAGACGAAGAAGACCACTTTATTTACTATAAAGAAATTAATTGCAAAATTCAATTCCTGCAAGGGGAGTATGATCTTATCCTAGAAGGTACTCTTTCGCCTAACCCGCCAATCTTAGTAAATAAGTCTATATGATCATCCAGAAGGGGGTTTGTATTATGAGAAAGGCACTCTAAATTTATAACCTTGGTTCATACCAAGCTAAACTAGGAAATGTGCCTGTTTTCACCACACGTATTTAAACATATGTACACTTACGCTTCAGTTCGTCAATCGAGAAAATCATATTCACTCCGAATTCAGAAAAAATAAACTTAATTTCTTTTGCTGTTCACATCTAAATATTTCAGAACGGAGGAAAAAGATTAGCGAGTTGACCTAAGATCAAGAGAAAGCGACAAATGTCAAAGACTGACAAATATTTACCCAACATAATTCAATGTTTGCTAACGGGTTCTTCACGGATGGTAAAACGTTACACTTCGCAAATGCTGTTTGTGTAAAAAAGTGAAAGATGCTTCTTTTTTTTATCTCTTTATCTTATGGAATCCTCTGAGTTGAGGAAAGGATTTAGAAATTATTTTTAACAAACATTTCTGCTTTGATAATTTCTTTTTTTTTTTTTTTTCATCTTTTTTTAAAATCAAATTTGCCTTATTTTAAACAGAAACGTATATATATATATATATATATATATATATATATATATATATATATATATATATATATATATATTGACGTTTCTGTTTAAAATACGGCAAATCTGATTTTAAAAAGATGAAAAAAAAGAAACCCACGTGTATATATGTATATATATATATATATATATACATATATATATATATTATATGTGTGTGTGTGTGTGTGTGTGTGTGTGTGTGTGTGTATTCACGTGGGTTTGTGTACGTGAATATGTCTGTATGTTTGTACAAATATGAATAACTACATGTATGTTTATATGTATTCATACATGCATGCATATATACATGTGTGTGTGTGTGTGTGTGTGTGTGTGTGTGTGTGTGTGTGTGTGTGTGTGTGTGTGTGTGTGTGTGCATAAGTACTTATATTCATATATACTATTATATATTCATGCGAGGTGTAAGTGTGCATGTATGTATATTTGCTTATATGAATATCAGCGTGTGTGTTCGTGTGTGTGTGTGTGTATGTGTGTGTGTATGTGTGTGTGTGTTCATACATACGTGAGTATATGTCGTGTGCTTCAACGTTTATGCAAGTATGTGAATTTGTATATGTGTAAGTGTAGGACTGTGTGTGTGTGTGTGTGTGTGTGTGTGTGTGTGTGTGTGTGTGTGTGTGTGTGTGTGTGTGTGTGTGTGTGTGTGCTTATGTAAATATCAATATATATATGTGTTTATACATGTATGTGTACATGTGTGTGCCTGAGTATTTATTTGAATTGGTACTTATTAGTGCATGCGTATGCGTGTGTGTGTGTGTGTGTGTATGTGATATAAATATCCATATATGTGTGCGTGTGTGTATGCGTTCATCTAAGAATGTGTATACAGTATTCGCCGGAGAGTTTATTTTTAGGCGTGTGTTTATGCATGTGTGCTTATACGGTGTATACCTTGGTGCTTTCCCCCATGGGGGTTGAGCACTCTGGCGAAGGAATTGTCGGCCGCCGCTAGCGTAATGCAAAGCTCTTCGAAAGAATTGAGCACTCTGGTAGCCGATAGGGTATTAAAAATGTGAACAAAGGCTGCTGTTGCTGCTGTTGCTAAAATAAATACCTTAAAATTCCCTTGGTCCGCTTGGTGGCCGAGAGGTCTGGAACTTAGTCTAGCGTAAAGTTGGACGGGTTCCGATCCCGGCTTCGAGCGTCCTGCGTGTCTAGCCACACTGAAGAGTTCTGATAGAACGAAACAGTCTGTCTGTGGATGACAATATATATATATATGCAGGTATGTATATATGATTGTATCAGTGCTTATACAAATATTAATGTGTGTGTTTGCGTGAGTATGTTCATGTATATGGTGTATGCCCGAGTGCTTATGTGTGTATGTAAGTTTGTTTGTGTCTACAAATGATTATCTGTGTGCTTATAGCAACAACCACTGGTGTACGTATTTATGCGTGTATATATGGTGCACGTGTCGGTTTTGAGCAATTTGAAGTACCCCTTCATTACCATTACTCTCAGGTTTAATCTTTTACTAGGGATTATTTTGAACAATAAACATAAATATTTGTGTTAAATAGCAATGCTTGAATCCATTTAACTGTGTGCAAACAATAAATAACAATAATGGAAACCATTTAACGCTGTGCAAACAAATGAGTTCTAACTCGTTTAAAAATTAAGTTACCAACAAAATATTCACTTGAATATCATATATATATATATATATATATATATATATATATAGGATTTGACATAAAATAAACCACAAATGTTGATATGTCATTAAACCAAATAAACTAAGCTAAGTAATGGATCTGTAACAAGACCACCAGTGAATATCTAAAATTGCGTATAGTTTTAAATCATATATATATATATATATATACCTTTTTGAAAAACAAAATCCGGTCACTTTAGGATTATAAATTGATTTCCATCCTGCTATGAATATTGATATGAATCAATAACTCCAAATTTAACAGGACATATCCATTAGGATCTGAAGAAGTCCTGTTAGATTTGGGGTTATTGATTCATATCAATACTCATAGTGGGATGGAAATAAATTTATAATCCTAAAGTGACCGGATTTTAGTTTTTCTTCAAGGAATTATTGCTCTGTGATGTCAATTACATTGAGCTCTTTACCAGGAATATTTAAATATTCGAAGTTTGAATTATTTAATTGTCCTGACTGAATTATTCCCGACTCCGGATTGACTGGACTGAAGAATACACACACACACACACACACACACACATATATATATATATATATATATATATATATATATATATATATATATATATAAACAAAGATTTGGCATTAAATAACCCTCAAGATTTGATATGTCATTAAACAAAAGAACTTGACATAACAAGTTGTTGTTCGTCTATACGTGTTCATGCACACCTGATTATACGATGCGTGCATAAGTTTATATGCATGTATGTGAATTTGTATGTATGTGTATATGATTGTATGTATACTTACATGAATTTCCATGTGTGTGTTCATGTATGCGTATGTATTGGTGTGCTTGGGTATTCATGTGCGCATGCGTGTGAATGTGATTGTGTGTCTGTGTGTGCGCGCTAATATGAATATACAGGAGTTCTTTCTTGTGTGTTTATGTCTATTCATGCGGGCGTACATCACCTCTGGCCTCAGGGGGCCGTCCCCCCAGGCTTTAACCCTCTTCGGAGGGGTTGGGTTTATCGCCCGGCGCCTGAGGCGCCCCGAAAAGGGAAATGCCGACGGGGTCCGAGGCATTTTTGGAACTGCCTATCGCGTTGGGCTTCGGCCCTGCGACAGAACCCACCTTAAAAACGGCCTTGTGCCATATTCGTACGTTGGTGAACGTAGGATAAATACAGTACATATACAGTAGGTGCCTCAGTTTTTAACGTGAATATCTGAATTTATTCGAGTGTGTATATAATTGTGTGCGTGTGTGTGTGTGTGTGTGTGTGTGTGTGTGTGTGTGTGTGTGTGTGTGTGTGTGTTTATACGAATATCCACAGGTGTGTTCATGTGTGTAAGTTCATGCCTGTTTCTGTATATCGTGTTTATACGTGTTCGCGCATTCGCGCCGTGTGTGTGAGTGTGTATATACTTACACGAATTTCCTCATGAGTATTCGTGTTTGTGTGTGTGTGTGTGTGTGTGCGTGTGTGTGTGTGTGTGTGTGGAAATGTTCATCTGTGTACATTTATATCATTGTACGCATATGTGTACAACTGCGTGCGTGCGTGCATTGGGTTTGGCTCGTGCGCATATCAAATTGGGCTTTGATTCTAAAAATATAAACCTTCAAAATGAATAATGGTACGAACCCTTTTATACCTCCAGCATGGGTTAAATAGTATCATTGCCCTTCTTCAATAGGGATAACTTTGGTATTAAATAACCCACGAAGGTTGATATGCCATTACTCAAAGAAAACACACCAAACCAATTACCTGATGTAGTTGGAGACGTCAACTAAAAGTAAAACTGGCGACCGTAGCCGAGGGCGACCAGAAGGCTCCCTTTTCAATAGCTGCTACACCGAGGTGTAGGGGAGGGCGCTACTCCTTTCCCTGGATTGCTCCACTTGATACGTACCTTATACTGATGAGTGTTAAGCAAGGAGGTATCAAGTACCATTTTTAAAGTCTTCGGTATGACGCGGCCTGGGATTGAACCCCGGTCTCCCGGGCCATTGGCGAACACTCTACTCACTAGGCTAATGAATTAGTTATCTTTTATTTACCGTATTTGACGGCATATAAGACGAACGGATGCATAAGACGCACCACGATTTCAGCACGGCAAATCCAGAAAAAAATTAATAATTAGTAGATTTTTTTTTAGAGTAGAGTGTTCGCCAAGTGTCCGGGAGACCAGGGTTCAATACCAGGTCGAGTCATACCAAAGACTCAAAAAATGGTACTTGATACCGCCTTGCTTAGCACTCAGCATTATAAGGTTCAGATCAAGGGTAAAGTGGAGAAATCCAAGGAAGGGAGTAGCGCCCTTTCATACACCTCGGTGTTGTAGCTATCGAAAAGGGAGGCTTCTGGTCACCCTCGACTAAGGTCGCCAATTTTACTTTACTTACAGCCAAGTTTATATTTATGTGGTGTGATTTTGGTTTAACAAGCGATGATTACAATTTAACAAAAATTAATTAAAAAAAAGAATACAAGCCAATAAAAACTTCATTGTATTCAAAGATAAGATAAATAAAAATTTAAAAAAAAACAACTTCAATAGCATATAAGACGCAGGGGAATTTTAAAAGATATTTTTACTAAAAAAATGTGCCTTATATGCTGTCAAATACAGTATTCTATAATTCAATTTAGTATTTCTGAATTTATTATTGTTCACCATAGAGTAAGAGTTTAGAATTAAATCTTTTTATTCAATTTCTTGATATATAATATCCGTTCACCTTATAATATTACGTGGAAATGTTCCACGTGGTGCAATGGTTATCCTCTTAGGAAATGGATCCGACGACCCGAGTTCAAATCCTAAAGACAGTTTACATTTCTTATCGAACTAATACCCTTTGGGAAGGTAAACATTCAACGATAGATAAATAGTAAAGCAGAGGGGGCTATTTAACCTTGGTATGGCAACCAGTCTAGAAAAAGGAAAAGTGAATTTAAACTTGTAAAACCCCGCATAAAAACAGACCTTGTGTCATATCCTGCTCGTGAGGAGGAATTGACAAATACATTTCTATATAATATTACAATATGAGATATATGCAGTAAAAGTAGGTCTCTATCAGATTTCGACGACCTCAATCCTTTTTTAAATATCATGAACGCATTAAACTTACAAAGATTCCATGGTTAAAAAGAAGTGCTTCAGTAATCGGCCCGAAATCATTTAACGATTTCACCAACTGAAGACCCAGGGGGACGACCACCGAAGCGATGTAATGGCCAAATATGAGAGGATACAAAAATATCTTTACTGAAGGCGAAAAGACTGACAAAACACTAAATGAAATGAAAATGTTGTGTGAATAAATATGTGAAAGGAACCGTTATGCTTTCATAATAATAATAATAATAATAATAAACGGCCACATGGTATATGCACAAACCAGAATCAGTCCTGGAGAATGAAACACACAAAATTCTCTGGGATTTTGAAACAGATTACCTAATCCCGGCTAGAAGACTTAGTGATAGTTTTTAAAAAAAAAGAGAGAAACTGAAGAATAGTGGGCTTTGCCGTCTAGGCCGACTACAGAGTAAATCAATGAAAACACAATAAGTCACAAATACTGAGATCTTACGTGAGAATTAAAAAAAAGCTATGGAATATGAAGGTGACAGTAATACTAATTGTAATTTGTGCTCTTAGTACAGTCACCGAAGGATTGGTAAAGAGACTGAAGGACTTAGAAATAACAGGACGAGTGGAGATCATCCAAACTACTGCATTATTGAGATAGGCTAGAATACTGAGAAGAGTCCTGGAGACTTGGGGAGACTTGTTGTCATTCTGACTCTTGTGACCATCAACTAACGCTGGAGTGAAAAGAGTAATACAACAACAGGAAAAGATAAACCACCTTATATTTAGAGATGATATTAAGATATTTGCCAAGAATGAAAAAAAAAAGCAGAAACTCTTAGATAAATTATGAGAATCTACAGCCGAGAGAAAGGAATTTTTGATTGAAAAAATGTACCATACTTATGGTGAAATAAAGGAAAAGAGAAATATCGAAAGGACTAGAACTTCCAATCGTAATCTGTGCCCTAGAGCAGACTGGGTTCTTCAGCCTTGGTGAGGCAGCTAGTCTAGGAGAAGGGAAACTCTGAATTCAAACCTGTTAAACTCTGCTTAAAAATTGACCTTGTGTCATATCCTGCTCGAGCAAAGAGGTTGGTAAAAATGGGTAATCTGTGCCCTTGAACGATCCCAAAATATATGAAAAAGAAACTGTGGCATTTGGAGATTAAAAAAGAATCGAGACTATTCACACTAGTGCAATATGAACTAGAATACTTAGCGTAGTCCTGGAGACCAGAGGAAACTTGCTGTAACTGATGTTAAAACACGCAAGCAGTAAAACAATATTATTGATAATGATTATTATGCGGTATTACGGACTGAGGCGAAGCAAAACATGTAAATAACAAATTCAGCTCATTGTTATAGGTACTATAAGCAAAGTACCCGTGGTGTCATGGTTATCGTCGTAGGAAATGGACACGGCGACACGAGTTAAAATCCTGGACGAGACTGATAGCATTTCACATAGCACTAATCCAATGATTCTCCCTCCAACTATGGGTAAATAGTAGGGCGGACTAGGTTCTTCAGCCTTGGTGAGGCGACTAGTCTAGGAGAAGGAAAACTCTGAATTCAAACCTGTTAAACTCCGCTTAAAAATTGACCTTGTGTCATATCCTGCCTGAGCGGAGGGGTTGGGTAAATATGATAAGCAAAGTACAGTCTGAGTTTTCTCAGAATTGACGCCAATGTATTCAGTCTCATAGGTAAGCTATATGAGAGACACTACCTTCGCTTGCCCAGTCAGCTGGGGCTGTAGAATACACTGACTGCAGCTCTGCAGAGGGATAAGACCCCCCCCCCCACCATGAGTGTCCTGGATATGACACTAAACAATCTGATGGTGAGGTTCCAGTGATGCTGGGACTTTGGGAAATGCGGAACACCCCTTCATTGCCATTGCTCACTGGTCCACTCTGCCCGGCGTCGTAGCATCTGATAGGGCCCTATCTATGGGTTAAATAGAACTAACGGCATACTTATGCTAAACTGAATTGTTTGAGTAAAGTGAATAGCTTGAAATAGAAATGTTTTTGACAATTAAACCGTACTTACATTTAAACTGCGTGCTTATGCTAAACTAAATTATTTGAAATGGAAATGTTTTTTGACATTGGAACTGTACTTACACTAAACTGATTTGTTTAATATAGAACTGTTTTGACATTTAACTGTGTGTAAACAAAATCTGTACTCATACTAAACTGAATTAGCTGAATTAGAACTACTTGACTAAACTGAATAGCTTGAAATAGAAATGTTTTTTAAAATTAAACTTTACTCACATTTAAACTGCGTGCTTATTCTAAACTGAATTGTTTGTAATAGAACTGATTATTTACATAAAAATGGATTTGGCGTTAAATAACCTACAAAGGTTGATATGCCATAAAACCTAACCAACCAACCAACCAACCCTCCGTTCGCACAATTTTATATAGTAATTTATTACGAGGATGACTGCAAAATATCAATTGATCTGTTTAAGTAGTCTCTTTTATAATGGTTCTGGCGCTCTTGGCAGTTACTTAGTTCGCCTTTTGTTTAGTTGGTGCTGAATGAACGCGCGTTACACAGGCAGAATTAAAACTCAGTTCCCTGATTAACAGTTTGGTCAACTCCCAAAATCTATGTACAGAAAATTAATATCAGGATCAAGAATTTCTATCATGAACTTAATATGAATACGTATCAAGTTATATTTACTTTTTTATTTCTTAACATGACAAACAAGAATGTTAATCGGAGTTACTGACGTATTTCATGATTTGTAATGATTTGCATAAAAAGCCTTGTCAATTTGGCAGTCTCAAAACTTGACTTATTGATTATTACTGAAAATAAACATCGTAGTATATTGGACCAAATGAGTAGAGACCGGGGTTCAATCCCAGGTCGAGTCATACCAAAGACTCAAAAAGTGGTACTTGATGCCGCCTTGTATGCACTATAAGGTGAGTATTAAGGGTAAAGTACAGCAATCTTGGGAATGTATAAGCGCCCTCTCCTATATCTCGGTGTAGTAGCTATTGAAAAGGGAGCCTTTGAGTCACCCTCGATTAAGGTCGCCACCAACAATAGAATTTTCGCACGAATGTTTCTAAATGTTTCCAACAAATTCTGTGGCTCTGATTAAAGAAATGACGTTCATTTTTATTCATCTCGTATCATTTTTGTGTGACTAGAATACTGTATATCTGGTAAAATCAGAGCTGTGATAAAATGATGTTCTGAAGCAAATCATGGGTTTGTAGCTTCCGGGTTATGTAATGAAATGAAATGGTACCTCGTTGTCTGAATTTCAGAATGAAATTCATAGAACTTTTTTCCTTTTTTATTTTTTTCATATGCAAAATTTTCTTTCTCTACTTTTAATTGATGATTCATTGAATTCTGTACAATTGATTTTGGGGATTAATGATATTTGAGACAATGACTTTATTTCAACCTGTCGACGAGGAAACTACTTTGGAAATACACGCTGAGGTTTATTAAAATTCTGGAATTTGTTTAAGAATTTTCGCCAACTTTTGTTAAAATTTTAGCATTTTTCTCTAATTCTAATGTTGTTGCCTCTGATATTTCAGAGCTATTGAGGTTTATTTAAATCTTTTAACTTTCAAAGACTATTGAAATCTTCAATATTACTTTATACGTGCATTTGTTTGGATTCACAGGGAAAACATTTTCTGGCAATTTTTTTTATTTGAACTAATTAGATCCTCAAACTGACCGCAATTTTTGTTATTTTTCGAAAAAAAGTATTTAACATTTTATAAGGGGGTTCACTTTCCCATAGTAATTCAATGTAGAATGACCACTCATTTCGGGAAAAAGCATCAAAAAAAGGTATCCCCTTGGAAGTAAAACAATTGAAATTTTTCCTGTCTGGTTATTTATCTTTTCCAATGCTGTGGCCCGGAAATAAATAATGATTTCGTTAAAATGTGAAAGTGAACTCACCTTAGAGAATATTAATTTTTTTTTTCTTGAATAAAAAACTGCGGTGAGTTTGAGGGTCTAATTACATCAAATCGCAAATAAAAATTTCTAGAAAAATTTTCCGTATGACCTTGAACGAATGTACATTTACTTTTTTCTAAGATTATAAAATTTATTTCATTGAATGAATCGTGCATGGGTATACACAGTTAAGTTTTTCATTTAGGCTTTTTAGCAAGAAAAGTCTTCATCTAATTCACAAGATTCTCAGAAAACTCTCAGCTTGCATATATATATATATATATATATATATATATATATATATATATATATATACACTACAAGTCAAATGTATTGGCCGCCCTCAAATTTTTAGTTCTCATCTTAAAAGTGTTATTATTAATGAAACAAGTTAAGCACTACGATGTTTTTATTTATTCTACTAAATACAGATCTTCCTCAGTGACTTTGTCTTTAGTATAATCAAATATCTTTTGAAAATTTGATTTGAGGGCATTTTTACATCTTTAATACTAAAAATGAAAAATTTCTATAACTACAGTAGATTATACTATCCGAAGACATCAAGAAAAGAAACAAAACTAGATCTAAAGTAGGGTTGGTAGACCAAAAGCAACAAGGGCAGAGGAGAATTTCATCAGTTACTTGCTTGCATGAAAGAAGGCTGACTGCTCTAAACATCACTGCACAAATGAATCAAAGTTATGAAAAATGTGAGAAGACTCCGTGAAGCTGGCTTTTAAAGCAGAATTGCTGTTAAGAAACCACTTTTGCGAAAGCAAAACAATGTCAAAAGGCTCCAGTTTACCAAGGCACACAAAAACCGGTCAATAGAGTAATGAAATATAGTCATTTGGACTGACGAATCAAAGTTCAAAATCTTTGGGTCAAATAAGACGGTCTATGTGCGATGAAGAGTTGGGGAAAGAGCTGCAATTCCCTGTATCACACCGGCCGTAAAGAATGAATGAGGCTCTGTCATGGTGTGTGTGTGGGGACTTTTGCCGATTGCAAAGTCGGGGATTTGTACCAGGTGATGGGCAAATTGAATCAGACTGGCTATTACAGCATACTGCAGCAACACATGACCTTATCTGGAACGCGGCTTGTGGGTCAAGGATTTGTGCTCATGCCCCAAAATAACCCAAAACATATGTGAACTCTGCTAGAGGTACATTTAAAGCAAAGCACACCCTTCAATGAGCGGACTAAAATCCCATCTAACTTGTGTGGGATGAACTTGACCAAAAAGTCAGAGCAAAACAACCCATAAATACGGCTCACCTCTGGTAACTCTTGCAGGAAAACTGGGCAGAACTGTTTTCAATCTACTTCCAGTCTTTGGTGGAAAGAATGCTGAGAATCTATGAAGCTGAGAGAGCAGCCAAAGAGGGCATTTTGATAAATCAAAAGTTTTAGAAGTTTTTTTGTGTGTGTTATTTGGTTTAGATTTATAATCACTATTGCTCGGGAAGACTTGTATTTAGTATAATAAATAAAACTATAGTGACGCTCAACTCGTTTCATTAAAAAATAACACTTTTAGGATAATAAAAAACTTTAATGGTTGCCAAATACTTTTGACTGTTAGTATATATATATATATATATATATGTTTATATATATGAATATGAATTTGTATATATATATATATATACATACATATATATATATATATATATATGTGTGTGTGTGTGTGTGTGTGTGTGTGTGTGTGTGTGTGTGTGCGTGTGTGTTTAGATTTAATCAAAGTAAATGTACTTTAGATTTGAGTGTATACGAGGTGCCTTCAATACGTTTCCAGACTTTTTTCGTATGGGCACTTTTATTGATAGTACACACATGAAACTCTAGTACCCTTCCAAGGAATCTCATCCGGCTGCAATGCACTTATTTTACCGTTCCAACAACTTCTGGAAGGCCCCATGGAAGTCCTCTTGTGTGAGCGTGTCAATGACTTTCGTCACAGCCTGTTTCATCTCCTCAATTGTCTCGTAACGACAGCCTGTGAGCTTAGGGAATAGCCAAAAGTCACAGGGAGCAAGGTCTGGACTATAGGGAGGCTGAAGAACTGTCTTGATGCCCATCTTGGTCAAATAGTCTGTGACAAGGATGGAGTTGTGGACTGGTGCATTGTCCTGGTGGAAATGCCACTGATCCGATTTGAAGAGTGCTGGCCTCATCCGACGGAATCTCTTCCTGAACTCCCTTAAAACCGCAACATATTCCTTGTTGACTGTCTGTCCAGTGGGAACCCAGTACATGCAGATCGTGCCAGTGCTGTCAAAAAAAGAGATCATCAAAGTTTGTGGGTGGATTTGCTCTGTGTGGCCTTCTTGGGTCTGGGAGAGCCAGGATGCTTCCATTGGGAACTCTGTCTCTTGGTCCCTGGGTCATAGCAGTAGATCCAGCTTTCATCGCATGGCATTTTTTCCAAGTTTAAAACAGAATTTTATTGCATATCGTTCTTCTAAAGTATCCTCATGTCCAGATTGCATTTTTGTAATTCACCAGCTGTGACAATCAGGCTTTAGTATGGTGTATTCCAATTACTGCTGTAGCTGTTCATTTGAAGCTGAAATTATAAACATTGGTCAGTCACCTCATAAGATGTATAGCAATAACGTACTGAATGTTCAAGTCTACGACAATTTTGAATGCCTGTACTAAAAAAGTCTAGAAACTTATTGAAAGTACCTCGTATGTTTTTAGATTTGATCTACATTATTTCTTATATTTTAAACACCTGGGGTTTTGTTTTATTTTGATTTTTATCTATTTATTTAAATTATGTAATAAGCGGCATAAGGTATTAATTTATTTTGATTACAGAGTGAATATTATGAATGATATTTTTATATATTTTTATAGTACATAATAAAAATCATTAATATTAGTTAGAATGATTTGCTATTGGTATTGATTATTTAATGTTAATTATTATATTAAGTAATAACATATTGTGGTAGTTTTTTTATGTCAATTATTATTTTTGTTTTGTTAGCATTGATGTTATTAATATCTATAATAATTATGAGTTGATAATTAGTTTATAATGTTAAAAGTCTTGACGAGAAGTAGTAATAATTGTAATAGAAATATTAACTGAGATGATAATTCTTAATATGGTATCATCTATAATACTTGCTATGATTTTATTTATAAATTTAAGAAGTTGAGGTTTAGTAATAATATGAATATTATGATAATGTGTATGATGTAATGATAATCTTGAGGATATATAATATGCCGTATTTGTTTATGATTTTAGATAGTGACTGGTATAATTTTTATTTTTACTTTTGATATGATCAATTATATTGAATAGTACTAAAATGACAATTTTCTTAGGTTTTTTTTTTATGAGAATAGTATTAATATACAATATAATATGATTTAATTTTGTTTAGAGGTTATCAATTCCCCTGTAAGTTGTTTATAGTTAATAATTTTCTCTCCCCAAATCAATTTATTCCTTTATTCTACATTTTTTTACTTATTTCTTTCATTTGGGTTTAAAAGTTTGTTAGCCATCTCATAAAAAAAATTAGTGGAAAGGGAAGAGAAGTCAAAAATTGATACATCTTAATACAAGAATTGAATGACATTTGTCAAGCAGACAAAAAAAAAACAAATGGTCTAGTCTTTATTTAATAAAAAGATGAAAAAAATAAAAAGGCAAATGAAATTTGGGTCAGGGAGATAGGGTGACCGGAATTTTGTGGGTTTTTTTTTTAAATCTTCATTAGAAATTTCTCATTATTTCTTTGTCTGAAGATGCAGAACTAACATTTTAAAAATATAGGGTCTGCTAAAATAAATATTATTACAAAAAATATGGGTAATTTTTAAAGGTTTTTTCTTATATATATATATATATATATATATATATATATATATATATATATATATTGTTGTTGTTGTTTTTTTAATTTTTTGCTTTATGATTACTGAAACAAAAAAGAAACATCGCTGATTTGGTGAAATTTATATTTTCTATGGTATCATATAGTGTTGCTTTCAGTACGGAAAAAAACCAGATGTGCTGGGCAAAAATAAATGTTTCTTTAATCAGCACCTCGAACTTATAAGAAAATGTTAAAATATATCAAGGAGCAAGTCTTTTAGTTTGTGAAATCAGTCATCTTTTCTTGTTATTTTTTATCTACTTTGACCCCTTTTTAAAGACTTTCATGTCTATATGAAAACCTGTTAAACTACACAATATAGACACCGAATAAGTGAACATCATACAAATGAAGCGCTTATTTGTGCGGAATTACAATAGGGAAAAAAAGAGATTTTCAATTAATATAAATCAACTGAAAACGGTGTAGAAACCAAATAAATTTATTTTTTGCTGATCGTGTTTATCTTGGCCTAAGTCGTTGATTCTAAAGAGGACCTTGATCTATTAGCGGACGTGCCTGGTAGTGGGGATGTTTCTCACCCATGGTTTCCTCTGTTACTGTTTTATGTCTGTCCACGCAACTTCCGCTGTCTGTAGTCCATCAGATTTGGAGAAGCGACGGACAGGAAGCAACGCACATAAAAGTCTGCACAGACTGACATATTGACACACAATCTAAAAATGGCTGGAATGTTATTTGAATATAAATACGCAACACATATATATATCAATAAGCACACACACACACACACTTACAAGTACATAGAAGTATTCAAAAAACGGTAAGGCACTAAAACTGCATCTGGTGGCGCGGAGGCCTGGAATGGTAATACCTGTTAGGGTACCATCTATGTGTCGTTTCCTGTTTTTCATTACTAGCAGGGCGAATTTTTCTATGTCAAACTCCATTCCTATATCTTGACTGTATATTATCACTGTCTGTATTAAGGTTTCCAAATCACTTTCGTTTATTGTTATTATTATTATTATTATTATTTACTCATTATACTTTTTCACTTGAGCGTCAGCTGATGGTTTTTTACTTTTGAGTGACGACAAATCTCCTCAAGTCTCCAGGACTCTTCTCAGTATTCTGGCCGTTTTCAATAATGTAGTAGTTTGGATGGTCTCCACTCGTCCGCCAACTTCCAAGTCCTCTAGTCCCTTTAGTAATCCTTTGGTTACTGTTCCAAACGCACCAATTACAATTGGTGTAATTGTCACCTGCATGTTCCATAGTTTTTTCAATTCCTTAGCAAGGTCGATGTACTTATCCGTCTTTTCACATTCTTTCAGTTTTATTCAGTGGTCAGCCGGGACAGCTAAGTCGACAGTTTTGCAAGTTCTCATTTTTTTAAAATTATTATTAGGTCTGGTCTTCTGGCCGAGATTAGGTGATTCGTGTGTATGTCAAAGTCCCAAAGGAGTTTATGCGTGTTATTTTCTAGGACAGATGCTGGGTCGTGCATACACCATTTGTTTGTATTATTGACTCGAAACCAAATAATTGCTTGCAAATTATTGCTGTTTGACAGGAATACTTGAAACTCTATGACTGTGTGCAAATAAATGATTATTATAAAATATCAACAATTACTTTAAACTAAATAATTGTGTATAAATTTTCAGTATTAGATATAAATACTTTATATCATATAAATGTGAGCAAATAAATGACCAGAGAAAAAAGTGAAACTAAAAATTCAAATCGTTATTTTAAAAATCAAACATTTGAAAATAAATAAAAATCAAATAAGCCATAAGAAGGTGATATGTTGTTAAACATATAAAACAAACCAAACCAAAAAAGAAAGGAGATTTTAAAGACTTATTGATACATTTATTTGTTTTTTTAAGCACAGTTAAATTTTAAAACTCTTTCGGGTCTTTTAACAACATTCACTGGTGTATAAAATATCCTTGCGTTTATTGAACAGAGAGTTCACCCCTCGAAAGCTCTTTATAGGATATTTCTGTACATTTCGGTTATTCTAGATTCTCTGGGAGTTGTCGGGGACTCGAGTTCACTATGTTGTGTTTCATTCGGAACAATCAATGTTCTACCATCATTAAAGCGTTCTAACTAATTCTGGGTAGAGCAGTCAGATATTGCTTTTCCTCTATTTCCTTCATTTAGTGAGCAATTTCAGCGGTTTCGAAGCCCAGTTTAAAATTATGATTTTGCAGTCTTCACCTGCAACAACAGTAAGCAAATGAATAAGAAAGGGTTTGATGGTAATTTCCGGTTTGGTTTTTAAGTAAAAAACAAACTCTCATCAATAATGGGTTTCCTTACTAAATTGTTGATGAACAAATTAAACGTATAATTAAAAATGCTAGCAAACAAAATAGACACTGTAACACTCCACCCAGTCAACAAGCATTTATCCAACTTTTTTACAGCAACCAAATACACTACAATTATAGATTAGATGAAAATATATAAAAAACATTGATTCTAATAAACATACTCCCCACAGATCCAAATAAAAAATAAAACTTATTATATTCTATAATAAACTTAAAACCAACTTAGTTATTAAAAATAATTCCTCTCCCTTGATTGGAGTTTTGCAAAAAAATTAACGTTATATATCAATTTAAATGTCCTTTAGGAGATTGTATCTCTGAAAATAACAATATATACATCGGTTTAACTTCAACAACCCTATCGTGAAGACTTACAAAGCACCTTTCTGATATCAGTTCCATAGCAAAACATCTAAAAAATCACTCATTCTCAACAACTAAATTTCGGGAAATTCTTACTGAAAACACTACAATATTAGCACAACAAAATAATAAGCAAAAACTACAGATCATCGAGGCACTACATATTAGAAATATACAGCCCAAATTTAATAAACTTTATCTTGAAACCAGTGCTAATGTACTTAAATTTCTTCAGCTACTGACGCTATTTAGAGAAACAAATTTGAAAAGTAAACGCTACACAATACAACAGTATAAACGCTCATTCTTACAAAGTAGCAATGAACATACAAAAGTTACCTCACTTCTGTAATACATCCTCCCCTGATGATGGCCCAAAGTTGGGCGGAAAAGACTTGGGAAATAACTAATTATGGAAGGTTTATCAACCAATTCCTGCTGAATATCATAAGATCAATATGGCAATTCGAAAATTATGTAGACAAAAACTGTCTCTAATGTTCAATCATATATATATATATATATATATATAATGAATAAATATATATTATATATATATATTTAATTCATACTATAGCTAAGGAAAAAAACATCATCATTGCATGTCTTAACTCATTCCCCTCGACATGCAATGTGTCGTTCCTTAGCTATAGTCACCTACACAAACAGAAATAAAATAATGTAGCAAAAAATAAGATACACCGGCGAATTTATATCCAGTTAAAACAACGCGTTGCGTTTGTATCTTCACATACACTATATTCCATCCACACATACACACAATAATACGCAACTATAACCCATACACGCATACGCACACGCTCACACACACTCACACACTTACAATCACACGTAAAGATTCCTACAAAATCCAAACGGTTTTTTTATTGCATTTTTTCGATTTTCGATTCATTTCATTTTCTTAACTGCCTGATGATTGTTGTTTTGCAAAAAACTCCATGAAACTCAGGGGTCGTAGTCTAAATTCCATGAATTAAATATATATATCAAACATATATTTATTTATTTATTATTATTATTAGGTCTATCCTAGATATTGAGCACTCTCCATATTATATTGCACATGGTTTGACACAATCCCCCAAAGTGATTTAGTGACAACCAATACTGTTATAATATATATATATATATATATATATATATATATATATATATATATATATATATATATAGTTAAAACAAAATCTATTGTGGTTTCTCTACTACTACTTAAAATCTCCTATTTCAGATGAACATTGAAATCACCGAGCCACGAAGGTAATGTTTTACCAAAAAAGTTTTTTTTTAACTTGCATTTTTTCACCATGGCTCACAAAAGTTGTGACAAAAATCTGTACTACATTAAATTCGAGGAGACACTTCAAATTTCTCAAATTTGAGGTTCACATTTTCCATTTACTACATATAATTATTGATGAAAATGTTTTCATATAATCATGCTTTTTATAACGGAATGATTTTAAATTACTTCTTGTGTCTTCCTGGAGGATTCTAGCAGATACTTACACAAGGATTGTTTTGGCATTAAATAACCCACGAAAGTTGATATGTTATAAAACAAAGAAACCAACCCAAAACTTTTGAAATGTTATTCACATTTAATTTGAACCTTATTTGACAGTTTTTTTCTTCCATAGGCCATTTTTGACCCACATTCTTTTAATATATAGAATTGGATATGTACTTTCTTTGAGAGTGTCAAAAATGAGTGTATGTACAAGTACAAATTATAGCAATAAATCAAAAATTTTCCAGACGACACTTACCAAACATAAAGAACCTTATCTCCAAAAATCCTTCTTGAATCTTTTTTTTCCTTTGGAAATTCTTTAAAGTATTTTGTAAATTCTTTTCTTTTTCTCGTCTTAAGAGTTTTCATTTCCAATCTTATTTGAGTGATGACATTTCCTAATTTGATTGACAACAAGAAAAGAAAGCATTTCTTGTGTTTGAATGTTTTCTCAACGGATTGTAGCCCAACATCTTAGCATACGGACGTCATTTGTTGAATTCTCAGGAAAGCGAAAAATTCTCTCGCATACATATACGTATGCATATGTATGAATTTATGTATATAGGGAGAGTTTGTGGTGATACAGTCGATGAGTCGGGTTCAAATCCTCGACAAAACTGCTTCATGTTAATGTCTTTGTAAAAAAAACAGGAATTATTCACTTTTCCAACCTCTAAGGGTAAATAGTAGGTTTCGTTTGGTTTCGCTTGGTTTCTTTGTTTAATGGTAATCATTGTGGTTCATTTAATGGCAAAGCCATCCTTGGAGAGAATGGCCCTGTCGGCTGAGGCTGTAAAATAAACTGACTGCATCTCTACAGAGGGGTAAATCTCCCTCAACGAGTGTCCTGTTATGACGCTAAATAATCTGATGATGAGGTTTCAGTAATGCAGGATCTTTGGAGAATGCAGGTTAGCCCTTCGTTGCCATCGCTCCATGGTCCACTCTGAAAGGGTCCTATCTATGGGTCAAATAGATCAAAACAGTGTCATTACACTAAACTGAATTGTTTGGAATTAACTGTTTTTACATTTAACTGAGTGTTTAAACTGCGCACTTATGCTAAACTGAATTGTTTGAGATAGAAATATTTTGACATTTAACAATGTAAACAAGAAACAAAACTTCTACTAAACTGAATTGTTTTAAACTTTTATCAAAATGATTTAATTCGGCATTAAATTACCCGAAAAGGGTTGAAACGCCGTAAAACAACCAACCAGGTAAAAAAATAGCCGTGATACTATTTAACCCATTGCTAGAGAGATAAGGAGTTACATACCTTTCCCAAGGGTATTAGTCTGAAAGTGTATGGAACAACATAACCGGAGATCGATCTCGTTTACTTCGAGGTTGCAGTCCAGCATTTTAGCAATTACTCTACGGACACTCCCTTGCGGTAAATAGTAGGGTAGTCTTGACTTTCTATCCTTGTCAAAGTGAAGGTGAAGTTTCGTTTCGTTTCTTTTTTTAATGACCTTAACAAAGTTAATGAGTTATTCAATAGCAAAACCATCTTTGCAGAAGAACAATCAGAGTAATGTTTAATGCATAGATGGGGGATAAGAGGTTCCATACCTTTCCCAAGAGTATTAGTCTGAAAATGAACGTAATAGCCCTACTAGACTGCGAAGTCACTTACGACGAAGTCGCAGTTCAGAGCAAGAATCCGAAGAGTGAGACCCAACTTGCGAAGCGATAATGTTCTCTTTCTCCATGGCAATGCTCGACCAAACACAAGTATTGGGACAAGAAGACAGTCGCCTCATTTGGGTGGAAAACTTTACTGCAACCTCCATACTCACCAGATTTAGTGCCTTCAGACTATTATCCCTTTGGTCCAATGACAGAGGGTTTAAGAAAAAAACATTTTGCCATTGACGAGCTAGAAAACTGATTATGAAATAGCTCAAAGAACAGTCAACAGAAACTTTCAATGTGCACATTTGAAGGTTGAGCATTGAAGATTGGTATTAAGAGAAACAGTGACTATATCGAGAAGTAGGGATGTGATCCACAGAGCACCAGCTTCATTTTGATGTATGTTCTTGAGTTAGTATAACTTTTTGAAAAACTATCAGAGCACAAACAGAATACAACCTATAATGACCAAAACCGGCAAGCTGATAAACAAGATGAAATGAATATTAAAAATATTGTTTATAGGTAGATAACACCAGTTGAACTTGATAAATATATCATTATCATCATCAAGACATAGCGACTATGTCTCTGTCCATCCGTTCCTATTGACTATCACTTTTGATAAGTACTCAAGATATCATCCAGGGTCCTCGCAGAACTGAGGAACGTAAATTTTTATTGGTCGACTAACACTGATATGTCTATGTGTAGGAGTCCAGAGGAGAATGTCGCTACTAAGTTTGTCCTTACTTCTCCAGAAGTGCCCAGCATGTCTTCTTCATCTTTCATGAATGTTTTGTGAGATTAGAGGTAAATATCATTAAACTTTTACTAAAAGAAAACGTAAAACAATGTTTAATGATGTCATTAATAAAATTGCATTGTGGCACCGATGGTACAAGAAAAAAAAAACGATTATAAGCGCTAAGTATCCAGTTCAGGAAAATAAACATTTGTAAGAAATTAAACTTATTGAAAAAGTGTCAAGAAATTTAAAGCTGCGAAAACCATATTTTAAGTGTGCTATGTGAGGAATAGATAGATAGATAGATAGATAGATAGATAAAGAAAGAAATAAAGAATAGATAGATAGATAGATAGATAGATAGATAGATACGGAAGGAAGGAAAGAAAGAAAGAAAGAAAGAATAGCTAGCTAGCTAGATAGATAGATAGATATTGTACGAAACACTTATTCATATACAGGTGTAGACCAACAAAAATTTATTTATTTTAGACGGAAGTGACATTGATTAAATCACTTAACATTTCACCATTCAATCCTATCAGATAACTGAAATAAGAAACAAATGAAATATGACACTGATTGTATATTTGTTTTTTCCCTCTCCTCCCCCTCTTCCTCTCTCTCTCTCTCTCTCTCTCTCTCTCTCTCTCACACTTTCTGAAATATATATATATATGTGTGTGTGTGTGTGTAATCCTTCTGCTACAAGTGTTTACTTTTCTAATGTTGTTTATATTTAACCCTTTAAATACCGCTCAATAGATTTACTGACAACGCAAAAAGGCGATATGAAAGTTTTATAAACAGTCTTTGAAAATTCGATATGACTCATTATGAATTCGGTCAATGAGCTGAACGTGATGATCTGTGAACAAATGAGTTATCCACTCGGATATATAAATCGAATATTTAAGTTGATCACACCCACTTCTTCGAAGTATTTTGTGTTCGTCTTTTTTATACAGTAAAACTTTATCGTTAGTCACATTCAAGTGGGTCTATCTAAACCAGTATATGTCTTATAAGATCTATTGCTAAACGGATATATGTCGAAAGTCGTAGCTTTTATAAATTCCTAACGAGTGAAATATAAGAAATCTTTCTCCGAAATGTCTGGTAGATGTCACACGTACTTATTCGGGGACTGAAAAAAAAGAATATCGTTGCCAGTTACAAGCAGTTAAGAAAAAAATTTTTAGTTTTCGTTGTCGGCGAAAAGTATCTAGTTATCCCATTGCTGTGAATGACTTAAGCCAGCAAAGAAATTAGTGTCTAAGTGTTTGTGTAAATCCAGATGTGATAGTCTAAATAAAAGATGGACGTAAAATAGTAGAAGCCTGTTTGTACGACAGGTTAAATCTTGTACACTGCTAGAATTAATTGTTGACAAGATTGACAGACAGACAGACGGAGTAACTCATGGATGATAATGCAATAATTGTGCTCTCTCTCTCTCTCTCTATATATATATATATATATCAATCTTTCTATCGATAGATAGATAGATAGATCATCATCATCATCATGTCGTGCCGCTAGCACGGATATCCCTGACCCTCTCTCGCCACTTCTCCCTATCGTTCATCGCTTCCGGCAGGTCCTCAGGGCTACATCCCGTATCCTCACATAGTTGCCGAATGTATGTTCGTGCTGGTCGTCCTGATTTTGCTCGGCCATATGTTGGGGTCCATAGGAGTACATCACTTATGAGCTCGTCTCTGCTTCTCCAGCAGTGTCCTGCATGTCTGGTTCGTCTAACTTGGATAGTTTTCGTGATGGGAGGTAGGTGGCTGTATAGTTGGTGCTTTGTGGGGTATTGCCGCCAGGACTTGTTCAATATTGCTCGCAACATTCTTGTGTAATTGCCGTCCAGCTTCTTCTCCATCCGTTTAGTTAGCGTCCAAGTAGTGCATCCATACAGCAGTATCGATACGACCGCGGCCAGGAAGAAACTGTGTTTCATTTCTCGTTCAGGTCTGATTTCCATATGATCGATAGTCTATCGATAGCTGTCCATGCCTTCGTTAGCCGTGTGTCGATGTCTTTTTCGGTTGGTGAGATACTGCTACCAAGCAATCTCCAAGTCTGGAGCCTCACCATCAGATTGTTTCGTACTATATGCAGGATAGTCGTTGGAGTGGGGGTGTAACTCCTCTGCTGAGATACAGTCGGCAAATTCTCCAGTCCCTTCCGCCTGGGCTCCTTTTGTAAGTGTATTAGCGCGAAGTGAAACACTAACAGCTTCAGCCAGGGTTTGAACTTGTGTCGTCAATTGCAATTCCTTCGGCGATTACTGTTACACAAATAGTTCTGCATGTATTTGTGTAGGAGAGATTGTTAAATACAAAACATACCTTCAATAATGCTGCATATATACATATGCGTTTGAAAGAAAGAAAGAAAGAAAGATGAGGAGACGGAGAGAGATAAGTTATGTTGGTAGCCAAGAAAACCCAATTTAAAAATCAGATGTAAAACTATACCTTTTCGACGTATTTAATAACGTTTTGAGCCAGACTTCGCTGACAAATTTGTCTGACAGAATTAAAACACTTTGACAAGAAGCAATGAAAAATCTTTCAAATAAACAATTGCCGGTTGACAATTGGGTGTTTTTACTGCACTGGTTTTCACTCGCTCAGCGTTTCGTGTAAATCGCCTGCCAAATTTGTTACCATTGCAGAAAAGCAAAATAAATCTTTAATCTTTCTTTAACAACTGCTTCGTGATCATCATACGAGCGTGTACATATTTACCGACCCCTTTCCACAGGAAGGATGTGAATCATGATTAATTTTTAGGCCGAGTTTAACAAGTTTAAATTAACGGTTTTCCTTCTCCTAGACTGGTTTCCTAATCACAATTAAAGAATACAGTTTTCTCTACTATTTACTCATAGCTTGAGGAAGATTAGTTGGATTCATATCTTTTTAAAGGGAATTAGCGCTATGTGAAATGCAAACAGTGTCATCTAGGATTCGAACTTGTATCGTCGTGTCCATTTCTCAAGACGATATCTACTACAACATGGCACTCTACATATATTCAGAGGTCACGTATACAGCTATAGGCAAGAGGTTGTTGGTTGGTTGATTGGTTGGGATTTATGGCATATCAACCATTGTAGGTTATTTAACGCCAAATCCATTTTTATGGGAATAATCAGTTCTATTACAAACAATTCAGTTTAGCATAAGCTCGCAGTTTAAATGTAAGAACAGTTTGATTGTGAAAAACATTTCTATTTCAAGCTATTCAGTTTCGTCAAGCAGTTCTAATTCAGCAAATTCAATTTAGTATAAGTACAGATTTTGTTTACACACAGTTAAATGTCAAAGCAGTTCTAAGTTAAACAATTCAGTTTAGTGTAAATACAGTTTCATTGTCAAAAAACAGTTCCATTCCAAACAATTCAGTTTAGCATAAGCACGCAGTCTAAATGCTAGTACGGTTTAATTGTCAATAACATTTCTATTTCAAGCAATTCAGTTTAGTCAAACAATTCAGTTTAACGTAAGTATGCCGTTAGTTCTATTTAACCCATAGATATCAACCTTTGATGGTTATTTTTTGCTCAATTCTGTTTAAACACACACACACACACACACACACACACACACACACACATATATACATATATAGTAACGATAATAAGAATTAAGCACCCTGATGAGCCGCTTAGGCGAAACTATAGTAGGTTAGTTCCTGACTCACTAAGTAATTATCGTTACTATTTTGCTCTACTTAGTATTGAGCACTTTTTGCATTGTAGCTTAACAGCCCTAACGGTCGGTTTTTTTCTTTTGACCAAACAATTGCGTTTCTTTTGATTTTTTTCAATTGGTATCACAAGATTGGCCTTTTCTTTTTTTTTTTTCCAATATATATATTTTTTTCCAATATATATTTTTCCCCTTGACAGTGATTCGTTATATATTTTCATCTTTAAATCACTTGGCGAGTTTTTTTTCTTACCATAAGGGCTATTATTTAATATATATATATATATATATATATATATATATATATATATATATATATATATATATATATATATATATAAATATATATATATATATATATATATATTTAATTTTAAAGTGAATAGTTTGTAGGTAACTTTATTTTTATGTGAGTCAGAGCTCATTTGTTTGCACACAGTTAAAAGGTTTTAAATATTGTTATCTAACACAAATAATTCTATTTTATATTAATAATAAGACCAAGTAAAAGATAGAACAATTCTATTTGACCCCTAGATGGGACCCTAACAGGTACTACCACTCCGAGCCAGAGTGGACCTGAGAGAAATGATTATAAAGGGGTACTCCTCATTCTGCAAACACCAGTACTGAAGCCTCACCATTAGATACAAAGAATTAAATCTTTTCAAGTATTGCTAACACTAATGACTCTATCCAACATTATTCATTTGTTTGCACACAGTTAAATGGTTTCAAATATTGATATCGAATACCAACAATTCAATTGAACATTAATCATTTGTTTGCACACATTTAAATGGTTTCGAGTATCGAAAAGGATCAAATAGTTCAATTTGAACCATAGATGGGACCCCAAACAGGTACCATCACTCCGAGTCAGAGTGAACCTGGGAATAATGGCAATGAAGAGGTACTTCACTTTCTCCAAAGCCTCAGCAGTAGAGCTTCACTAGCAGATAATTTAGTGGCATTTTTTGGACACTCGTAAGGAGTGGTAGAATCTTGGATTGGCGTTTCAGTCAGCCAGGTTTCGATATATATATATATACCAACCCATCTGCACGAAAAGGATTTGACACAAGGTTTATTTTAAACGGAGTTTTACAGTTTTCTTTTTCTTAGACCGGTTGCCATACTAAGATTAAAGAATTCAGTCTGCTATACTTTTTATCAATAGTTGGAGAGAGAATAGCTGGATTCATGCCTTTACGAAGAGTATTACCGCTATGTGAAATGTAAACCACCTCGTCTAGAATTTGAACTCAGATCACCGTATCCATTTTCCACGACGATAACCACTTCAAAATGAACGTTTCCTATCGAAACAGATGACTCAAACCAGACTTCACTTCCACAACTTGTTAAAGCTGTATAAAATTAGAAATATAGAAATAATCAAATATCTTCATTGGGTGAAACGTATATATGAATGACTCTAACCAATTTAAGAATTTAACGAACTTGATAAACTTATAAGGAAGTAAGTATTTGAGATAAGTATTTGTTGCTGTTTAAGGATTGCTATGATGTTTGCTTATGTCACTTATAACTGCTGAAACTTTCTTCTTTTAAATACTTAACATGTCTTTCACAAATAACGTTGTTGGGCTAATATCCATTGCTTTCCAAAATAATACTTCTAATGGCTGCTATGTGGTGTAAAAAAAGTAGCCTTATAAAACGCGCGGTGATTCAAAAAACTCCCTTCGTTCCAACTTTGACAACAAGATGGCCGCCTTGAGAGTGTAATGGTTTAAAAGCTAAACTAGCAAACCTACATGAGTGAGTTCGAGTCTCATTGGGTGCCCCTTTCCTACGATTGTGCCACATCTAAGCTAAAAGCTTAGTAAATTACAACTTCGACAAGAAGAAGCACGCACGAGTGGGTATATCTTCCGACAGCAGTGGTGGTGGGGGACTTTGGCCCCAACAAACCACACATGGTACTATGCTTTGATGGTACTATGCATGGTACTATGTTTTCATTCTATGAAGGACTCTTCAACTACTAAATAGGACTTTCTCTTCATAAAGCATTCTTGGTATTCCATGCGATTCTTGTATCCTTTCTATTAAATTTCCGCAATTAATAAATGTTTCATTGTTAATTCGTCGTGAATTGTTTTATATTGTTCTTCACGAGGAAATGTTAAACCATTATACATTTCCTCTGCTACAAGAGTGTCCGAATTGTGTTCTTCGTTCTTTAATAATTGCGGTGGTGAGTTTTGGTCCTCTGATACGGCAAATATGCGAAGACATCGATTCTATCCGCCAACGTGCTGCTAAGAAGGATTGTCTTGTGTAGTCTAAACTTGATCCATTAGTTTGCTAATCCTGTGGATTCCAAGTCTTTTATATGAGAGAGAGAAAGAGAAAGAGATTGATGTAAGAATGAATGGGATTTAGGTTTTAAATTGAAAACAAAATAGAAAAGCAGAATAGACAAAAAAGAGATTTTAGACTTGAGAAGAAGAAGAAGAAGAAGAAGAAGAAGAAGAAGAAGAAGAAGAAGAAGAAGAAGAAGAAGAAGAAGAAGAAGAAGAAGAATGAGGAATTTTGAATAAAAGAAAATCAGAAAAATTGAAACGATTAAAAACAACGGCTAAAGAAATGGCACAAGATGAAGGAAAGGAAAACAAAAACAACAGAAGGAAATATCGAACGAAAGTGATCAATGAAGAAAATGGGTAGAAAAAAGAGATGAAGACAATAGAAGAGAAAACGAAGAAAAGGTTTCTTTGTTTAATGGCATTCAAACCTTCGTGAGTTTTTTTTTAATCCCTAAGCTATTCTTGTAGAAAAACAGCAGATATTATTTTACCCTTAGCAAGGTTAGTTCATATATTTCACAAGACCAGCAGTCCGAACTTTCTGCTTTTTTGCCATTACATCACAGGGAACCCCACGAGGAGAGTTTGAGGGATTAATTTATTTTAACGGCTTGTCAGTTCGTCAAGGTTTATTTCGTCCCGATATATTTGAAAATTGTGTTCATTTTCCGTTAATATTTACATTTTTTAATATAGTTGTTCCTAAAGAATTTTTTTATTATACACAGTCCTATCCAATACAAATAATTTAGGAGAATTTGACATCATTTATTCCTATCCAATACAAATGATTTTTGAACAGATCTATTTGATTTATTAATGGAACCCTAAATGGTACCACCACTTCAGTTCAGAGTGGACTAGAGAGTATTGACAATGAATGAATACACACCATTCACAAGGTCTCCAGAACTGTAGCCTGACCATCTGATGCATTTTAGTGTCCCACGCGAGACACCCTTTTTTTGGAGGAGGGGCTTACTCCTCTGCAGTGAAGACAGTTGGTGTATTCTAAGCCTCATTAACTGAACATAAACAAAAAAGATAACAAAGAATAACAATAAGATAAAGAAAAAAAACTGAGTGTCATTTTTGATTTGACAAAAACAAGTTGCTCCTTATGATTTGCAAATCCCATATTATCAAAATGACCCCAATCATTTTTCACTCTTCCAATCTAAATTTTACACGTTTTTATCTCTCTCTCTCTCTCTCTCTCTCTCTCTCTCTCTCTCTCTCTCTCTCTCATACACACACACACACACCTCACACACACACACACACACACCTCACACACACACACACACACACCTCACACACACACTGTATATTTCTTTTTCTTTCTCTCGTTTGTTCCTCTCTCTCTCTCTCTCTCTCGCTCTCTCCTTCTCTCTCTCTCTCTCTCTCACACACACACACACACACACACACTGTACATTTCCTTTTCTTTCTCTCGTTTGTTCCTCTCTCTCTCTCTCTCTCTCTCTCTCTCGCTCTCTCCTTCTCTCTCTCTCCTTCTCTCTCTCATTCTCTCTCTCACACACACACACACACACACACACACTGTACATTTCCTTTTCTTTCTCTCGTTTGTTCCTCTCTCTCTCTCTCTCTCGCTCTCTCCTTCTCTCTCTCATTCTCTCTCTCTCTCTCTCACACACACACACACACACACACTGTACATTTCCTTTTCTTTCTCTCGTTTGTTCCTCTCTCTCTCTCTCTCTCTCTCGCTCTCTCCTTCTCTCTCTCATTCTCTCTCTCACACACACACACACACACACACACACACACACACTGTACATTTCCTTTTCTTTCTCTCGTTTGTTCCTCTCTCTCCCCCGCTCTCTTTCTCTCTCTTACTATTTACTTCTTATTTCTCTTTCTATTTATTTCATTCTTTTACTCCTTCACTCTCAGCCCCCCCCTCTCTCTCTCTCTCGCACTCATACACACACACACACGGTTTTCTTCGTTTCTTTCTCTCAATTGTTTCCTCTCTTTCTCTTATGCCCTTTCTGTCTCTCTTTATTTATCTATTTATTTATCTATCTGTTTATTTCTTTCTTTTCTAGTTCCCCCCTCTCTCCCTCTCTTTTTTCTTTTGCTCTTTATTTCTTTTCTGTGCCTTTCTTTTCTCGCCAATTTTCTTCCTCTCTGAAACTGCTTATCTCAATTTCTATTTTCCTACGTCACGTGCCTTATTAGCCTCGTCCGTCATAGTAACAGTAGAAGTAGTTAAGAACATTCTAAGTTTAAACGGTGAGAAGAGGAAGATAAATGGACTATTCGGCCTGTCATAAGAAATATTGATAAGAAGTCACTGAAGCTGCCAACCAAGATGCCTGGCTCGAGGCGAACCAGGATGAAAGATCCCACCATAATTTCGCTACTTCCGATACATTTGCTGTACATTTTAAAACCAGATGATAAAAATGAGAACACGGAATTGACATTGTGATAACATCGGTACTGTGTATCATCAATTGATTAAATAAATGCCATAATTTATCCAAATCTAATAAGCTCATTATTAGATCTAATTTGTGATTTCTTATTACACTAAAGTATAAAAGGAGTAAAAGTGAAGATATTTCATCGTAAAATAGCTCACTAGTATCTTTATCTTAATTGTTTTTATTGTGTTTTGGCTGATGTGTTCTTTGGCTTTGTGTACGTTTCATCTGATAAGTAGCGCATATGTTTTTCTTTCTTTTTTCCCACTCCAAATTCGCTAGTTCTTCAATTCGATTCCTAAATAGCTTTTTATTTTCCTTCTTTTTTTCTTTCTCCCTTTATTTCTTCCTTTCGATGCTCTCTCTCTCTCTCTCTCTCTCTCTCTTTCAAACACTTTCTCTTTCTCTCTCTCTATTTGCTTCTTTTCTCTCTCACTCTCTCTCTATCTCTTTATTTGCTTCTTCTCTCTCTCTCTCTCTTTCTCTCTTTTATACACTTTCTCTTTCTCTCTCTCTCTATTTGCTTCTTTTCTCTCTCACTCTCTCTCTCTCTCTCTATCTCTTTATTTGCTTCTTCTCTCTCTCTCTCTCTCTCTCTCTCTCTTTCTTTTTTAAATCAATTCTTTTATCTATCTTCCTTCATTTTTATTTCTCTTCTTTTTCATTCATTCTATTTTTCTTTGTTATTTTTTCTGATTTCACCTTTTCTTTTTCATTTTTTTTTTAATGATTCCTGCATTTCTACCTTCTACCAAATCTATTTCTTCTACCTGCTTTTTATCTGCAAGAGAATGGTAACCTTCGCTATAGGGCCGAATTAGTTGAAGAGGATTTGCAAAGATTGTGCAATGTGAATCTTCCAGAAGCGAAATATTTGACTGGCTTGAAAATCACAATCTAAAACAATCACTTTTGATCAAGTAGTAAAAATACATCTCATCATCTATTTTCTTCTTCTGTCATTTATTTTACATTATTTTTCTTGTGCTTCCCTCCTTTTTTACTTTCCCAGGAGGCGTAGTGGCTAAAGTGCTGGACAGTGATACTGTAGTAAGCGAGTTCGAATTCTCATCACGCTATTACGTTCACTTTCTTTGGTAAAAGAATAAATTCCCTAATCCGCCAATTATGCATTAAATAGCACCACTACTTTTCCACAAGAAGGATAACTCTGGCATTAAATACCCCATTAAAGTTGATATGCCATTAAACAAAGAAACCGGGTTTGTTTGTTTGTTGTTTTGTTTTTGTTTTTTTTTTACTTTTCTTTGTCCTCACATTTTTTTATCTTCCTTCTTCATTTCTTCGGTCCTTTTCTTTCTGGTGTTTGTTTTTGTTTTTATTTTTTCTTCTTCCTTTTCTCCTTTCTCCGTCCTCCATGTCAGCAGGGCTTTGTATACGTTGACTACATCTCTTGCAGAACGGCTAAGACCACCACCACCACAAAAAATGAGTGTCCTGGATGTGACACAAAACTGAACGGATGTTGAGGCTCCATTTCTGAAGATCTAAAACGTGTGGAATTTCCTTTCATTGTCATTACTCCTAGGTTCACTCAGACCTGGAGTAGCAGTACTTGTTACGGTTTCATTTATGGATCAAATAGATCTGTTTGAAAATTATTCGTATTTGATGGGATCGTGTGGGGAAAAAATCTTAAGAAACAACTTCACAGAAAATACAAATATAGACTTACAATGAACACGCTTCCCAGACGTTAGGCTTAAAATGACGCTTGGTGGCTTGACATGCCGTTAAAATCAATCAATTACATAATCCTTTCTTCTCATCTTCTTTCTTTTTTTTGTCTTTTTTCTTTCTTCCTTTTTTCGTTTTTCTATCTTATAAAGCATAATAAGTGTCATATAAACTAAGAAGATCAGGGAGAGTTCCTGTGGCGTCGTGAATAACGAACTAGTCTCCGACATCGTAGGAAGTGAGTTCGAAATCCAGTTGTGCCACGGCATTCAATTTCGGACTAATATCCAAGAAAAAGTTAGTGCCCGTTTTATCCTGCCCTGCAATGGGTTAAATAAAGAAATCAATAAACGCGTAAGAGGCATTTGATGGCGATATCTGATTGGATTGAACCCGTCTGGTTTGGCCAAATTCTTATACAACTGCACTCTTCTCCGTCAATTATCTTGGCATGTTAGCGACAATTTTCGACAATAATACAAAACTCATTGAGGAGTATACATGTATTTCTCAAGTGAATAAGCACAAAGTGGTGGAATAGCGACGAACTTACTGAGGAAGAATTTAAAAAAAAACAAAATCCTGCCAATGTTGGGTTTAAATGCAACCGACGCTAAATTGAAAGCGATATAACAGAATCATTGTTTCTATTGAAGAATGAATTTTAACCATACGTCAACCCGTCTACGGTTAGAGGTTAGGGAATTACATTTATTGTACATTCATATTAACATTTTTTGTGTACTTGTTTATCAAGCCGTTTTTGCATACAGTGATATGCTATCAAGTATTGCTACCTAATACAAATAATTATACACAGTTATATAGCTTCAACCGGCTCATTGGTCTAGAGGGTAGAGTGTTCGCCAATGGTCCAGGAGACCGGAGTTCAATCCCAGGTCGCATCATACCAAAGACTAAAAAAATGGTACTTGATACCACCTTGCTTAACACTCAGCATTATAAGGTAAGGATCAAAAGTAAAATGGAGCAACTCGGGGAAAGGAGTAGCGCCATCCCCGACATATCGGTGAAGTAGCTATTAAAAAGGGAGCCTTCTGGTCGCTCTTGACTATGGTCATCAACTTTACTCACTTACTTATATACCTTCTAGTATTCCTATCCAATGCAAATAATCTACACACAGTAATACAGTTTCAAGTATTCTTATCTAATACTAACGATTATTTGGTTTCAAGTAATTGCTTCTGTTTGAAAAGGGTCATTTCAGCCCAGTAGGCTGGAACTATAAAATACGCCAACTCTGCTGAAGGGTAAGAGCCCCTCCCCCACCCAACCAACGAGTGTCCTGGATATGACAATGAAGCATCTAAGATAGATAGCTCCAGTCCTAGTGTGGCTGATTGTTTGTGGGTGAGTGCCAGTCAGAGGATCCCTTTGTTTGTTTTGGCGCAAAACCCACACAAAGATCTCCTACAAGACTGGAAGAAGACGAGGGAAGTCAAGGTCCCAGACGACACAGAAGAAGGTAGACAGAAAAGAGCAGTCAGCAGGAGAGAGCAGTAAACAGAAGTTGGGGGAAGCCGGCGGTCAGAGAAAGACGACTGCTAGGACCTGTGGACCCAGAGGCCGGGTCGACCAACGTGAGTCAACATTCCTGGTGGCTGTGTGGGAATTTCGCTCGAATACACGCGCGCGATTGCTCACAGATGCACAGAAAGCTACACAAAAGTGTCACAAACTTCTCCCTTCTTGCACTTGGAGCAAACCCAAGTCCGTGATTGTTTGTTCTTCTTTTTTTCCACCTTCTCGGTTGTGTATGTTGTGTCTTGTGTGCTTGTAAAGAAATGTGAAATACCCCTGGCCGGAGATGTGAGAAACCACTAGACGATCGGATGGCCATTAGTGGTTTGGGTGGTTGAGATAGTGGGGGTCGGCCAGTGGGTGTATTGTCACACATAGAACTTTTGGAAATGTGGAGTACCCCTTCATTGCCATCACTCCTTAATGCAGCCGTACCCGGAGTAGTAATTCTGGATAGGGTCACATCTAAGAGTCAAATAGAACTGTTTTACCATTAAACTATGTGCAATATTTAATTTTTAGTGTTACATAGAAATACTTATAACCATTTAACTATATGCAAACAAGTAATGTTGAATTGAATTATTTGTGTAGAGTAGCAATACTTGAAACAGTTTTACTGTGTGCAAATAAAACTATTTGCGTTAGATAGCAATAAATAAAGTCAGTTATGTGTGTGCAAATAAAGGATTAATAACAAATAGAATTATTCATGCTAGATAGGAATACTTGAAACCATTTAGCTACGTCTAAAATTTGAATTATTGTTATTACATTGCAATACTTGCGACCATTTGATTGTGAGCAAATGAATGAATAGTGTTGATGAGAATTAGTTACGGTAAGTTGTAATACTTGAAACCATTTAACTGTGTGCAAACAAATGATTGTTATTCTATAAGATTATTAGTGCTAGATAGGAATACTTGAAACCATTCAACTGTGTTTCTAACAATAGTAATACTTAATTGGGTGCAAACAAATTCTTTTAAATTTTTGAAAAATGAAATTAACTACAAACTATTCACAAACAAATCATATGTGTATATTCATTTAATTGTGGGCAAATAAAGGACTGATGTTAAATTGGGTTGTTAAAATTAAATAGCAATACTTGAAATAAATGTACACACAAATTATTTATACTAAATAGAATTATTCATTTTAAATAAGAATATTATTTTGGTTGTGATTTTCGGACTGTTCATCTCATTTTTGTTGTGGTATGTTGAAACAACGTTTCGGCCGCTGTATCCCTGACCTTCCTCAGGTGTCCCTTTTTATCTGCACAGAGAAATGATTCAACCTGGGAAATCATTTTTAAAGTCAAACTCTAAAAATGATTTCCCAGGTTGAATAACATCAATCATTTGTTTGCACACAGTTAAATGGATATACACATATGATTTATTAGGAATTCATTTTTACGCAGTTAAAAATTTCCAAGTATTGTTATTTATCACAAATAATTCAATTAAACATCAATCATTCGTTTACACACATTTAAATGGGCAAACAGTTCTATTTCAAGCAATTCAATTAACATGTTATTCGTTTGCATTCAATTTAAATTTCTAACAGTTCTATTTGACCGATAGATAGGACCCGACAACAACTACTCCGAGTCAGAGTAGACCTAGTAGCAATGGCAAGTGAAGAGATACTCCGCATTCCCAAAGCTCCAGTATTACTTGAGCCTTACGATCAGATACAGGACACTCGTTGCAGAGATACAGTCGGTGGATTCTACAGCCGACTGGGCGTAAGATTAAATTTTAAATAATCATATCTTGATTGTTTATTAAAATATGAAGTTTAACCCTTTTACCTACAGATCAAAACTATCGACTTTAATTTTTTTTCTTTTCTTTTTGATGTCTTACATTCGTTCAATTGATTTGGACGCGAAAAGAAGAGACATTGAGATCAGGATAATTCTAAAAGGATACCAATCTTTTTAGCAATCAAACAAGCGCTTGTAAAAATAAATCAAATATGATAGCAATATAGATTACCAACTAGTTCGAAAAATAGGGGTTCGAGTCCTGGCGTTTCGAAAGTTTTTTTTGTTTTTTTTAGGAAGATACACCAAAAGACGGACATTACACAATCTTCTTCCCCATATTTTTATCTAATTTTACCATATGCGTGTTAATATGAGCGTAGAAATCATCTAAAAGTGTTTATTGTTAAACAGAACGCACCTTAAAATTTTCAAATCAGTAAAGATTTAGGATTATCATCATTTAAGAATACAAGTCATTGCAATATTTTATTTCCGGTATTCAAATTATAAAGTTAATTCTTAACTACTCCCAGTTCAGTGTGCAAACAATAAATTAAAATATATATCATATAAACGTGCGCGAACAAATGATTTCAATAAACGATACAAATACTAAATAATAAACCTTGCTAAAATAAGGATCAGTAAAAAAAATAAAAATTAGAAAGTTTTTTTTTTTAATTTTCTAAAATTTAGATCCGAAAATGTTTTTTATGTTTTCTCCAATTGCAAGAAAGATTGATTGATTTTAAGTGCATAGGCTTATTTATGCCAAGAGGTTAGAGAATCGCGTTCATGCCGACTGTCTTATCAAAAACAAATGATTTTTAAACTGATCTATTCGACCTATAGATGGTACTCTAACAAGTAAAACCACTCCGGATCAGAGTGGACCTGGGAGTAATTTTAATAAAGGGGTACTGCACACTACCTAGATCTCCAGAATTAGAGCCTCACCTTCAAAGGCAGTTTAGGGTCATGCCCAGGACACCCATTTTTAGAGAGAGATCTCATCTCTCTGCATGGGGATGCAGTTTACGCTTTCTAAACCTCACCGAGAGAGTAGCCAGGAATATTTACTCACTGTAGAAAATAACTGACGCTAAAGAGGAGAGCGGTGGAGCAATTATATAATAAGTGAGCAGCCATAAGAATAGCTAAAATCTTAAATGTACAAGATTCAAATGTGGACAGCGCTAAAATCCTCTCATGAATTCATGGGGTGGTGTGTAATATATTACCTTGACCTGTTATGAACCCGGTGGACGCAGTAGACAGATACATCCGGCCGTAGATGAAATCAACAAAGTGACTGCTGGAAAACAAGCAATGCGTGGGTGTAAGCCGTGACCAATATATAACAAGCATCGTGTAGGTGTAAACCATGGCCAATGAAAGACAAGCATTGCGTAGGTGAAGAGGCGTAGCCGTGTGGGTAGCGAAGGAGTTTTAAGACTATATAAGGTCTAGAATTTTGGCTGAAGTCAGTTCCCGCTGGTTGTCCCGACTCCCGACAGCCTCTTCATGTGTGCAAACCCTTCGCATGCTCTCCTGTTCCACACAAGCGTCACAGTCGAATATACGTGTTTTTTGTTGTTTATCAAAATCCAGCTGTACTATACTACAGGTGGACGGGATTTGTTTTTCTATCGTCAGAAATTTCTATGTCCCCACCAACAAATAGTGAAAGTTTTGACATATTTGTTTAATAAATCGATGTTATAAAATAAGATTAAAATAAAGAATTACACAATTCTTTAAGCTTTAAAAACTAGCGATACACAAATACGCGCCTGGACAATGCTGTCCTTTCTTTCTCACTGGTTTTGTTAAATGAGGGCACTATTCACATAACATATGTTGTGCAGAAATTAGTAGATAGATCCATATTTACCAAGCCCTCCACTCAGGCAGGATATGACACAAGGTCAATTTTTAAGCGGAGTTTAACAGGTTTTAATTCAGAGTTTTCCTTCTCCTAGACTAGTTGCCTCACCACGGCTGAAGAACCTAGTCAGCCCTACTATTCACCCATAGCTGGAGGGAGAATAGTTGGATTCATACATTCCCAAGGGTATTACTACTATGGGAAATGCAATCAGTCTCGTCCAGGATTTGAACACGAGTCACCGTGTCCATTTCCTACGATGATAACCATTACACGACGGGCACCCCCACTTTAGTAGGTAGATCCTATCACTCTCCTGGTCTGCAACTGGTTTAAATTCACAGTTTTCTTTTTCCTAGACTGGTTGACGTATCAATGTTAAAAAGCATAGTCTATCCAACTATTTACCCCTAGCTGTATATTACCGCAACGTGAAATGCAAACAGCCTCGTCCAGGTTTATGAATCTCCTTCCTACGACGATAACCGTTAGACTACAAGCGCCTCCATTGCTGTCATTTCTCTGCTCAAATAAATAAATAAATAAATATTAATCCATAAGTACGTATGTACGTATGAATGGCTGAATGAAAGGATGGAATTTGGGAATTTTTCTACCAGAAAATAAAGTCACCAATTCATTTTTACGTGTCACTACATTTTGGGGTCCGTTTTTTATCGGACGATCTATCAACTGGCTTCGAAGGAAATTTTGTCCAGCATGTGTTTAACATTTCCTTGCTTTACTTACTTGTCCCTTATCCCACTAATTCCCCTCCTTTCCACCCCCTCTCTCTCTCTCTCTCTCTCTCTCTCTCTCTCTCTTTCTCTCTCTCTCTTGGATGGTAAAGGTTTGGATTAATTTTAAATACTGCTCTTTCTTTCCCCTTTGTACATCTTTCGTGCCTTGAGATAATCTGCTCCTTGTCGGAACGGTGAACTCTCGCTGTGGACCCCCTACCGATTGTTGATAAAGACAACAATCCAAACTAGAATAGGTCACTAGAGGTCGCCACTACTGACTTCAGCTGTGACGAGATCGTTTTACCAAAACAATAGTTTCGAGAAAGAAAAAAAAAAGATGAAGGGCGATTAATTTCATATGAACTTTATATTTTTACTTTTTTTTTTTTTTTTTTGGTGAGGGGTGGAAGCGGTTTTATAGGTGGAGTAACATTTTTGGAGTGGTTGATTTTTCTTACGCTGTCGTTTTGTTTTTATTTTGTGTTTTAGCTTTTGTTTATACAAAAATTCAAAACAACTGGACAAATTTCTTCATCCCAAGTGTCAAAGACAGGATCACTATCAGGGATTTTTCTTGATTTTATTTTAGTGAAATTCCGGCCACAGGAAAAGACAGACGAGAAGTGTTTTCGAATGATATCTGCTGACCTCTTTTACGGAACACAAAATCCAAATGTCTTTTTCCTTTTCTTTGTAAATCAGATTACTAAACTTCTCAGAGTTGACAAATTCTAATGATTTTCTTTTTTTTTGGGGGGGGACTTGGTCTTAGAATGGCAGTCTTTTGTGCGGTGTGACCATGTGGCGTAATGGTTAACGTGCCGGACTACAACATCGTAGTGAGTGAATTCGAACTCCTTTACGTTCCCTTTCAGATTAATATCGTTGGGAAACATATCCTTACCTCCCCCCATCGCAACTATGAGTCAAATAGTTCCACTACTTCCTTTCTACACGGATGGCTTTGACATTAAATAACCCATGAAGGCTGATATGCCATTAAACAAACCAAACTTCCATGCCGACCTGAGGATTTGCTATTATTGAGAATAGTTAGTGGTTGGGAACATTTTTGAATCGAGTTCCCATTCTCTAAGGATCAGTATCAGAATTAGCATATGTGTTATATACTAACACTAATTAAACGGAGGGAATGATCGACTCGTTTGTAAAAATCTGATTTTTAATTCATACAAGTGGAATTAAAATGAAAGAATATACAAATATATCCCAACAGCTAGAACTATAAATATTATTGGAACATACGAGGATCATTAAATAAGTTTCCAGACTTTTTTCGTATGGGCACTTTTATTGATAGTACACACATAAAGCTCTAGTCCCCTTCGAAGTAATCTCCTTCGGCTACAATGCACTTGTTGTACCGTTCCAACACCTTCTTCAAGGCCCCATGGAAGTCCTTTTGTGTAAGCGTGTCAATCACCTTCGTCACAGACTCTTTCATCTCCTCAATTGTCTCATAACGACAGCCTGTGAGCTTAGGGAATAACCAAAAGTCACAGGGAGCAAGGTCTCGACTATAGGGACGGTGAGGAACTGTCTTGATGCCCATCTTGGTCAAATAGTCTGTGACAAGGATGGAGTTGTGGACTAGTGCATTGTCCTGGTGGAAATGCCACTAACCCGATTTGAAGAGTGCTGGCCTCAAACTACGGAATCTCTTCCTGAACTCCCTTTAAACCTCAACATAGTAACTCTAACCCTAACCCTTTGGCCAAACAACTCTGGTGTTCTGACTTCCTTACTCCTCCAACACCTCCCATCATCCCTCAACAAACTCCCTGCCTTCCTTGAATCTCTTATGCCACTCAAAAACTCATGCTCGATTCATGCAAGATGGTCTAAAAGCAGTCTGAAGCATTCCATACGTTTCTGTGGCAATTTTTCCAAGTTTAAAACACAATTTTATTGCATATCGTTCTTCTAAAGTGTCCTCACATGCAGATTGCATTTTTGAAATTCACCAGCTGTGACAATCAGTATGGGTGTATTCCAATCAGTAGGGTGTATTCCAATTGCTGCTGTAGCTGTTGATTTGAACCTGAAATCATAAAAATTGGCCAGTCATCTCATAAGATGTATAGCAATAACATATTGAATTGTCAAGTGTCTACAACAATTTTAAATGCCAGTACAAAAAAGTCAGGAAACCTATTGAAGGCATCACGTATATCTTTTCGTGTGAGTGTGTTGGTGAATATGTGTATATGTTTGCATGTGTATGTTTGTGCCTGTGGACATTTTTGAGTGCATATATATCTATTCGTGTGTGTGTGTGTGTGTGTGTGTGTGTGTGTGTGTGTGTGTGTGTGTGTGTTACAGAGAGAAAGCGTGAGAGAGAAAGAAAAGGAGAGAGAGAACGAGAGAGAGAGAGAAAAAGAGAGAGGGTGAAGAGGTCATTTCAGTCTATTCAGACTTTATAGCATCAGCGGCCAAACATACCTGCCCAAATTCATTACACGAATATGACGTGTCAAAATTTTCTGATACACAACAAATTGAATGAAAAAATGTCCTTAAAAAACTATCAATTTACTTACTGAGTAAGAAACGTTTTCTTTTTTTCTCTGGCTTTTCACTAAATATGATTATTAATGAAAGTTTTCTATAAAAGTTTGGAATTTATTTGGAAAACACAATTTTTGGCCACTGGGAGCATATTTTCGTCTTGTCTTACGATAATTCACCAGAAGTCTTTTTGTTCATCCATATGGAGGCACTGGTGGGGTAACGGTTATCATCGTTGAAAGTGAACTTGGCTACCCGTAATCAAATCCTGAGTGATGCTAATACTCCAGCTAATCCAACAATTCACTTACAAGATATGAGTAAATAGTAGGACAGGCTGGGTTCTTTAATCTTAGTAGACAAGCAGTCGAAAAAATAATGGGACCTGGAAAGAGATGCGCTCCGCCAGGCTTTTCTCACCCAATGAACATTAAGGGAGCAACACTCCCACGATCAAACCAGGATACGGTATGAGTCTAAGTCTGTTATCGGATGACTCAAACACAGATAAGATCACCAAATTTTTTTTTTTGTACTAATGGGTACGAGAAGCAGATATTTTTTAACATTTCAGTATCTTGAAAATTCTTTTTTAAAATCTTTAACAAGACGTTCGATTTGCAATGTAGATATAATGATAAATTCTTCCAACTACTTTCACTACACCCTGTCGGTGGGGATTAGAATACGCTGACTGTATCCTCTGCTGAGAGGTAAGACCCTAAACTTCATCTGGTAGTGAGGAACCTGTTCTGGAGCTTTATTGTAATTATTGCCCGGCCTAATATGAACCGTAGTGGCAGTACCTGTGATGTTCATATCGATCGGTCAAATAGATCTGTTTGCAAATTATTCGTAGTTGATAAGAATATTTAATATCATATAACTACGTTCAAAAAAGAAGATACACTACACTAGAAATGTAAATTTAAACAAAAAATGTAGGCAATTTTCTAACCTCTAAGCATAAAGTAACCCCAGATGATTTGACATGCTGTTAAAATAAAATCAATTAATCTATCAGCTGATTTTCTCTCCAAGTTAGCAAAAATAAATCCTTATCTTTTTTAAACCGTATAAAGTAGACATCTTGCTGAAAATTTTCTTAGCTATAAACTATAACCATGACCTTCGATCCACGACATTTTTTCCAATAATTCTTTTCTGGTCATAAGAAAATCGATCTTTAAGAAATCTTACAGTAGTTTTTATATTTTTATTATGTAGCGTAAACTATAGTACCGACGAGCAAGAATAGCCCTTGATAAATATAAATTCACAGACACAAATCCGAGAATTAAAAAGAACCACAACCCTTTCAAAACAGTCACCACGATAAAAACCAAAGAGACCACCATTTACCTCCTGGAGACGACTTAAAACGTCAGAAACACGTGTTAAAGAAGAATAAATGATCAAAAAGCAAATTCTCTCGTGCACCTATTCATTTTAAAGTATTTACTTTTTTTCTCTCATTGGGCCAAGTGAAGAATCTCTCTCTATATATATATACTGGTTGGTTGGTTGGTTGGTTGGTATAACCCCTAATGTCTCATTCCTCATAAATACGTTGGACACTATAGTGAGGCAGATAAATATGCTAACTACCTTTGGGGTGGCGTTTTTCTCGGTCGAGGCTGCATGACATGGGTGTCGAGGAAGTTCAGCATTCACGCCACGTGGCGGAGCCTCCTCGACCCTCAGGGAGCCGTTCCCCCAGGCTATAACCCTCCGCAGAGAGGCTAGGTTTTATCACCTGGTACCTGAGGCACCCCTTTTTAGGGGAATGCAGACGCAGACCGAAGCATTTTTGGAGCCGCCGAGCGTGTCTAGGCTACGGCCTTGCCTCTGGACCCACATTAAAAAGGCCTTTTGCCGTACTCGCTTTGGTAGGGTGAGCGACAAATAGCTAAAATATGCTCAGAAGTTACCTCTTGCAACGGTTACCTTCTTCACACCGCAGGCAAGTATTATATTTTGTTAATGTAACTCATTCAGTAACCTTTTGTTCATATTTACCATATTTACCAACCCCTCCGCTCGAGTAGGATATGACACAAGGTCAATTTTTTAAGCGGAGTTTAAGAGGTTTGAATTCAGAGTTTTCCTTCTCCTAGACTAGCTGCCTCACCAACCTAGTCTGTCCTACTATTTACCCATAGCTGAAGGGAGAATAATTGGATTCATACCTTTCCCAAGGGTATTAGTGCTATGTGAAATGCAATCAGTCTCGTCCAGGATTTGAACTCGCGTCGCCGTGACCATTTCCTGCCACGATAACCATGACACCACGGGCACCTCCAGTAACCTTTTGTTAGATTACAGCAGTTGTGTTTTATGGCATATCAACCTGCTGCACTAATAATTCTATTTAATAATAATAATAATAATAATAATAATAATAATAATAATCCCTAATAAAACATTGTACAGTTCTATTTGATTTTAGATGGGACCCTAACAGATACTACCACTGCAGGTCAGAGCGGACCTTGGAGAATTTGATGAAGAGGAACTCCACATCCTCCAACGCTTCAAGACTAAAGTCTCACCATCAAATGGTTTGGAATCTTACCAGGACACTCGTTGCATAGGTGTATTACTCCTATGCAGAGATGCAGTCGCCGTATTCTGCAGCCCCAGCCGAATAAACGATATATATATATACATACATATATATATATATATATATATATATATATATATGTGTGTGTGTGTGTGTGTGTGTGTGTGTGTGTGTGTGTGTGTGTGTGTGTGTGTGTGTGTGTGTTTGGTATAATGATTTGGAACCTGCTACATCTTCCAATTTTTCATATTGAGTTTTAGAGAAACAGAGTCCGATGACAAATACATAATAATTACCGTTTTTTATCGTATAAAATTCTACTAGAAATAAAGGAATCTTGTTAACTTTGGTTAAGAGAAAAAATAACTTTTTTTAATGTCTGAGTTGGTTTTTTTTTATGTATGAGTAATGCTATATATTGGTTATCTAAGAGGGAAATCGAGAGCTTCACTTAATAATTTAAGAAAAAAACAATTGTAGACAAAGAAAAGTCTATTGGATTGTGTATTCAGTTTCAAAACCTACAACTTGGTTTAATATAATTTGGAAAAGAATGTAGCAAATAATTGCACTGCCCTGTCAACAGGAATTAGAATTAGCTGCATGCATCCCCTGCAGAGTCGTAAGACTCCACTCCTACCCCTAATAAAAGGAGTGTCCTGGGTATGACACTAAACTGCATTTGATGGTGAGGTACTAGTTACCAAGATCTTGGAAATGTTAAGTACACCTCAGGTCCACTCTAACCTCAAGTTGTAGAACCTATTAGAATCTTATTTATAGGTCCCAATACGTACTGCGCACTCCCCAAATCACCCAGAACTGGAACCTCATCATCAGATGCAGTTTAGTATCATACCCAGGACACACCTTTTCTTGAGTGGTCTTACGACTCTAGGGGAGATACGGAGCAGGCGGTGACAACATACTACTATAAGGTGGTGTCCTCGTGGTGTAATGGTTAAAGCGATGAACTGCGGAATCTTAGTAAGCGAGATTGTACTCCAGTCGCGCTATTACGTTCACTTTCGGGCAAATACCCTTGGGAAAGGTATAAACCCCCTTATCCTCCCAGCTATGGGTTAAATAGTACCACTACTGTTCTTCTAGGAGAATGGTTTTGGCATTAAATAACCTACAACGGTTGATTAAACAAAGAAACCAAACCAACCTAGTACTACAAGTAGTAATAGTAGTAGTAGTGGTAGTAAAAGAGCAACTGGTGCGAGTCTCAAGTTAACTGAATTTTAATGGTCAGATATTGCTTAATATTCAAAGTTAATACATTCCATTCTTTTAGTAAGGATTTTGAAATCACAAAAGAAGTAGCTTTTAACAAGATTTGAACCCTGCAACATTTTGATATATTCGGCCATTTGATTCTCACTCCATGTTAAGAAAAGAAATTTAATTTATATTTGATATCTGCATAAGTTTTTCTGTGATAACCTAGTTTTCAAATGTGAATTCGGTTACTAATTAAAACTAAAATAAAGTGCTTGCAACTTTTGTTTTCCAAAAGAAAAAACATAACAATCCAGCCCTTTTACTAATTCTTACTCTCTCTCTCTCTCTCTCTCTCTCTCTCTCTCTCTCTCTCTCTCTCTCAACAGAATTTAGTTCTTTTTTTCTGATTTTCACTCTTTCTCTCTTCCTTTCTTCTTCATCTCTCTTCCCCTCCCTCTCTCTCTCTCTCTTTCTCTCTCTCTCTCTCTCTCATCAGATTTTAGTTCTAATTTTTACTTTTTTTCTCCTTTTCTGCTTTTTTCTCGATCTATCTATCAATCTCATTAGATTTTAGCCCTTTTCTTATTACTCTTTCTCTTTCTTTCTCTCTCTCTCTCTCTCTCTCTTTCTCTCTCTCTCTCTCTCATCAGATTTTAACTTTTTCCTAATTTTTACTTTCTCTCTTTCTCTTCTTCTATCTCTCTTTCTCTGTCTATCTGTCTGTCTTCCCCCCTCTTTCTCTTTCTCTCTCTCTCAAATTTTAGCTATTTATCAAATTTCTCTCTCTCTCTCTCTCTCTCTCTCTCTCTCTCTCTCTCTCTCTAACATACAGACACGCGCATATTCCTCTTTTTTAACCATATCTCTGTCAATTGCTTGATTCAGGATAACGTTTCTATTTACTTGTCTGAAGAAGATATTTATGAAACACTTCAATGTTACTTGATAAAGAATTCAAAGACATAAAGAGCCCAATTAAGCCAACAAATTTAACCCGTGACCATATCAGCCAATGATAATAGCTTTGTCTAATCCAAGATATTTCTTTAAATGGCTCTGTTGCTGATTTATCACCCCGAACAAAAGCGACCACACAGACGAGACAAGATACCAGCATATCTATCTGGCGGCACAGATAATAAAGTCTGTCCACGAGAGGTTTTTAAGCAAATAATAACAAAGAGAATCTCTGAAATTGATTAATAACTAGAGTTTTATTAATTAACTTTTCGTTGTTTAATTATTCAGATCTGATTTATTTTTGATTTATTTGATAAATCTATCATTCTTCAGTCTCTTCATCCATGGTTAAGAGTTTAGGACATTCTGCAGCGAGATACTGAAAAGTATAATTGCGTCAAATAATAATCTCCAAATTAGTTTTTGCATAAGTGTTTTTATTACTTATTGATTACTAGTTTGTACATAGGGATTTTCATTAACATTTATATATATATATATATATATATATATATATATATATATATATATATATATATAGGTATTTTTTAGATAAAATTATTGATCACTTTAATATATATGTGTGTGTGTGTGTGTGTATGCATTTATATATATCTATTGCAGTTTTTATTAATTAGTGACTGCTTCAACTATTTATGCAAATGTTTATGTACCTATGTATTGTGTGTGTGTGTGTGTGTGTGTGTGTGTGTGTGTGTGAGGAGTTCATATACTTCATAAATTTCTGTATGATCACGAACTTGGAAAATGTTTTCGTTACATGAACAAAGACATCCCAGAATTTGTATGAATCTTGATTTTATCAAAAATTCCTTGTGCTATAAGTATTGTCACATATGAAGCAATTCCCCTCTTCAGCTGCAACGCTGGGCATTCCTGTCAGTACACATTCTCAGACACACGCATATATATATATATATAAATATGTGTGTGTGTGTGTGTGTGTGTGTATAAATTAAATAGCGAGTCGGGACTATCCTACTACGGTTTCGCCTAAAGTGGCTCCTCAGGGTACCTAGTACCGACTCTCGGTGCTAGGTACCCTGAGGAGCCGTTTTAGGCGAAACTGTAGTAGTATAGTCCCGACTCGCGATTTAATTTTTGTAATTAGCTCTACTTAGTATTGGGCAATTTTTGTAGTTGTAGCATTGCAGCATTTTGCGGTGGGTTTTTGTTCTTTTGACCAACTGATTACATATCTCTTGATCTTTTTCAAATGGTGTGACGAAGTTGGCCTTTTCTTTTATTTTTTTCTCCCGATAATTTTTTTCTTTTTTCCCCAGGCAGTGATTCGAGATATTGTTATCTCTGAATTCTGGCGGGTTTTTTTTTCTTTTTCTTTGTCACCGTGAATGCTGGTAGATAGTAAATTAGTAAGTATATATATATATATATATATATATATAATCGGCCCTTAACATTGACTTCTCTTCAAAGTTAGTTTCAGCTTCATCAGCCTTAACATCTATTTAGTCATATAAGCTCTGTTAAATCTGTTCGAATAAAGAACCTATCAAAAAAGATTGCTTATATCTATTATTATCATTATTATTATTCCTAGCGAGTTTTTCGCACCAGTGTAAGCTGATAGTCTTTTACTTGAGTCTGAATGACAGCCAATTTCCTCGGGTCTTCAGGACACTATTTTGGCCGAATTCAACAATGTTCTAGTTTGGATGGTCTTGATTCGTCCTCCGATTTTTAACTTTCCCTTCACCCTTACCAAACCTTTTAAAACCGTTCCAAACGTACCAATTATAATTGATATCACCGTCACCTTCATGTTTCATAGCTTTCTCTGACAAGGTCCAAGTATTTTTCTCTCTTTTCGCTTTCTTTGATCATCACTCTGTGATACCTCGAGACGGCAAAGCCTAATAAATGGCAGCTTCTCTTTGTTTTGTAGATAATCACATGGTCTGGTCTTCTGGCCGGAATTAGGTGATCTGTTAGTATATCAAAATCTCAGAGAATTTTATGTGTCTGTTTCTTCTGAATGGATTCTGGTTTGTGAATATACCATTTGGTGGTATGGTCAAATTTCAATTGTTGGACAATTTTCAGTGGATTACCTCCCCTACAAGTCGTTTCTAGTTTTTTACTCTTTTTATGCTATTTTGCTACATTCTTTCATGATGTAATTAATCGTTTCGCCTTTATCAACACCAAACTTACACTTTTTATAATATTGTGACTGATCTATTTTTGCTTTAATATTGTTGGTCTTTATAACATTGTTTTGTGCTGCTAGAAGAAGAGATTCAGTTTCTTTCTTAAAGTTTCCCTCTTTTTTTATCATTATTTTATTGACCCACTGGGTAGAGTGCTCGCCAATGGCCCGGGAAACCAGAGTTAAATCCCAGGTCGTGTCATACCAAAGACTTAATAAATGGTACTTGATGCCTCCTTGCTTAACATTCAGCATTATAAGGCACGTATCAAGAATAAAGTGGAGCAATCCGAAGAAAGGAGTAGCGCTCTACCCTACATATCGATGTAGTAGCTATTGAAAAGGGAGCCTTTGGGTCACCCTCGACTACGGTCGACAACATTACTTTATACTCCTAGTGAGTTTTTTTACACAAGCGTTTGCTCTTGATTTTTCTCGGGAGTCTTCGTGAGAGAAAGTCTCCTCAGGTCTCCAGGACTCTTCTCGGGATTGAGACTGCTTTCAGCAATCCTGTAATCTGCTCGATCTCGATTCTCCCACTGATTTTCAGTTCCTCCAACCCCTACTCCAAGTTCTTGGGGACCGTTCCGAGCACACTAACTGCAATTGTTATCACGTTTACTCTCATGCTCTACAGTCTTTTCAGTTCTCTGGCAAGGTCCATGTAATTCATCTTTTCGTTTTCTTTTATTTTCACTTTGTAGGCCACTAGAACTGCATGAAGGCAATATCTCTTTTGTTGTCGTTGTTGTTGTTCTTAATTAACGTGAAGTCTGATCTTCTGAATGGGATTAGGTAATCCGTCTGTATCTCAAAATCCCAGAGAATTTTACGAATCTCTTTCTCTAGAAAGGATTCTGGTTTGTGCATATACTATTTGGTTGTTTGTTCAAAATTTTATATCTTGCACAATTACTGGTGAAGCACCTTCCCCACTCAGTTGTACTTGGTCTTGTACTACTTTTGTGTTTGCTTGCTGCATATGCTGATTGTGTAATTAACCGCTTTATCTCTTTCTCAGCATAAAAGACACTTGCTATTCTATTGCGTGTTGTCAATTTTCGCGTGTATCATCATCATCATCTTGTCGTGCCACCAGCCCGGATATCCCTGACCCTCTCTCGCTACTCCTCCCTATCGTTCATCGCTTCTGGCAGGTCCTCAGGGCTACATCCCGTATCCTCTTAGAGCTGCCGTATGTAGGTTTGAGCTGGTCCCCCTGGTTTTGCTCGGCCATGTGAGAGGGTCCATAGGAGAACATCACTTATGAGCTCGTCCCTTCTTCTCGAGCAGTGTCCTGTATGTCTTGTTCGTCGTTCTGTGCTTTTATTCGAAGATAATGAGTTTCTCCCCTAAGGTTTCCCTTTCGTATCTATCCTGGTTTTATCGTGTGCAATATCGACAGTTTTTCTCTTGCATTATTCACACGGTTGTTTTTCTTCCAATTTATGTTTCTTTGTCTTATTTTATGTTGATAATGCACCTAATGGCCGCTACAATTATTCCTTCTCTTTTTACAGTTGTCCTCCAGTTCTTGTATTGATGCTTCTACGCAACCCTCACTGCTGGAGAGTTCTCTCCCTTCTTTTCTTGGCACATATAGTGTTCGTTATCTTTCCGATGTAAAGATTTCTGCATCGTCGTCAACTTTCTTTTCTTTTGGTGTGTGTTTGTCTGAATTCCTCCCTTGCTTCATTTTAAGAATGGTCCAGAGTATCTTTAAAGAGGGACAGCCTATGTACTTATACTTTTGATAAGATATCAGCTGCAGAGCATGGTTTCGAGAAGCTTTCTCGTTCGTCTGAGGTAAAATTTTCTTATTTTTTTCTTTCATCCCTGCTTATTTGATGATGTCCGCTTCTAACATTCCCAAGTATTTATAATTTTCCTTCTTTCCAAATGTTCTAATTCTCGCATGATTGGGAAGTTTTTATCCTTCTGTTATTTTTCATTTCTTTCTTCTCTTTAAGAGCATGGTATATGTTTCTCTGCCAAATTCCATTCCTATATTCTAGTTGTATATTATTACTGTTTGTACTATGATCTCCAGTTCTTTTTCATTTTTTGAAAATAGCTTGATGTCTTGCATGTGCAATAGAGGATTAATTTTTCTTGCAACTTTGTAAATATGTCGCCTTAATTGAACTTCCTAAGTATGTGGTATTCTTGCTATTACAAATATCATTGGTAAGAGTAGATCTCCCGGGAAGATGGTTCCCTGGATGTTTACTTCTGCAAGAGATTTTCCTCCTGCTATTAATTCCCCTTTCCAGTTTTCCATGGCTTTTGTGAAGAAGTGTATAACTTTGACGGACATTCTGTAAATTTCCAGATATTATATTATTCAAATTTGCGGGACTATAATAGTTTCAATTCTCAGAGAATCTATCCGCTCTTTTTTTTCTTGGGCAGGTTCTGGTTTTTGCATGTCCCATTTGTTAGTATGGTCAAATTTTAGTCGAATGCACATATAATTATTTGATCACACTAGAAAATGAAGCACTTTTAATGGAAGTGTGATCTTACTTTATAAGGTAATCTTTCCTCTTTCGACTTCAAAATATACCAAATACAAATAAAAAAAAATTCTTTGATCACACTAGAAAATGAAGCTCTTTTAATGGAAGTGTGATCTTACTTTATTAGGTAGTCTTTCCTCTTTCGACTTCAAAATATACCAAATACAAATTTTTAAAAAATACATCAAGCAAAACAAAAAGAATCTAAAGAAAGTCAGAAACAATAAAATGAAAAGCAATCAGTCAGCAAAAGATAAATAAATAAATAAAGTAATAAATCATTCTATTCTACGAGCTTAGAATTCCGACAATTAAGAAAGTAATAAATCTTCAATGAAATTTTATCGAGTAAGAGACTTTTATGACTTAATGTTTCACAAATGTTTTGTAAAATCTGTGATAAGACGTAAAAAATACGACAAAAAATAGGTATTAACAAGACCAATCGTTGGCCAAGAGATTTAAGCTAGTTAGTCTTACAAACTATTACTACTACAGTGAGTCTGATCTTTACTAGGTGCCCAGCACTTGTAACCTTATGCAAAACTAAGCGAATCTCAGTGAATATCGTGAAGAAAGAAATCAATCAAGGATTAAATTTTATCAGTAATAGGACTATAAATGACTCAAATCCTTAAAAAAGCGAATGAAGGTTTTTATTTAAAGCATGCAATTCATAAGAATTTGATAGCACTCGTACACAAACATCTGGGCTACATATTGACTCACACTTTAGACTGAGTCACGTGAAAGTAGTTTAAGAATACAATTCCCGACCATAATACCTGGCATGAAAAACACTTAGAAATCTAATCGATTCACCTCTTTTTTACATTATAAGTGTCGTATCTCTTTTTTCCTTATTTTTTTTTCGAATTATATTTATTATATTTAATGTTTGCACCAAGTTTGTTTGGTTTTGAAGGATAGAGCAATCATTTAAGATATTTTTAAATATCTCATTAAGTAGACTTTGCAACTACCCTTCTTTATTGGTGTCCTAATATATATATATATATATATATATATATATATATATATATATATATATATATATTAATGGAAAATCAACTGATTTACATATAAAAGTGTGTTAATTATAGTGTAAAAATAAACTCAAGATATAATTTTGGTATCTATATTTTTGCATTTATTAACAATATTTGACTCTTACTCGATAAAATTTCATTGAAGATTTATTACTTTCTTAATTGTCGGAATTCTAATCTCGTAAAATAGAATGATTTATTACTTTATTTATTTATTTATCTTTTGCTGACTGATTGCTTTTCAAAATTAGAACGTTCAAAACCCAAAATAATTTAAGGAATCTTTTCTCGTCTCCATTGTCCAAAATATATTTTTAACCAATTAGAATCATTGATAAATCATAAATATTTTCAGCAAATTTCGAGTCTAGCTGAATCTTATAAATAAGCGAAGAAATAAATAGATATTCCGTAGAATTATAGATTCATTCCATACATTTTTTCTACAGACATTTAAAATTGTTGTAGACTCTTGAAAATTCAGCATGTCATTGCTATACATCTTATGAGATGACTGACCAAGTTTTATGATTTCAGCTTCAAATGAACAGCTACAGCAACAATTGGAACACACCCTACTAAAGCCTTATTGTCACAGTTGGTGAATTTCAAAAATGCAATCTGGACGTGAGGACACTTTAGAAGAACGATATGCAATAAAATTCAGTTTTAAACTTGGAAAAATTGCCACAGAAACGTATGGAATGCTTTAGACTGCTTCTCGACCATCTTGCATGAATCGAGCATGAGTTTCTGAGTGACATAAGGGATTCAAGGAAGGCAGGGAGTCTGTGAGGGATGATGGGAGGTGTGAGAGGAGTAAGGAAGTAAATACACCAGAGTTGATTAGCCAAAGGGTTAGGGTTAGAGTTACTATGTTGAGGTTTTAAGGGAGTTCAGGAAGAGATTCCTAGGGAAGAGACCAGCACTCTTTCTAATCGGATCAGTGACATTTCCACCAGGACAATGCACCAGTCTACAACTCCATCCTTCTCACAGGCAATTTGACCAAGATGGGTACCAAGACAGTTCCTCACCCTCCCTACTGTCCAGACCTTGCTCCCTGTGACTTTTGCTTATTCCCTAAGCTCAGAGGCTGTCGTTATGAGACAATTGAGGAGATGAAAGAGGCTGTGACGAAGGTCATTGACACGCTTACACAAGAGGACTTCGATGGGGCCTTAGAGAAGTTGTTGGAACGGTACAACAAGTGGATTACAGCCGGAGGAGATGTCTTCGAAGGGGACTAAAGTTTCCTACGTGTACTATCAATAATAGTGCCCATACGAAAAAAGTCTGGAAACTTATTTAATGATCCTCGTATATATATATATATGTGTGTGTGTGTGTGTTAATTTTTGGTCGATGAATCATACTCAAATAACATTATTTTAAAAGCATTTCTTATTTGTATGTATTTACACATCCCCCCTGTCAAGAACAGGATTTGACAAAATTTTAAGTGGAGTACAGCTTGTTCGAATTCCATTTTTCTTCTAGATTGGTTACATAATTAAGGTTAAAGAACCCTGTCTATCCATAACCTTGCTCTATTTAAGAGAAATCTAGAAATATGAAGCACTAAGATATTGTCAAACCCACAAAGGTCCGCTGGCCCGGCTCGTTAACCATAACACTATTAGGATGCAATTGCCTTTTATTTTGAGGGGAATCTCCGCGGCGTTAAAGTGCCAAACTGTGACATTTTTACAAACTAGTTCGAACTCTGTCACGCTTTTACGTTTACTTTCGGATGAGTACCCTCGGGAAAGGCATGAACCTCTTTATCGCTCCAGATATGGGTTAAGTAGTACTACTACTGTTCTTTTACAAGAATAGTTTTGAAATCAAATTAACCACGAAGGTTGATATGCCATTAAACAAAGAAGCCAAACTTATTCGTTTGCTTTGTATATATTTATAGTATTAGAATAATCTTATTGTGAGTTTTTTATTCGTGAAAAAATTTCAACCATTCCAGTTGTTATTTATCGCAATAAGACCAGCAGTTGCTAAAGACTGCAAAATGACGGTTTGCGTTATTGAGAGAAAAAGCAAAGATGAACGAAAGACTAATAAAAAAAAATGAACAAGAGTCATACATACTAGCGAATGTAGGCGAGCTTGTTGAGAGATAAGTGGACTACATAGTTACATTTTTATATTATGTGTTCTTATTCACGTTTTATTTTTAAGTTCTTTGAGCTTGTATGCTCATGCTACAGACAGGTGCGGCAAACTAGTTTCATTCATAAATTTTCCAGCTAAGAAGAATTAATGAGTCCGTCAGTAAAATAAGCCCAATTAAATCAGCTTTAAGTGACTGTTCCTTTTATTTTTCTGACTATTAAGTCTGCACGTGGTTCATACATAATAAACTTGTTTGACATGTGCATATAAATTTGCCCATTCACAGGAATTCGTACGCAAAAAGTCTACGAGAGAGCGATTTCTTCTCTCTTCTTCTTTCCTCTCCATCCTTCTCTCTTCTCTTCTCCTCCCTTTCCTTCCATCTCTTCTCTTTTCATCTCTTTTTTGGACTCACTTCGCATCTTTTCTCTTTTCTCTTCATCTCTCCTCTCTCCCCCTCTCCTTTCTTCTATTCGCTTCTCTTCTCTCTTCTTTTCTCCATTTTCTCTTTTCTCTTCATCTCTCCTCTCCTCTCCTCTCCTTTCCTCTCTTTTCATCTTCTCTTCGCTTCTCTTCGCCTCCCTTCTCATCTCTTCTCTCTTCTTTTCTCCATTTTCTCTTTTCTTTTCATCACTCCTTTTCTCTTCCCGCCACTCCTCTCTTCTCTTTTCCTCTCTTTTCTTTTATTCTCTTCCCCTCTCTTCTCTTCTATATATTTAATATATAACATAACATATATGTATATACATATACATAACATAACATAACATATATGTATATACATAACATATATATGTATATACATAACATTACAGAATTTGGCAGTAAATAACATATAAGGGTTAATATACCATAAAATCTGGATGGGTATATATATATATATATATGTGTGTGTGTGTGTGTGTGTGTGTGTGTGTGTGTGTGTGTGTGTGTGTTTCGTTGTTTGAACATACAATAAAGTCATATAAATATCTTAGATGGTGACAATATAGAATAACACACACATACAGACGAATTTATATATATGAATTGAGTACTCCGGTAACCGATAAGCCTATATGAATATATACCTTAAAAATTCCTTCGTTTCGCTCAGATGAAGATTGGTAAGGGGTGAAATATCCGATTCACTAAAGAGTTATGATACTATGAAACAGTCTGTCTGAGGATAGAAATATATATATATATATATATATATATATATATATATATATATATATATATATATATATATATAAAAGAAATGTCGGTCAATTGGAACATAACGGAAATGAAGCAATTTACACCGCTGAAGCTGCTGGTTTGGTTTTGTATGTTAATATATAAATATGTTTATTTTCAATTTTAGTGTAAAGTGTGTACAATAAGGAGCAAAAACAACGTTCGCATATTATAAGTTAAAAAATAAATATTCTACAATTAAAAACGAAATGAAATTACATAAGTACTTTAGCCCTTGAATGTATTTAAAGGCTTCAAGACATTTAAAACTTTTATGTTTTAGATCTTATGAAGTATTGAACTGCTTACTGATACTATTTCAAAATTAACTAGTGTACTTTGTCGTAGCCTTTTAAATGTGTTTATCTGAATAAAATTCACGCCGTTTATTAGAGAAAATGACAGATTGCCTTCATTAACATCTTGTATAAATTACTTCTTAATTAATCTGCTTGTTTCATTGTGTCTTTGTTGCTTAAAACTTCGTTTTCAACCGATGGAATTCGGCTGAGACAAAATGTCACATATCATTATGTCCATACTAAAAATCACAAACTGCGCTAAAAATGAAGATGAACGTACAATGTAATTTCTCCTTTTAGTTGATCTGATATATATATATATATATATATATATATATATATATTGTCATCCACAGACAGACTGTTTCGTCGTATCACAACTTTTCAGTGTGGATAGATACGTAGGATGCTTGAAGCTATGATACGTACATTTTGGCAGCATTTCTTCATTAATACAAATTTCGTCGAACATTCCCGCCGAATATTATAAAATCAATACGGCAATATGAAAGAATCAACAAGAAAATATGTAGACAAAAATGTCTATTATGTTCAACGAAATTTATATATATATATATATATATATATATATATATATATATATATATATATGTATATCCCCTGTCCTATAGCAAAAGCTGCTTGGTAGCACCAGGAGTGGCGCTTTGAGCTAATGAGGGCAGGGTATCACACGTACTTTCACACGCTGTATGTTGAAAAAAAATGTTTATACACTAAAATATGTCCTGGATAAGAGACAAAGCGGCATTCAATGCAAAGACTCAAATTTTGGAGCTTTGCAGAATGTAGAGTCACACGTCCGTTGCTATTACTCCCAGGTCCACTCAAACTCGTATCAAAAAGTACCTCTTAAGGTCCTTTCTGTTGGTCAAATACATTTATGTAGAATGTTTAAAATGATTTTGAACTTCATTAATACGTTGACTCTAAAAACATTGATATTGTATCTAAGTAAGATGTGTAGAATAGTTACTTGAAATCATAAAACACTGTGCAAATGATTCATATTACTTGAAGAAATAATTGTTCACAAATTATCATTATTATTTCCTGCGAGTTTTTCACGCTAGTGTTAGCTGATGGTCTTTCACTGGAGTCTTATTGACAGCAAATCTCCTCAAATCTCTAAGACTTTTCTCAATATTCTGGCTGATCTCAGCAATGCTGTAGTTTGGTTGGTCTCTGCTCGTCCTCCGATTTCCAACACTTCCAGCCTCCTTACCAAGTCTTTATAGATCAGTCCAAGTGTGCCAATTACTATAGGTATTACTGTTACCTTCACGTTCCACCGCTTTTTTAGTTCTCTAGTGAGGTCCAATTATTTGTTTCTCTTTTCGCTTTCTTTGATTTTGACTTTGTTCTCGACCGGAATGACAAAATCCACTAGACGGCAGATTTTCTATCTTTTGTTATCATTTTATCCCTTTGAGAGTTTTTACACTAGTATCAGCTGATAATCTTCCTCTGGAGTTTGAGTGACGGTTGGCATAAGGGCTAGAATGTTCACCAATGGTCTGAGAGACCAGGGTTCAATCCCAGGTCGAGTCATACCAAAGACTCAAAAAATGGTACTTGGTGCCGCCTTGCTTAACACTCAGCATTATAAGGTAAGGATCAAGAGTAAAGTTTCCAATACTCCTCTCAGCACTCTGGCCGATCCCAACAATGCTGCAGTTTGGATGATCTCAATTCGTGTTCTCATTTCCAAATCTTCCAGTCTCTTTATCAATCCTTAGGTGACTGTACCGAGTGCACAGAATACAATTGGTATCATAGTCACCTTCATGTAACATAGTTTTTCACTTCCCTAACAAGGTCTATGTACTTATCTCTCTTTTCTCCTTCTTTCAATTTTACTCTGAGATTTGCCAGGACACCAAAGTATACAATTCAACAAGTTTTTTGTTAACTATCACTAGGTCTGGTCATCTGGCCAATATTAGGGGATTCGTTTATATCTCAATATCCCAGAGAACTTTGTGCGTCTCGTTCTCCTCGATGAATTCCGAGTTATTTATATACCACCCGTTTGCATGGTCAGATTTCAATTTCTTGGACAGTTCCCAACGGATAACCTTCTCCACCCAATCGTGTCAGCTCTTATACACTTTTTTTGCGTCAATTTGCTGCATTCGCTTATTATCATCTCTATCACCACATTATCTATATTTGCTATTTTGTTGCATCTTATCTATTCTTTATTTGATATAGTTGGTCCTTATGGCGTTGTTCTGGGCAGCTATCAGAAGAGATTTAGTTTCTCTTTTGAGGTTTTGAGGTCTTAGCCACGTCCAATTTTTCCTGGGTGAGATTTCGCTTGTTTGTTGTTTGAAATGTCTATGGAGTTGTTTTTCATTTCTGCCTTCTGGTTATTTTTATTCTATTGATGCATTTGCTGTCTGTATTGTTTCTGATGGCTGTAATCAGTCTTCTTCCACGTTTTTTTTTATGTAATCTTTTAGTCGTTGTATCAAAACATCAATACTGTCTTGTATACTACCTCGACCCCTTCCTCGTTCTTTTCTAGACACGTGCAGCCTGTCTATTGTATCTCTGGGATGTAAGGCCTTATGCACTGTCATGAGTTCTCTGGTCCATTTGTAGAAGTTTTTCCCTCGTCCACTTCAAGAAAGGTCCCGAGTATCTTACTAGGGGGACATATCTCTTTGATGAGGTTCCTGCTATATAATTTGATTCCGAGTAGTTTTCTCCTTCTCCTGAGATATTCTTTTGTAATTTTTTCTTTCATCTTCCCTTGTTTGATAGTGTCCGTTTCCAATATTTCTAATTATTTGTAAGTTTCCTTTTCTCCAAACGTTCTGATTTTTTCTTGATTTGGTAATCCTACTCCTTTCGTCAGGTGTCGTTTCCTGCGTCTCATTATTAACAAGGCGCATTTTTCTATGCCAAATTCTCTTCCTGTCTTGACTGCATATTCTCACTGCATTTATAAGGATTTTCAATTGTTTTTTTAAACAGTTTAATGTCGTCAACGTACTTTAGGTGATTGATCTTTTCTTGCGATTTATGAAGTTTGTATTTTCCTGTGCATTTCCTGAGTATGTGATTGAGTAGTATCAGAGCTATAACAAGCAGTAATGGTTATAACGTATCTCCCAGGAACATTCCTTATTATTATTGTTATTATTATTACCCGCCTTGCGAGTTTCTCATACCAGCTGATCTTTCACTGAAGTCTGAATGACAAGTCTTTTCATATGTCCTGGACTCTTCTCGCAACCCTGGCCGATCGCAACAATATCATAATCTGGATTGTGTTGATTCGTCCTCAGATTTCTGTATCACAATCACCCTCATGTTCCACAGTTTTCTTAGTTCTCTGGCAAGGTCAAAGTACTTGGTTCTCTTTTCGCTTTCTTTGATTTTTACTCTGCAGTCAGATGGAAAAGCAAAATCCAATATACGGAAAGTTCTCTTTTTTTTCTTTTACTCTCTCATTTTTTTTCACTAGGTCTGGTAGGGATTACGTGATATGTTTATATAACAAAATCTCAGTCAATTTTGTGCGTTCGCCAATGATCCGGGAGACCTGGGTTCAATCCCAGGTTGAATCATACCAAAGACTCAAAAAATGCCGCCTAGCTTTACACTCAGCATTATAAGGTAAGGATCAAGGGTAAAGTGAAGCAATCCAGGGAAAGGAATAGCGCTCTCCCCCAACATTTCGGTGTAGTAGCTATTGAAAAGGAAGCCTTCAGGTCGCCCTCGACTAATGTCGCCAACTTTACTTTAATTCTCCATGACAGTTTCTGGTTTGAACTTTTATTATTTGGTACGATGGTCAAATTATAATTTCTTACATAATTCCCAATGGATTACCTTTCCCAACTATTCATGTCTTGTACTCTTTTTACGCTAATTTTCTGCTTTTGCTTATAATGTAATTAATCATTTCATCTCTATCAACACATAACTACACTTGATTTTCTGTTGCGTCTGATCTCTTTTGGCTTTAATATAATTGGTCCATATGGCGTTATTTTGTGTTGCAATCAGAAGAAATTTAGTATATCTCTTAAAGCTTCCTATGCTTAGGCCATGTCGAGATCTTTTCGTGTGACATTTCGTCAGTTTGTTGCTCGAAATATCCATACAGTTGTTTTTCTTTCTATTTCTGTTTCACAGTTGTTGTTCTAGTGATCATTATACTGTCTGTGCTTTTTCTTATGGCAGTGATTAGTCTTTCTTTGTTTTTGTTATGTAACCTTCGAGGCTTCATATTGATTCATCCACGCTATCTTCAATGCTGGCGAGTCCTCTTCTTCCTTCTTTTCTTGACACACATAGTCTATGTTATCTCTCGAATGTAAGGCCTTATGCATCATGATTAGTTTACTTGTCCTCGGGTCTATTTGTCTGGCTTCCTTCCTTGTCTACTTCAAGAATGATCCCGAGTAAGTTACAAGGGTTGCAGCCCAGGTGTTTATCACTTTCAGGAGATCCTGCTTTAGAGGTTGGTTTCGAGAAGCTTTCTCATTCGCCTAAGATACTCTTATTTTATTTTCTCTTTCAACTCCACTTGCTTTATGGTGTCAGCTTCTAATTTTCCCAAGTACTTATAATCTTTCCTTTCTCTGAGTATTTTCATTCTTTCCTAATTTGGCAGTTCTATTCCTTTTGTTATCTGTTTTTCTCCTTCTCCCACGTTAATATGGCACATTTTTCCATGACAAATTCAATTGCTATATTCTAACTGTATAATTTTATTGTTTGTATCAGAGTTTCCAATTCTTTTTCATTTTTTGAAAATAGTTTAATATCGTCCATGTACGAAGATCATTAAATAAGTTTCCGGACATTTTTCGTATGGGCACTTTTATTATTGATAGTACACATATGAAACTCTAGTCCCCTTCGAAGTAATCTCCTCCGGCTGTAATCCACTTGTTGTACCGTTCTAACAATTTCTGGGAGTCCTCTTGAGTGAGCGTATCAATGACCTTCGTCACAGCCTCTTTCATCTCCTCAATTGTCTCATAACAACAGCCTCTGAGCTTCTGGAATACCCCATGGAAGTCCTCTTGTGTGAGCGTGTCATTGACCTTCGTCACAACCTCTTTCATCTCAATTGTCTCATAACGACATCCTCTGAGCTTAGGGAATAACCAAAAGTCACAGGGAGCAAGATCTGGACTATAGGGACGGTGAGGAACTGTCTTGATACCCATCTTGATCAAATAGTCTGTGACAAGTATGGTGTTGGGGACTGGTGCATTGTCCTGGTGGAAATGCAACTGACCCGATTTGAAGAGTGCTGGCCTCTTGCCTAGGAATCTCTTCCTGAACTCCCTTAAAACCTCAACATAGTAACCCTAACCCTAACCCTTTGGCCAATCAACTCTGGTGTATTGACTTCCCTACTCCTCCCACACCCCTCATCATCCCTCACTGACTCCCTACCTTCCTTGAATCTCTTATGCCACTCAGAAACTGATGCTTGATTCATACAAGATGATCGAGAAGCAGTCTGAAGCATTCCATACGTTTCTGCTGCAATTTTTCCAAATTTAAAACGCAATTTTATTGCATATCGTTTTTTTAAAGTGTCCTCACGTCCAGATTGCATTTCTGAAATTCACCAGCTGTGACAATCAGGATTTAGTAGGGTGTATTCCAATTGCTGCTGTAGGTGTTCATTTGATGTTGAAATCATAAAACTTGGTCAGTCATCTCATAAGATGTATAGCAATAACATGCTGAATTTTAAAGGCCTGTACAAAAAAGTATGGAAACTTATTGAATGCATCGCGTACATTAGGTCGTTAAACTTTTCTTGCTATTTAGTAAAATTGTAGCCTTTAATGCATTAAAATGCATTAAAGGCTACAATTTTATGCATTTTCTAAGTATAAGATTGGGTAGAATCATCGCTATTACAAATTGTAATGGTGAACGCGCATTCCCCTGGAAGATCCTTTTCTGGATTTCTACCTCAGCTGAAGTTTTTTCCGACTTCTGTCCGTTCCACTTTCTAGTTTTCCATAGCGCTACTTATACCATTTAATTGTTGGGGACCAGCATTAATACATTGGCTTCTCATTATCATAATCATCATCCTCAACGCGTGCCGACAGTACAAATTCTCTTGGTTCTCTCTCGCCATCCGTCTCAATAGGCCATTGCTAAACATTCTAGATGGTACACAGCATCTTCACACAGCTGATGAATGGTTTTTCTGTTCGATCGACACTGCTGTGTCCATGTGTAGATGTCCATAAGAGAATGTTGCTTTAAATTTTCTCCTCACTTGTCCAGCAGTGTCCAGCATATCTTGCTCGCTCTTCTTTTATGGTTTGCAAGATGGGAGGCAAGAGACCATACAATTTCTGTCTTGCAGGGTTCTGCTCCAAAAATGTGTTGAAAACACCACACAGTATCAAAACATTGATATTGGGACTATTTATGAACTGCTTTTCTTGTTACGGTTTCATCACACCATTTTCAAGAACAACTTTTTTTGCCACCAAAATTTAGTGGATATAGAACCAGCTTATTAAAAGAGAATAGACCTAATATATCTAAATTTCACGAACGATATCGAAGTTTTTTTCTCAAAGGAATTCAGGATTAACACAGAAGTAAGCTATTTAAAAAAGAATACTGAATGCATTTATATGGTTTTTTTTGGAGGGGGTGTCTTTGTTAAATGCCACCCTTCAAGAAGAACAGTAATGGTACTATTTTACTCTTAATTAAGAGGTTCATAATTTTTCCAAGGGCATTAGTCCAGAAGTGAATGCAATTGAAGTGTAACTGGAGTTTAAACTTGCTTACTATGATGTCGCAATTCAACACGTTAGCCACAACGCCATGGGGAATCCCTACATAAGTGACGTTCTTATATGGACTACTATATATGTACACACCAGTAGAAAAACTTACATTCATCATTTCTGCGCGAACACATACCAAGTGCGTTAGCGGATAGGAATTGATGGTGAGAGAAAATCAAAGGGATTCGTGTATTCGGCATACCTTGATGATGATGATGATGATCTCTTTACCTTAATTTGTTACACATTCTGCACTCGTATAAATTTTTTTTAATAATTGTGAAGATTATTCTTGTACTGTAAATTTTCGTTGACAATTAGACCAAAATTATTAGACTAACTTCGGCATAAAATAACCCATGCAAGGTTGATATACCGGAAAATCAAGCAATCGAGCAACGATCTAAAACAAAGCTACTCACAAAAGATAGTGTTTGACAAATATGATGATAGCAAGATATCTCAGTGAATAAAAGTTTTATTCGATATTTCCAGATAAGAATATCACTTTTAGAGACACTTAGAATACTTTGACTGTTCTTTCAAGGCTTTTATAGAATGGGCGTCGGGCATTCGTGTCGGAGTGGGTATCAAGGTCAATGATAAATTCGAGTCCGAATGGCTCCCGTCTTTGGCTGGGCATAGCACTTGATTTCTTGGTCTAATTCAAGCTATGAGCAGGCATAAATGCCGGATTCACACTACACTTAATGGGTTCAAGTCCCTTTCGGGTCATTTGGATCCCATTGCACCCAGTGACTCAATGGCCAACTTAGTTCAGCAGGTCATGAGTTTCGGCGTGTGCCCGAACTCCGCTTCCGTAAAACCCTCACTATAAAAAAAGACCTTGGGTCAAATCCTGTCTGGTAGGAGATAACGATAAATAATGTATCTCTTGGAAAGGAAATAAGACATCCACCCCAAAAAAAGTTTTGTCCATGATATTGCACAAAACTCTATCTGATGGTGAGGCTCCAGTTCCGGAACTCAGCTGAGTGGCGAGTACCCCTTCATTCCACTTACTCCCAGATTCCCTCATTTTCGGATTGGTAGAAACTGTTAGGGTCCCAAAGTTAAATAGATCTATTCAAAATTTATTCATATCCGATAGAATGGTTCGCAAAAAAATATCTGAAGAAACAATAATAAAAAAAATGTAAATTCGAACGTACAATGAACGCGATTCTCTAACCTGTAGCTATAAGATAACTCGAAACGGTTTTACATGCCATTAAAATCAATCTGTCAGAAGAGAAAAAACCCGACGACTGACGGAGAGTCGAGCGGCTGAAATGCAGTGATAGAAACAACGAAAAAATCAATGAAAAGAAAAAACTTTTGTATGTCTGCTTGGTTCACTTAACTGACAATTAATTGCCTAAATATATGAAACGGAAATCAAATGTTAAATAGGGATTTGTTTGTTGAAATGCTTTCATTTGAAAAGATTGCATAATTTTCTTGAAGATGTTTAAGTCGGTTAATAAGAAGGTCATTTTTCAGTCATTTCCTCCTTCTTGCGGTTAGGAAACATTTCTTCGCTGCCCAATAATTAAACGAACAAACTGCGTAGATGTTCATTTAGGGCGAGAGACATTTATTTACAAACACTTGACAATTTTATTCCAATGTTTGTATGTAAACTTTATGTACATAAAAGCATGTATGATGCATCCTTATAAGTGCAACATGTATGATACATACATATATACCAAAATATAAGTAAGGTGGTTGGTTGGTTGGTTGGTTGGATGGTTGGTTTTTTGAGACATATCATATTTACCAACCCCTCCGCTCGGGCAGGATATGACACGAGGTCAATTTTAAGCGGAGTTTTAACAGGTTTGAATTCAGAGTTTTCCTTCTCCTAGACTAGTTGCCTCACCAAAGCTGAAGAACACAGTCTGCCCTACTATTTACCCATAGCTGGAGGGAGAATAATTGGATTCATACCTTTACCAAGCGGATTAGTACAATGTGAAATGCAATCAGTCTCGTCCAAAATTTGAACTCGTGTCGCCGTGTCCATTTCCTATGATGATAACCATTACACCACGGGCACCTTTTTGCGACATATCAACCCTTGCTAATTATTTAATGCAAAATCCTGATTTTATAAACATGATTTGTAATTGAATAGTTTGTAGGTTGCTAATTTTAAACGCGTGAGAGCTCATTTGTTTAGACACAATTAAATGGTGTCGAATATTGCAATTTAACATCAGTAATTCTATTTATAAAGTATTCCAATGAAATACTTCCCTTTTCAGCTGGGACTGTCGAATATGCCGACAGCGCATTTGCAGAGAGTAAGATCACCTCCCCCAACGAGGCTACCTCTTGGCCGTGGGGAGATGAACCGTAATACTTGAAGAGAGGATCCTGGTAGCTGAGCAGTCAGTAATCTGGCAGCCAAGGGAGTTACGTAACCTGCAACACTCTACTTTGTCTCTTACAGGGCCAGACGACTGGTCGGTGAGGCACAATCCGATCCATCAGCTGGTCTTGTCAATCCCAAGCACCTATATGATTGTCTCAAACGTATTTTTCGAATTGTTTTTGAGGCAAATAAGTACACAATCCTATTTTATCTGAAAATTGCAAGAAGGTGGTGGCTCAGGCTCAACTGCGCTGAGATAGTAATACTTAAAAGCATTTAATCTGTGGGCGAAAAAGTGATTAAATATCACTTAGTCGGCTGGCGTTGTAGAATACGCCAACAGCACGTCTACAGAAGAGTAAGATCCTTTCTAACAAGTGTCCTGGGTATGACACTAAACTACATCTGATAGTGAGGCTCCAGTCCAAGATCATGGAGAAAAGTTGAGTATCCTTTCATTGCCATCACTCCCAAGTCCACTCTGAACTGGATTTGTAGTACCTGTCAGGATTCTATCAATGGTTCAAATAGAACTATTCACTTATCTACTATACGTAAAACCATTTAACTGTGCGCAAATACATAAACTCTAACTCGTTTAAAAATAAAGTTACCTAAAAATATTCGATTACAAATCATACACACACACATACACACACACACACACACACACACACTCATATATATATATATATATAAATTATATCGCGAGTCAGAATTTTCCTACTAAAGTTTCGCCTCACCGGCTCATCAGGGAGTTTCGTACCGACAAACAACATAAGGAGAAAACACCATTTTTATAAAAGTGATGTTTTCCCCTTATGTCGTTAGTCGGTACGAAACTCCCTGATGAGCCGGTGCAGCGAAATTTTAGAAGGAAAATTCCGACTCACGATTTAATTTTTGTAATTGGCTCTACTTCGTATTGACCACTCTTGTAATTGTAGCATTGCAGCAATTTACGATGGGTTTTTATTTTTCTTTTGACCAACTGATTGCATATCTCTTGATTTTTTTTCAACTGGTCTGACGAAGTAGGCATTTTCTTTTTCTTTTTTTTTTTTTTGTCCTATGCTATTTTTTCTGTTTCCCTCGGGCGGTAATTCGAGATATTGTTATCTCTAGTTCCTGGGTTTTTTTTCTTTTTTCCTGGTAACCGTGAATGCTGCTAGATAGTCGGTTAGTAAATATATATATATATATATATATATATATATATATATTATCAGGATTTGGAAAATAACTAATGATAATCATTTGTAAATGATAGAACAGTTCTGCTTGACCCATAGACTGGACCGTAACGGGTACTATCAATTCAAGTCAAACTGGACTTGGAAGTAATGAAAATTAAGGCGTACTTCACATTCCCCCAAATTATTAAACTGAAGCCTCATCATGAGATGCATTTAAGTGTCATACCCAGGACACTCTTCGAGGGGTTTTACCAATCTGCAAAGGTGCAGTCGGCGTATTTTACAGCGTAGCCGATAAAGCGGATCAATATACTAGTATATATATATATATATATATATATATATTTCAAAATAGGTAGGTCTACGAAGAGGATTGTATTTTTTTTCCTTTATTTATTTTGTTCTTACACACGCGTATGTTTCAAGCTTATTGCTTTCGTCAGAGAACATATATGGCACAGGGCCTTGTTAATGGGGTCCTCAGTGAGACTTGGTGGGTTCAAGTGTCATTGAGTACCCCATGAATAAGGCCTTGTGCCATATGTGTTCTCTGACGAAAGCAACAAGCTGGAAACATACACGTATGTTAGAACAAAATAAATAGATAATAATAAGAATACAAATTCTTTCGTGGGCCTCCACACTTAAAAATATTTTTATTCTCTCTTTGGACCTACAACAAAAATGTATACATATATATGTGTGTGGGGGGGTTGTTTGCGTGCGTGCGTGCGTGCGTGCGTGTGCCTATATGAGAGAGGGAAAGAAATAGAAAGACGATGAAATCAAATTCATGTATCTATATATTGTTATGCGATATCTTCATTATTTCCTCTATATGTGCGTATGCATGCATTTATTTACCGAACCCTTCCGGGATAATCAGATTGTGAAATAGGGTCAATTTTAAGCAAAGAACTACTGGCTTAAATTCAGAGTTTTCATTTTCCTAGAATGGTTGCCGTAGCAGGGCTAGATAACAGTCTGCTCTACTATTTCCCTATAGCTGGAAAGATGGTTTCAAGGGCATGAGCACGAAGTGAAACACAAACATCTTCTGTTATATAATTAAGGAATGATTTTTTTATATCAATCATTTTTCGTTAATTATATTTTATCATTCAGTTTGGTAAGTCTTTAAACTATTCGAGTCCCTTAAGTTCAGGTGCATAGTCATTGGGTGTAGTTTTATGCTCGCGCGCAAAGGATATGCCAATCACCATTGTCATAATAAACCCCCAGACAGGAAATGGGCTGGAGTGTGGGTGACGTCATGCCCGGGAGAGATGATCCTGAGAATTTGAGGATTTTGAAAAGAGTCAGTTGAGTTTCTGCCATTGAGGCATAGAGTTGAGTTTTCTACCGTTGCGGCAACGGTTAAGTTTTTCGAGTCTCGACTGGCGGAGATGAATTGAGATCTTAAACATCATAAGATGCGCCGCGCTTGGAGGATGGTCAGCATAGTATGATCCGCATAGTATGGTTAGTAAAGACTTTTAAGAATTGTGCCTCCTCCCTGTGTCGCCATGGACCGAAGTCAAGAAATTAATAAACCGTTCGTATCTGGAACGACAGAGTCTGCCTGTGTTTGTAAATGTATTTGTATCACAGTTGTGATTGATATCATTATGGCTGTGGTATACAACACTTCGTGCAGGATTTTGAATAAATCCACCGTGTTCCCCGGGGCAACAAAATCCTCAAAACTCAATCCCATTAAGCGTTTAGGCATTGAACCAACAAGCTCACTAAATTAGACCTCTACCTTGTAACTTGCATCAGTTAAAGTATCAGCTCTTTATATCCTGGAACCTAAGGGAAAAACTATAGATGTCTTATGGACCCCATATTTCTATTAAGAGCTCTTTAAGGTACACATGAAATACAAAAATGGTCATATTGTTTGGATTTATCAGTGTATATTGATATCTATCTATTTGCTTTCTGCTATCTTTGAGTACATAGCACTTGGTTCGTTAATCGATATCAATAGCAATTACTGAGAACGCTAAGCGTCTCAAATGTCTCCCCAGCAAATAGATTGATAGATAGATGGAAGCTTATTGAGAAAGAAAGAAAGAATATGTATCCATAGATATGTTTGATTTGGTTTGATTTCTTTGCTGAATGGTATATCAACCTTAGAGGGTTATTTAATGCCAAAGTTATCCTTGTAGCTGACAAGATAAGGGAGTTCATGCCTTTCCTAGGGGTATTTGTTCGAAAGTGAACGTAATGGCGTAACTAGAGTTCGAAATCGCTTACTGTTTCAGTCCAGCACTTTAGCCATTAAACCATGAAAAATCCACCATCCACAAAGCTAGCAAGCGAGCTAGATAGGTACAGAATGAGATAGATAGATAGATACAGAAGTCTTCCAACAACTCCAAAATTCCTAATCTGCCTCCACCCGCTGTTATCTCTGCCAGAAATTTCAGTAAATTCTTCAATATTTTTTCTCTTTTTCACATCGTCCCAAATTGGTGTAACTGCAATCTTTTTGCTGAAGAATTTCAAAGTATTTTTGGTCATCATAGTACCAAGGCTAATCAGAAGAGACCATAAACGCTTTTCCTTTCTTCGCTTTTTCTTTTCTTTTTTTTTTTTAACGCAATGAACGTCGACTGAATCGGCATTTAAGACCGCCAGACGTTAAAACTTGAGCAACTTTCTTTTTTCTTTATTGGGTCGAATTTCTATCATTTTATAACTTTATCATTCGATAACTTACATCTGCTTTTTTTGTCTGTGATCTTTTCAAAGGGTCGGGTTTCCCTTTCACCTTACTGATTACGAATCAGAATAAACAATAACAGCTCACGTGACTTATTTGATTCCTTCTTTACGCTCGTATTCTCAACAGATCGTAAATTTCGTATTCTTGATTAACAGCAGAAAATTTTCCTTAGACGAATCGACTTCAACTGAAACTATTTAAACGCATCACCTGGTTAACCAGCTATACTAGCAGATTATTACTGGTGGGTTCGATTCTCAAAGGGTGCTCCATCCTGAAGCCACAATTAAGTTAAGCTTAGTAATTAAAAGATTTAATGTGTGGTATAATTGTTAACGAGCTAAACTAGCTAATTATTACCTGTGGGTTTTATTCTCACTGAGTTTAGTTTAGTTTAGTTTTATGGCATATCAACCATTATAGGTTATTTAATGCCATTTTTAATACATATATATTAGATATATAGGATTTGGTTTGGTTTGGTTTGGTTTTATGGCATATCAACTATTGTAGGTTATTTAATGCCATATTCTCTTTATACATATATATTAAATATATAGGATTTGGTTTGGTTTGGTTTTATGGCATATCAACCATTTTGGGTTATTTAATGCCAAATTTTTTAATACATATATATTAGATATATGATTTTTAAACCAATTTTGACGATAACATTTTTTTCGGGAGCCTGAGCTCATTTTTTGCCCACAGTCAAATGGTTTCTCTTATTTCTGTCTAATACAAATAATTCTATTAACTATTAATCATTTGTTTGCATACGATTAAATGTTTTCAAGTGTTGCTATCTATCACTAACAATTCAATTAAACATCAGTCATTTGTTTACACACAGTTAAATGAGCAAACAGTCCTATTTCAAACTATTCAGTTTAGCATAAGTCAACAAAGTTAAATGATTCCAAGTATTGCTATGTATTTCTAACAATTAATACACAGTTTAAATGTCAAACAGTTCTATTTGACACATTGATAGGACCCTATCAGGTGCTCCCACGCCGAGTGAAACTGGGAGTGATGGCAATGAAAGGGTACTCCTCATTCCCCAAAGCTCCAACATTACTGGAGCCTCGCCATCAGATTGTTTAATGTCATATCAGGACACTCGTTGGGCGAGTTTTACCCCTCTACAGAGATGCGGTTGTTATATTCGACAACCCCAGCCGACTGGGCCAGAATTTCACTGGGTGTTCCATACTTCTGACCTTATGCCAAGAGGTTCTGAGTTTTCGACAGTTTTATTTGTATTTGGCTGTCATCTCCTTTAAAATAATCATCTCATACAGCAATACACGGTCCTAACAGGATTGCAATGTTTGGAATGCTCCCGGGAAATTCTATGAGTGTGGAGTGACGATCGAGTTGGTGTGGGAAAAAACTTCTCTTTTTTTAATCTGGACTTAGTTTCCTCTTTTTGCTACTTGAGAAAATCGCAGTTAAATATTTCTCCGAACAAAAGATTCAATTGATGAAAGTGTGTAAGCTTAACGTGAAACCCACAGACCGCATCTGGATGGACTTGTGGATCTCAATCATAATAGTTAAGAGATGGGATTATACCAAAAATCAGAAAAATCGTAAAAAATGCTAAAATGCTGAGATTTCTTTTCAAAGTTGGTTAATCTTAAATCAAAAAGCCAATCAGTCAATTAACTTGATTTTTTCTCATGAATGTTTGAATTGCAGAATATGCTATTATCTAAGATGAAGTGGATAGGTTGTACTTTCTAGGGGTCTAAATTAAGTATATCCAAAGATTAAGATTATCCAAAAATGTTCCAAATCATAGAACCTGAGTGCTTATATTAATGCGCTTATATTGGAGTTATTTTACGCGCTTAATGTTAATTATGCGAAAAATAGAAAATTAGAATAAAAATACTTGTTTCGTCAAATAATATATACGGACTCAAAGGATTCACATGAATGGATGTGAGTTTTAAGTTCAGTGTTTGAAGTCATGACGTGTATACGGTTGTTCGTGATGGCACCTGTGAAGTGATAATATAGCTGCAGTAGAAAATGCATAAGTTGCGTGATTGATTGTTAGAATAAAGTGGTTGTATGAACGCAGTAAGAGGGTAAAAGTAGAATAATTGCACAACTATAAGACGTGTGCGAATGCAGTGAGTTTACAACTGCTGCAGTGGGTTTGAAAGCAAAATGCCCTGTGGTAAGTGCTGAGATTTTACGAGTGTGCAAGTGCAGCAAGTGTACGAGTAAAGTGACTGTGCAAGAGCAAGGATTGTATGAGTGACATGAGAGTGGGTGTTTGTGTATGGTCTTAATAAACAGGACACACAGAAAGAGGCAGTGTGTCACAACCCTTGCGATTTTGTGTCTAATTGATAGATAGATCCGTCATTTATAAATTATTACCCGATAGAACATAATCATTTTACTTGTTGAGATGAAAGACAATTTATTTTCTGCTACTCTTGTTAAAGATTATATTAGTAAGCACCTACTACCTATATACCTGGCCATTGGACAAATGAGTAGAGAGTTCGCCAATGGTCCGGGACATCTGGGTTCAATCCCAGATCGAGTCATACCAAAGACTCAAAAAATGGTACTTGATGCCGCCTTGCTTAACACTTGGTATTATAAGATTCAGATTAAGGGTAAAGTGGAGCAATCCAGGGAATGTAATGGCGCCCTCCCCTATATCTCGGTGTAGTAGCTATTGAAAAGAGATACTTCGGGTCACCCGAGACTAAGGTCGCCAACTTTACTTACTTACCTAAATCCATAATTCTTGATTTTTTTTAAATTAATAATTGAATTTTTCTCGAAGCAACATATGTATGAATATTTTCGCAGGATTATATATATATATATGTATGTATGTATAAGTATTTTTGCAGGAAAGTTACATTTCTTTAGCAGAGGATGTTTCAAAGTATTAGTTCAATATATCACTTGCGAAACCGTTCACACTAGTGAAGAAAATCGTCCAAACATCGTATAAAATAACTTTTTAGTTGTCTAAATTTCTGAGACGAAGCTTAATGATTTTTATCATTAAGGGTTTTCGGACTATTGTCTTCATCTTTATTGTTATTTTCACAACGTTTCGGCCGATATGTCCTCCGGCCTTCTTCAGGTGTTTGTCGAACTCGGGAACCTTCACGAAACTTTGAACTAACTTTGTGCAAAAAAAATATCTGAATATGAGCACAGGTAAAAAATCATACATAATAGTAGTGAATTATGTTACGATTCCAATGTCTTACCCGGAGGTAAGGAGGCACGTAACATCTCCCCCAAAAACTAGTCAGCCGTTTGAAAAGAACAGTGAAATTAACTTGGGTTTATCAACTCAAGTTGTGGGCTGATTCTTGTCCTATCTTATACACTGGACTGGGGAGGGTTACTTTGTTTCCAAATAAACAACATATATATCCAATATATGCGTAAATAATTCTGTAATAATTGTAATGATATACAAAAAAAGTTTTCTCAGAATACAAAGCATGACATTGATTGAATTATCTTCAAAATAGATTTGACTGACTGGTTTTAATGGCATGTGAACTTGTCTAGGATTGTTTATGCCTACAGGTTAAGGAATCCTATTCATGGAAGTTCTTATCTAAATTCTTATTGTTTCTTATGAGGATTTTTTGCGGGGGTGGCTAACAGGTACTGCTTCTTCGGATAAGAGTGGACCTGAAAGTAATGGCAACGAAGGCATGCTCTATGCTTCCTAGATCTTTAGAACGGGAACCTCACCACCAGATGCAGTTTCGTGTCATACCCAGCATATCCAATTTTATTGGGTCCTTTTCCGCTTCAGGTGAAACACTCAGCCCTGCCTATGAGGGGGGGGGCAAAATATCTTGGTTTTACTCAACTTTATAAAATCACAAAAGAACCACAGATTTGATATACAATGAAGAATACTCGTTGCTGGAGAAATTGAAAAAATACGAAAAATTTATCTCCCAAATCAGAGAGATTTGTTTGTCACAATGACTTCACCTCCGGCAGAAATATTGCAACAGACTTCACTTCCTAATTGCATTAAATACAGGAGAGTGATATTGCTATATATATATATATAGTAAAACTAATAATAACAATCCAAGTGGAAGGAGAGATTTATATATATATATATATATATATATATATATATATATATATATACAGTCTATTTATCAAAGTACAGGATTATTAAATAAATACGTCAAATTTTTCATTCACTCTAATGATTACATATAGGGACAAAACAATTTTTTAAAAGAAAAACAATGCAATAACCCATGTTGAATTGGCTTGTCATGTGTAATGCCATTCGTTTGTTTTCCGAAGTGTCCTTGTAGTTTTTTTGCTTGGTATTCTGGCTTGGATGGAGGTTTTATCCTAAATCCATGACATTTTTCTATCTTGTTTCTTAGAATAGATTCTGATCTATGCATATACCATTTGTCTCTATGGTCAAAGTTTTGTCGCTTGCACAATTCCTTGTGGATCCTCCTCCTCCTATCTGTCCTTATACTTTTTTTCTGTCCAAGTTTGCGGCATTCATTTATTATATAGCTTAGTTTTTAATATCTCTCTCTCTCTCTCTCTCTCTCTCTCTCTCTCTCTCTCACACACACACACACACACACACACTATAGCATACACTTGTTATTCGCCTGAGTCTTATATATTCTAGCTTTTACATATATGGTTGTATCCTAGGCTGCTTTGAATAGCAATTCTGTTTCTCGTTTTAAGTTTCTTCGGCGTAGCCATGTCAAGGTCATCTCTTACGCTATACCCTTAGTTTGTCTTCTGCTGTGCCCATGTAGCTGGGGAAGGGTTGCCCATTATCAGTTTGTTATTTGATAAAATTCCTGTTTGTCTTCGTGTTTTTATTGTTCTTGTAACTATCATTGGCTACTGTTATGGTGAAGCAGAGAAAGACAACAACGCTGAGGTATGAAAATATAATCTGCTCTTTCCTTTTTCTATTATAACCCAAAATGTACGGATGGGTAGAGTGAGAAAGAATCAGAGACGGCCGAGACTCACATACACACACGCACACACGCGTGCACACACACACACACACACACACACACACACACACACACACACACACACACAGAGGCTATGCGGTTCTTCAGTGAAATCTATCGACCTTTCTGCTTCGTTCTGCCCGGGTCAAAATCTTCCCTGGTTTATATAATTTTCAGGACGCCCATGCAACTCCTCATGGTCAGATCTCCTACCTCCCCATTGCACGTGGACTCGCCTCCTTCTTGCATGCCACACACACAACTTATGCGGCATTTCTGCTTGGGAACAACCTACGTCCTGTTTACTTCAGGAAACAGGTGCACTTCCTTTTATACTACCCAGGCAACTTATGCAGCATTTGCACAGGGGAACAATCTCTATCCTGTAAACTTTAGGAAACAGTTACACTTCCTGTTATGCCGCCCATGTAACTTATACGACGTCAAAGAGAACTTCCAGTCAATATCCAACGCAATGATTAAAGTCTCGATCTCCTTGATTTGTATGTTTTTTGAATTCCTTGAATTGTTGGATCCTCATAATCTTCAATGTTATAATTGTTCTCTTTCGTTCTTAGAACATTTAGAATATCTCTTGTGTATGTTCATTTAACGTTATGCTATCCATGATTCGGAGTTCATCTATGGTCCAGTTTACGAAGATTCTAGTGTTACTTTTGCCCAGTCGGCTGAGGCAGCAGAATACACCGACTGGGTGTCCTATATACGACACTAAACAATCTGATGGTGAGGTTCCCGTAATGCTGGAGCTTTGGGGAATGCGGAGTACCCCTTCATTGACATTGCTCCCAGGTCCACTCTGGCCCGGAATGGTAGCACCTTATAGGGCCATATCTATGGGTTAAATAGAACTAACTGGATACTTATGCTAAACTGAATTGTTTATAATGGAACTGTTTGGCTAAACTCAATAGCTTAAATAGAAATGTTTTTGACAATTAAACTGTACTTGCATTTAAACAGCGTGCATATGCTAAATTGAGTGGTTTGAAATGGAATTGTTTTTGTCATTGAAACTGTACTTACACTAAATTGAATTGTTTAATATAGAACTGTTTTGACATTTAACTGTGTGTAAACAAAATCTGTACTTATACTAAACTGGATTAGCTGAATTAGAACTACTTTGATAATTAAAATCTATCCTCATGCTAAACTGAATTGTTTGATATGCCATAAAAACCCAACCGATTAACAAGTGTAACTTACCAGAGTCTACACAGGAATTTGTCCCTTTAATTTTCTGCTGGAGTGTGTGGTTTACCATAATTCCCTTGTTCTTCTGAAATATTCCTTTCTTTTATGTAAATTTTGACTGATTGCTTCTATAATCTTATCACCAGTTTCCTGTAACTTCTTTGCGTGGGGTTGCTTTTAAAATATCCGAGTAGTATCAATTTTCTACCTTATCTGCTCCATTTTCCTAGACTCCTGAGATATTTCTAGTTTGGCAACCAGGAGGATTACAGAAGTTCTTATTTTTGAACCTGAAATTAGAATAACCAACATTCGTGTCCCTCATGTTCGCCATCAAGATGCACCTGCCGATCATGACACTCAAATCTGTCATTTCAGTCTCACTTTTATTCAGGATATTTTATGACATTCTCAAGGGTAGGATATCTTAGCTATACAAGATCTATGAGTAGATTATTACCTGTGTTGCTGACAGTGAATAATATATTATTCTCTGAGGTGGTTCAGCGTATCACCAGTTCCAAAATAAAAGTCAGGGCACCTATCTATAGGGTGCAACTTTGTGAGTTATTGTATGGAGTGTAAGAATTACAATAAAAACCTTTTCTCGTTTCTCATATGGCATTAAAAGTCTTAATCAAAGACAAACTCTCCTTTATTTTCTATGAGTTTGTTTGAAGAATTACTCCTGATTTTTTTTTCTTTCTTCGTTTTAGTTTTTCAAAATCACCACACTGTTAAATAAGATTAATTCAAACTCGCATGAAAATAACTATTTTGTAAGGTTTAGAAATATTCAATTTGGGATTATGAAAACTGAACTACAAAGAAAAAACGTATAGCTTTATGTTTCCGTTCACTATGCATTCAATCTCTTCTCTGAGTGAAAAATTAAACTGTCTTAGATAACTAATTCCCCCATCAAGTCTCCTCGACTCTCTATAAATCTTCTAAGCCCATTTTAGTTGTGCTGAAGTCGGGAAGGTTTCAATTATTCCTCAAATCTGCCGTTCAACCAATCACTTTTTCAGATTCTTGGAGACAGTTCTAAAGACAGCCAAATACCATTAACATCACCCTCACCTTCATTTTCCACAAACTTTTCAATTCCTTAGCAAGGTTTAGGTATTTTTGCAACTTTTCACTTTCTTTCACTTTCATCTGTGGTCTGTTGAAACTGCAAAATCCACTAGATGTCAATTTATTTTCTTGTATATTAAAACTAATTCTGAATATTATAATCATTTTCACTGTATGTGAGTTTTTCACACAAGTTCTTACAGGAAAGTTTTCATTGAAGTCTAAATGACTGCAAATCACCTCAGGTCTTCTTTCTTTTTCACTCTTTTTCTCTCTTTCTTAATTATTCTAGCTCATTTTCACAGCGTTGTTATCTGGATGTTCTAGCTTGTTCCTCTGATCTCTTGTTCATCCAATACTTGTCTATCCATATTTACCAACCCCTCCGCTCGGGCAGGATATGACACGAGGTCAATTTTTTAAGCGAAGTTTAACAGGTTTGAATTCAGAGTTTTTCTTTCTCCTAGACTAGTTGCCTCACCAAGGCTGAAGAACACAGTCTTCCCTGCTATTTACCCATAGCTGGAGGGAGAATATTTAGATTCATACCTTTCCCAAGGGTATTAGTGCTATGTGAAATGCAATCAGTCTCGTCCAGGATTTGAACTCGTGTCGCTGTGTCCATTTCCTACGACGATAACCATTACACCACGGGCACCTCCAATACTTGTCTATCGTTTCGTTTTCGTTCGTTTTCACTCTATAGTCTGCTGGAACGGTAAAATCCACTTGTTGACAAGTTATTTTCTTTTTCATATTTAACACTAAGTCTGGCCTTCTTTCTGGGATTAAGTGATTCGTTTGCATATCAATATACCAAAGAAATCTGGGTCTTATTCTCTTCGACGGATTATGGTTGTACTGAGACCATTTTGGAATATGATTAAATTCCAATCTCTTGCACAATACCTAGTGGATCACCTTCCCCATCAACTCGTGCCTAGTCTGGAACACGTTTTCGGCTACTTTGCAGTATCATCACTTATACTGTTGCGTATTATCAATTTTCGCTTTAATATAATTGTGCCTTATGATATTGTTTTGTGCTACAGTTAGAAAAGATTCGCTTTCTTTTTTGAGGTTTCCTTTTTTTATCATGTTCAGGCTATCTTGTTTGCAATCTTGCTCGTTTGTCACTTGAAGTATCCATACAGTTATTTTTCTCCCATTTCTCTTTTCTAGTTGTTGTTGTTTTTCTAATTATTCTTATGATGCCACAGTGATTCATGGTTATTGTTATTAGTTCTTTTTTGCTCTTTTTAACATTTTGATACTTCTATGCAATCGTTATTTCTGGCGAGTCCCCTTCCTCCTTCATTTTTTTATATATAAAGTAAAGTTGGCGACCGTATTCGAGGGCGACCAGTAGGCTCTCTTTTCAATAGCTACTACACCAAGGTGTAGGAGAGGGCGCTACTCCTTTCCCTGAATTGCGCCACTTTACCCTCGATACGTACTTTATATTGCTGAATGTTAAGCAAGAGATACAAACAGATACCTTAATATTGGCCAGACGACCATACCTAGTGATAGTTAACAAAAATCTTGTTGAATTGTATACTTTGGTGTCCTAGCAAACCTCAGAGTAAAATTGAAAGAAGGAGAAAAGAGAGATAAGTACATAGACCTTGTTAGGGAAGGGAAAAAACTATGAAACGTGAAGTTGACGGTGATACCAATTGTAATCGGTACACTCGGTACAGTCACCTAAGGATAGATAAAGAGACTGGAAGATTTGGAAATGAGAACACGAATTGAGATCATCCAAACTGCAAAATTGTTGGGATCGGCCAGAGTGCTGAGAGGAGTATTGGAAACTTGTAGATACTTAGTCGGAGATCCGAAGGCCCCCTTTTCAATAGCTACTACACCGAGGTGTAGGGGAGGGCGCTATTCCTTTCCCTGGATTGCTCCACTTTATCTTCGATACGTACCTTATATTGCTGAATGTTAAGCAAGGAGGTATCAAGTACCAATTTTAAAGCCTTTGATATGACGTGACCTTGGATTGAACCCAAGTCTCCCGGACTATTTGCGAACACTCTACCCACTGTCTATATTATCTCGCGGATGTAAGGCCTTCTGCATATATAGGGCCTTTATTATTATTATTATTATTATTTAGCTCCTTTGAGAGTTTTTCCTACCAACTTTAGCTGATGGCTTTTCAATGGGGTTTGCATGATGGCAAGTCTCTTCTAGTCTCCAGGACTCTTCTCAGCATTCTGGTCGATCTTAGTAATGCTGTAGTTTGGATGGTCTCTACTTGTCCTCTTATTTCTAAATCTAATCCCTTCATCAATTCTTTAGAGATCGTTCCAACTACACCAACAACAACTTGTATCACCGTCACCTTCATGTTCCAAAGCTTCTTCAGAACTCTAGCAAAGTCCAGATATTCATCTCTCTTTTCACTTTCTTTTAATTTTATTCTGTGGTCTGCTGGGACGGCAAAATCCACTATTCATTAGGTTCTCCTTTTTTCGTTGACCATCACAAGGTCTGGTCGTCTGGCCGAGATTAGATGATCCGTTTGCATGTTATTATTATTATCATTATTATTTTGCTTATCGCGATTTTTTCACAACAACGTTAGAGTTTTACTTGAGTCTGAGTAGCAGTAAATCTCCTCAGGTCTCCAGGACTTTTCTCGGTATTCTGGATAATCTCAACAATACTGTAATCTGTAATTTCGATTCGTCCTTCGATTTCCAACTCTTCAAGCCCACTTTTTAGGCCTTTGGGGACCGTTCCATGAGGGCCAATTTTTATTAGTATCACCGTCAACCACGTTACATAACTTTCTTAGTTCTCTAATGCGGTGAAAGAACTTGTCTCTCTTTTCTTTGGTTTTCAATCTGTGGTCTGATGGGAGGGCAAAGTCTACTATACGGCAAATTGTTAAATATCATTAGGTTTGGTCTTCTGACAGGGATTTGGTGATCTCTTTGTATCTCAAAATCCCAGAGAATTTTATGCGACACATTCTCCAGGATGGATTCTGGTTTATGCATATGGATTTTGGTTGTATGATCAAATTTCACTTTGTCGCACAATTCCCATTGGATCATCTTTCTCCCCTTGATGTGTCTAGTCTTCAATCTACTTTTCACTAGTTTGATGCATTCGCTTATTATGTGATTGATCATTTCGTCTCTATTTACACATAACCGACACCCGTTATTGTGTTGTGTATTATCTATTTTCATTTTAACATAGACGGTTCTTATGGTGTTTTTGTTTTGTTTTTTATTTGTTTTTTTAGGGGTACTACTATTCGAAGAAATTCGGTTTCTCTCTTCAGGTTTCCTTTTCTTTGTCATATCCCGGATTTTCGTGTGAGATTTCACCAGTTTGTTGCTTGAAATAGCCATACAGTTGTTTTTCTTCCTATTTCTGTTTCTTAGTTGTTGTTCTGGTGATCATTAGAATGTCTGTGCTGTTTCTAATGACTCTCTCTCTCTCTCTCTCTCCCTCTCTCCCCCTCTCTCTCTCCCTCTCTCTCTCCCTCTCCCTCTCTCTCTCCCTCTCTCCCTCTCCCTCTCTCTCTCCCTCCCCCTCTCTCTCCCTCCCCCCCTCTCTCTCTCCCTCTCCTTCTCTCTCTCTCCCCCCTCTCTCCCTCTCTCTCTCCCTCTCCCTCTCTCTCCCTCTCTCCCTCTCCCTCTCTCTCTCCCTCCCCCTCTCTCTCCCTCCCCCTCTCTCTCTCCCTCTCCCTCTCTCTCTCCCTCTCTCCCTCTCCCTCTCTCTCTCCCTCCCCCTCTCTCTCCCTCCCCCTCTCTCTCTCCCTCTCCTTCTCTCTCTCTCTCTCTCTCTCTCTGTTTTCTAGTTATTGTTGTTCTATTTGTTTTTATGTTGTCAGTGCTCTTTTTAATGTTGTCTTTGAGTTTTGCATTGATACATCAATGCTATCTTCAGTGCTGGTGAGTCCGCCTTCTTTTCTTGGCAGATATTGTCTGTCTATGTCATCTCTTGGATATAAGGCCTTGTACATCGTCATTAACTTTCTTGTTCTCTAGTCCTTTTATCTGAGTTCTTCCCTCGTTCATTTTAAGAATGGTCCCGAGTAACTTCCGAGAGGAACTGCCCAGCAGTTTATTCCTTTGATGAGATTTCTACTGCAGAGCTCGGTTTCGAGATACTTTCTCGTTCGTCTTTTTTTTTTTTTCTTTCATCACCACTTGCTTAATTATATCAGCTTCCAGTATTCCCAAGTACTTGTAATTTTCCTTTTCTCTGAACGTTCTGATCCTTTCTTGAATTGGCTGTTCTATTCCATTATTTGTCTTTTTTCTACTTTTCATTAAGCATAACAAATTTTTCTATGCCTAATTCTATTCCTATATCATGTCTGTATATTCTTATTGTTTATATCAGTCACCAATTCTTTTTTTTTTTTTTTTTTTTTTTTTTTTGCAAACTGCTCGATGTTATCCATCTACAATAGGTGATCAATCTTTTCTGGCGATTTAATAAATTTGTAGTTTTCATTGCACTCCCTAAATATGTAAATGAGTGGCAATACTGCTATTAAAAATTGTGAAAGCGAATCTCCTTGGAAGATGAACCTCTGAATTTTTACCTCTGCGAAAGTTTTTCATCCTGCTGTCAATTCCACAATCCAATTTTTCATGATGAATTTAATGATTTTGTTGAATATCATGTACATTTTCAAACACTATTACCCAGGATTGCAGAATCATGTCATAGGCCTATTATTATTATTATTATTATTTACTCCTTTAGAGTTTTTCACATCAGCGCCAGCTAATGGTTTTTCACTGGAGTTTAAGTGACAGCAAATCTCCTCAAGTCTCCAAGACTCTCCTCAGTATTCTGGCCGTTCTCAATAATGCTGTCCACTCGTCCGCCAACTTCCAAGTCCTTCAGGCCCTTTAATTACTGTACCAAGAGCACCAATCCCAATTGGTACAATCGTCACTTTCATGTTCCACAGCTTTTTCCATTCTCTAGCAAGGTCGAGGTACTTAGCATTCTTTTCACATTCAGTCTTATCATTATTATTATTATTCCTGAAAAAGTTACATATATATTTGATTTGCTGTTTTTAACGTGTGTATGCGTCTATGATGCATTGCAGAATCTAAGTATTTGTTCAGGTTGGGAATATTTTTTAAAGGAAAGCAGTCTCTTATTTCACTTCTCCGGCGTTTACTCCATTGTAACTCGAAATAAAATACCTGCTTAGGTAACTTAATATCTTCCAAACTTGGAAGGTTACCAGCCCAACGCATCTGATGTATGCATTTCATATATATATATATATATACATATATATGCATTAAGATAATGAAAATTATTAATTTTCAGCAAAAACTTACGTTTGTATGATACAAAAGCCTGGATAAAGATAATATATTTTTTTGAAAAAAAGTCTAGTCAGAAAAAAATTCATGCGATTTCATAATTTTTCCAAACCAAAAGCGTATCGGATTTTCTTTTTTTTTTTTCAGTGAACAGAAAATAAGAGATCGACAATGAGAAATATCGATCGGTCATAGAAATAGAGTTATCGATTCTGGAAAGAATTTGGTTGAATCTAGAATAGAAGGGAAGAAAAAGTAGTAAGAGAAATGAATCTGACTGCAATTAGGGATTTTCTTTATTGATTGTCAGAAATAGAAGTGCTGTTTTATGCAATTCCATTCAGTCTCTTGCGATTCGGATTCTTTGAGCCGTTGATAATATGACTTAAATGATTGGCAACAGGCAGAGCCAAACTGTGCTACAAATCTCAGGTTCCAATCATTGTTGTGCATATCAGTAGGTCAAGGTCAAGAAAAATGAAGAAAACGGACAAGTTCTTATCTAAATGATTGATTAATTGATTTTAACGGTATGTCAACCTATCAAGGGTTATTTTATACTTAAAGGTGAGAAAAACGCGTTTATTGTACGTTCATATTTGCAATTTTTGAGTAGTTGATTCTTAAAAGTTTTTGTTGAGGGGTGCTTGCTCTTATGTTGTTGTTGTTATTTTTGTTTTTTTTGGGGGGGGGTTGCATATGGTCCGATTGAATCGGAATAGTTTTAAATCAGATCAGAAATGGGAGCCCAACAGGTACTACTACTTCCGGTCAAAGTGGACCTGAGAGTTATGGCAATAAAAGGATACTCCACACTCCCTATATTTTCAGAACAAGAACAGCACCATATGATTAAATTTAATGTAATACCTGTGATAGGTCTTATCCATCTGCAAAAGATACAGTCAACGTATTTTAAGACCCGATGACTGGGCCTTACAATATACAATTGACCAGCAAACCTGAAGAAGTCCTGTTAATATTTTAGAGCATTGATTTATAACAGTGCTTTTTAACAGGATGGAAATAAATTTATTGTCTTAATGTGACCGATTGTTATTTTTATATATATATATATATCATTGGCTCACTGGCCTAGTGAGTAGAGTGTTCGCCAATGGTCCGGGAGGCCTGGATTCAATCTCAAGTCGCGTCATACCAAACGCTTTAAAAATTGTACTTGATACCTCCTTGCTTAACACTCAGCAATATAAGGTACGTATCAAGGATAAAGTGGAGCAATCCATGGAAAGGAGTAGCGCCCTCCCCTACACCTCAGTGTAGTAGCTATTGAAAAGGGAGCCTTCTGGTCGCTCTCGACTACGGTCGCCAACAACAACTTACTATATATATCATACTAATATGCTGCTCTATTTCAAATATTGCAGTGAAGAAGGCTTGTCCCATTTCTTAAATTTCGACTTAGAGTGGAGTTTTGATGGATCTTTATTGTGTTACATCATCTCTCCCTTGGGGAAAATTATTATCTATTCAATATCATGGTAAGTGTAATGGTGTCTCTTCTCCTGCAAATAATATTAACAACGATGATCGTAGTATCCGCTTTATAGATTACCCATTAGTTTTAGTCATTACATGGCATAGCAGCCTTCATGGGTTATTTAATGCCAAGACCATCTTTGTAGAAGAACGACAGTTGTTTCATTAACCAATGGCTAAGGGTATGAGAGGGTTCATGCCTTATCCAAGGTTATTAGTCTGAAAGTGAACGTAATAGCGTAACTGGGGTTCGAACACGTTCACTTCAAAGCAACAGTGTAGCACTTTAGCCATTACGCCATGAGGACCCTTCATGGTTCGAGTGATTTTTTTTCTGAGAATTAATGTCACTGAAGTCTTTCTTTGAAATCAGCCCTAAAGTGGATACTACCCGCTCCTTTAAGGGGTGAAAGCCGAAAGAAGACGACAGGTGGCAAAAAAACGAAAGAAACCTTTTTTCCTTCTACGCAAAATCTAAATGACAAATTTGAAGTCACAAGCACTTAAATAATTCATGTTTTACAAAGAATAAAATTCATATTATGCAAACATAATTTTCTTTTCTTTTTTTGGTCTGATACCATATTTAAAAGTGCAATTTTTTTGTATTTTGGATATGGGATGTGAACAAGATACTCACTAAACGCAAGTTATATCAGATAGCGGAAAAGACTATAGGCTAGGGTTTTAAAAATACACCGAATGCACCTTTGCTGAGGGTATACTCTCCCCTACCCATCATCAACGAGTGTCCTGGTTTGACGCTAAAGTATCTAATGGTGAGGCTCCAATCTTGAAACTTTGGGGAATGGGAAGCCCCCGTTCATTACCATTTCTTCCAGGTCCACTCTGACCTGGAGTGGTTGTACCTGTAAGAATCCTCTCTGTGAGTCAAATAGAGATATTAGGTAGCCATTTTCTATACTTGAAACTATTTAGGTGAGTGAAAACAAATGAGTGTCAAATTGAATTATTAGTATTTTATAGCAATACTTGAAACCATTTCATCATTATCATGTCGTGCCACCTGCACTGATATCCTTGATCCTCTCTCGCCACTTCTCCCTATCGCTCATCGCCTCTGACAGGTCTTCAGGGCTACATCCTGTATCTTCACATAGCTGCTGTATGTATGTTCGAGCTGGTCATCCTGCTTTTTCTCGGCCATAAGTGGGGGTCTATAGGAGTAAATCACTTATGAGCACGTCTCTGCTCCTCCAGCAGTGTCCTGCGTGCCTGGTTCGTCTAACTTGGATAATTTTCGTGATAGGAGGCAGGTGGCCGTATAGTTGGTTCCTTGTGGGGTGTTGCCGCTAGGACTTGTTTAATATTGCTCATAACATCCTTGTGTAGTTGCCGTCTAGCTTCTTTTCCAGCCGTTTTGTTAACGTCCAGGTGGTGCATCCATACAGCAGTATCGACACGACCGCTGCCTGGAAGAAACTGCGTTTCATTTTATCGGTCAGGTCTGATTTCCATATGACCGATAGCTTATCGATATCAATCCAGGCCTTCGTTAGCCGAGTGTCGATGTCTTTTTCAGTTGATGAGACACTGCTTCCTAGGTAGGTGAATTTGTCAACCAGTTTCAGAGAGGTTCCGTCTAGTGTGGAAATGTCGCCTTTCTGATAAAAGCACATATATTCAGTTTTGTGTGCATTGACTGGAGGCCAATGCCTGCGGCAACTCGTTCCAAACTATGCAGTAGTGTTTCGGCTTGGTTGGGTGTATTTGCTAGTAAAGCTATGTCATCGGCGTAGTCGGCGTCGGTAATTGTTTTTGCGGGGTATTTTCTGCTTCTTTTCTTTGTTAGCTCGAAGCCGTTCTCTCTGATTTTATTGATCGACGTTCTAAGCACGTAGTCTAGACATATGATAAAGTGGTATGGGGCTAGTGTGTTCCCTTGTAGTACTCCTGCTACAATGTCGAAGTATTCTGTGTCTCCATCTGGTGAACGTACTTTCACTTTGGTGTTTCTATAGAGGATCATTATTGCTGCTACGGTTTCTTTTAGCAGGCCGTATGCTAGTTGGATTTGTTCCATCTTCCCTCTGTGAATGGAATCGAAGGCCTTGGTAAAGTCGACAAATAGTAATGTCGCCATAGCTATACTTGAAACCATTTAACTGTATCCAAATAAATTACCTCTGCTTAGGGGAATGTGGAGTACCTCTTCATTACCATTACTCTCAGGTCCACTCTGATCCATGTTGCTTGTACCTGTTACGGTCCTATCTACAGTTCAAATAGAACTGTTTGACAATTTAATTGTATGCAAACTAATGACTGGTGTTAAATTGAATTATTAATATCAAATAGCAATACTTAAAACTGTTTAACTGTGTGAAAACAAATGATTAATATTAAATATAATTATTAGTGTTAGATAGCAATAATTGCAACAATTTAGTTGTATGTAAAATAGAGTTATTGGTACTACATTGTAATACTTGGAACTATTTGACTGTATAAATGAATGGATAGTGTTGAATGAAATAATTTGTGTTCAGTAGCAATACTTGTAACCACTTCACTGTGTGCAAACAAATGGTTAATATTAAATAGAATTATTAGTATTAGATAACAATACTTGAAAGCATATAACTGTAGAAACAAAATCAATACTTTATTGTGTGCAAACAAATTAGTTGTAAGAATGAAATTACCAACAAACTATTCACTTACAAATCATACACATATATATATATATATATATTCATTTTAATGTGTGCAAACAAATGACAGATGTTAGATTAGATTGTTACTGTTACATAGCAATACTTGAAACTATTTAACTATGTTCAAACAAATGATTAATAGTAAATAAAATTATTTGTTTTAGGAATACTTGAAATCATTTAACTATGGACAAACAATTGATAAATTTTAAATAGAATTATTAGTGTTAGATAGAAATGCTTGAAACCATTTAGTTATGTACTAAAAATGAACTCTGGCTCATTCAAAAATGTTACATACAAACTATTTTACAAATCATATGTATCTAATATATATGTATTAACAGGATTTGGCATTAAATAACCCTCAAGGGTTTTTTATACCGTAAAATTCAATCAGCCAATCAACCATTAGACGGTAATCAACGTGGGATGCGGGATTATTGCTTTTTTTTACATCTGCAGTTGCCAAGGTTCTCGAAAGGTATAACCACAAACATAGTGTTTGTTTTGAATTTGAAGTACTCCTATTAATAATAAAAAGGAGTACAAGGGAGCTCTCGGTTTGTAGCCAGGAGGTGCAAAATTTGGGGAAATACAACCCTAGAGCAATAAAAAATAATTCTATTTAGCTAACACGGCTATATATATATATATACAAAATATATATATATATATATATATATATATATATATATATATATATGATTTTATATATAGATTTTATCCATAAGATCTGAAGAAGTCCTGTTAATTTTTTTTTGGTATTTTTGATTTATATCAAATCCCATAACAGGATGGAAATAAATTTATAATCCTATTGTGACCGGTTTTTGTTTTTTCTTTAAGAAATTATTGCTCAGTAATGTCAGTTACATTGAGCTCTTTACCAGGAAAATTTAAATGTTCACTGTTGAATGGTTTTTTGTCCTGATGTAATTACTTCCAACTCCGATTTAACTGGACCGAATAATACTATATATATATATATATATATATATATATATATATATATATATATATATATTGTTAATTATCACTATACACAGATTGAGAACCTGTCACTTTTATAGCATCCAATGATGTGTGTGTGTGTGTGTGTGTGTGTGTGTGTGTGTGTGTGTGTGTGTGTGTGTGTGTGTGTGTGTGTGTGTGTGTGTTTCTATTAGGTGACTCCTAAGATGTTGATATATCTTTAGTCTCTTATATTTACAAACAAGCAAATATTAAAATGCTGAAATGCTATTAATTTTAGCGCACTGGTTCTTTTTTTAAACAACCACCAGTTTCTTTATATCAATAATCCATGCTGAGAGTGTGACGTCAGCTAAAATCAATAAAGAGTTGTAGGTTTGCTCAGTCAGCAATCGAGTTCAGGCAAGTGCATACTCGACTTTGAATGAGAACAAAAAAAAAAGAACTTATGTCTGTTTTCTGTGTGTGACAATCTACAAAAATACTTGAAGTTCTGTGGTAGATTATCTAACTGATGACTTAAGTGAGATCTGATTGAATAAAATGTCTATCACGGACATCTTTTCTGATCGAGGATATTCAATATGTACTTTTAAGATTTTATTTGTAGTTCAGAATTTTTTTTAATTGCTTTAATAAGAGAATATTTCTTGTTCATGATGAAAATTAAAACATAAAAGATGAAAAAGAAAACGCAAGCTTCCCAGTTTGTTTTTTTTTTATCTCGCTTGTCAAATCTTTAATCGAGCTTATGATACGATTAAAAAAAGGCAACAATATGGTACTAAGCTTTGTTTACATATAGCATAAGACAGGGTGTTGTAATTCACTAAGCTTAGATTTGGTACAAAGCCAGAAGTATGAGGCGCTCAGTGAGAATCGAACTCACAAAGGTGACTATATGTAGGTATTTTATTTGTTTGCTTGAGTTTTATGGTGTATCAACCTTTGTAGGTTATTTAATGCCAAATCCATTTTCATACTAATAAACACTTTTATTTCAAACAATTAAGTTTGGCATAAGTAAACAGTTTGTAAAAAACATTTCTATTTCAAGCTACTCAGTTTATTCAAACAGATCTAATTCAAACAATTTAGTTTAGTATAAGTATAGCTTTTGTTTACACACAGTTAAATGTCAAAAATAGTTCTATTTCAAACAGTTCAGTTAAGCGTAAGTACAGTTTCAATGTCAAAAACAGTTCTATTTCAAACGATTCAGTTTAGCATAAGTACGCAGTTTAAATGACAAAACAGTTCTATTTCAAGGAATTCAGTTTAGTTTAAACAATTCAGTTTCGCTTGTGCTACTACGCCGGGCCAGAGTAGATCTGAGACCGATACCAATGAAGGGGTACTCAGCATTCCCCAAAGCTCCAGCATCACTGGAACTTCACCATCGGATTGTTTAGTGCCATATTCAGGACACTTGTTGGGGGAGTATTACCCCTCTGCAGAAATGCAGTCGGAGTATTCTACTGCTCCAGCCGACTGGGCCAATAGGTAGGCAGTGAAGAATGGTAATATAGAAGGATAAAAAAAAGGAGGAATAGATAAAAACTACTGGATATGATATAGATAGAATCTCGAACCGAGTGTCGAACAACATTTTAGAATGGGCGCCTTCGGTGGTGTAATGGTTAACAAGCTAAACTACTAAATATTCGCAAATGAGTTCGAGTCTCATTGGGTGTCCCATTCAAACGGCCTTGTGCAACATCTTATCAAAAATCTTTGTACGGATCAATCAACATTTTTCTATTAAATCCAGAATTTTAACTACCATACTACGGATGTACTGAATAAATAATACGGGTTTTCCACCGCAGGTCACATGATAAATAATCGTAAGTGCACCAACAAATTTAATGTCGACTTTCCATTCTAAGCAAGACTCATTCTCTGTTTCATCAAAAAAATTTTTAGAAACGATCTCTATTAGATCTAAACAGCCTTTCTTCTGTAAACAGAAGGAATGATTACATAGACTTAATGTTGTTTCTATCCATTCCCCGTTTTTTAAACACTTCTCTATTACTATTTTCAACTCCCTACATATATTTGTTTTGTTGTCTTTTTTTTTTTCTAGTTTTTAGTAGGTTCTGGGGGGGGTCAATTATAGCTCTGACGAGTGAGGTTCAAAGCCGGTTAGTCAACCTCTTCTTTTTCATCTTTTATGATTTCATTTTCATCATAATCAATATACATGGTCTTTTTAAAGCTAAAATATACCCCCAAATAAGTGGAACCTGATCATTTTTCATGAAAATTTATTTTGATGAGTCAAAATTTTTGCAATATTTTGGAAAAATATTTTGGTACGTGTTACTTTGCAGCGTGTATATCACGTGAACAAAACAATTCAAGCTGTAATAGGTATCCTCTGTGGTTGGTAGTAACGTGGTAAGTGGTGTGCCGTCAGATTATGCATTGCTTTATTCTGTCAGTGATTTGAAAACATCGGTTCTGGTGAGATCCCCAAACCGATCAGCCTGATCAATTCTTATATGGATGATTATATCTTAACAACATTTACTGGAAAGGTTTATATGTTAGACGTAGCTCAGTACATACCCAGTTGACGAGGTTGAGAATACGCTGGCTGTATTCCCTGTAAGGGAGTAAGACAAACCTACCCCCCCCAAGTTAGTATCCTTGCTTAGACACTAATTTTTATCAGGTGGTGAGGTTCCCGATCTGGAAATCTAGGAAGTGTGAATTAACCCTGTAATTGCCATTAGTTTACTCTGGCCCGGATTAGTTGCACCTGTTAGGGTCTCATCTTTGGGTCAAATAGTTCAGTTAAAGATTTACTCGTAATCTATAAAAATGTGATACTATGTTTGTCACGGTACCAAATTTGATTCTATGCTTATCACGGTACAAATGTGGTACTATGCTAACGAATGTGAAGAGTGCAATACCATGGTACAATCTCAAACATCAATAAATGTTTCACTTCTTAAACACCAGGTGATTTAGTTATTCCTGATACGAAGGTATTTATAATTCAAACTGCATACAGTTTTCTAGCAGTCATCGAAGCACAAGAGAGAGCGAGAGAGAGAGAGTTAATGAAGAGAGACACACTTGCCGCTACACAGAGTCAACCACTCCCTGTCGTTGCCCCGAAAGGCTGTGTGGATCTCACCTTATCAACTCACAACTCGATTAACAACTAATTTTCAAAATTAGCTCATTTTTATATATTCTAAATTGAAGTATATCATTAGTGCGATGTCATCTCACTAAGTTTTTCGGCTATATCATCATGATCATCACACGTGTCCCTAAATTTCATTGTGTTTTTATTTTACCTCAATCAAACTTATGACACGACATGAATCTATTTTATTTACATTTGACCTTCCTGTCTTTCCCCAAAAGTTATTTTGACGTCAGGTGTTAAACATCAGCCTCCTGTGCACGCATTTGACCTTTCCACTTTGACTTACATAACCACTCAAAGATTTTAGGTAACTAAAAGACCCCAGATTAAACCGCAACATGACCAAACTAAATTATAAAATAATTGATACAACTAACCATCACATTAATCATTTGATAGAAAACTTGTTGCCAAAAAACCATTAATTATTTTTATTAAAAAGAATTACTTGAAGATAAAATGGTTAATAAGGATTATCATTAGTTACTTGAAACCATATAATCAGGTACAAACAAATAATTATCATTAAATAAGAATTTCATTACTTGAAACCGTACAATTATTAGAAATAGATAAGAATACTTAAAACTGTAGTGTAGAGGTTAACGTGCTGGACTGCGGCTCCAAAGTATGCAAGTTCGAACTCGAATCGCACTATTACGTTCACTTTCGGATTAATACCCTTGGGAAAGGCATGAACATCCTCATCTCCACCAGTTAAGGGTTAAATTCTACTAGGAATGTTCTTTTATAAAAAATGGCTTTGGCATTAAATAACCCATAAAGGTTGATATGCCATTAAACAAAGAAACCAAGCCCTACAATTATCATGGTAGATTATTTGTCTAAGATAGGAATACTTGATATCTGATAACTGTGTGCAAAAACTCTTAACAAACAATTACACAAAAAAAGTAAATTTAATTGAACAATGTACGTGGTACTCAAGCTCGGAGTATTAAAAAAACGCTTGACGAGTTAACATGGCGTTGAAATAAATCAATAAACCAATCCTCTCGTATTTGAATATTATTTTTATTTGATAGGATTACATGATGCCATCAAACTATAAATTATAGGAATAGTTACTTGAAGCTTTAATTTTTTTTACTAAGGATTATTGTTCGAACAAAAAAAAACACTCTTCAAAAACAACCAGACAAAAAATGAAAAAATAAATGCACAGTGAACGCGATTCCCTAACTTCTAGACATAAAATAACCCAAGACAGGTTGACCTGCTGTCAAAAATCAATCAATCAACCCATCCTCTCTACAAGCTTTTTCTCTTTTTACTCTCTTCTTTCAATGCTCTCTCTCTCTCTCTCTCTCTCTCTCTCTCTCTCTCTCTCTCTCTCTCTCTCTTATTCTGGCTTTTCTTTCTCGCTCAGCTACCTCGCTTTAAATTCTATTGGTAGTTCGTGTGGACGGTGATATCTTAGAAAGTGAGTTCGAACACCAGTCACGCTGTTTACGTTCACTGTTGGACGTATACCCTTGGGGAAAGGTATAAACCCATTTATTCTCTCTATATATATAAAAGCCCGTTTTCGTTCTTTCTGTTTTTTACGCGATCATTTTCTCACATGTCAGTCATGTACGATAGGAATTTCTCGTGTAAAAACATCACAGCTCATGCATAAAACATTACTAAGGTCAATTCTCAGACACAATGTGTCAGTGAAAAGTCATTTCTTGTTAACCACCAACCCCAGTCACTTCCTTACGCTCCCTCTTACACACAAATAAGCGCGCAGCAGACCGGATGTAAATACGATCCGTCGCTGACTCCTACTTTGCCAGTTGGTGTCCTCAATCTGAAAATTTACGATAAAACAATCTCACCTTAAGAAGACACCAGCTTCAACATGTTATCTTTAAAATATCTTTATTTTCCTTATTCGTCTCATAAAAGATGGCAAGTTTAGAATATCATCTTATATTTGTCTGGCAAGCCATTGTGAGATATATTTTATATACAGCTACTTGGGTTTGTATATCCAAACCAAATATCGAAAACTTTTTAAATACGGGGGCCATTCGGAAATTAATATCTCCTCGTTTAATTCCACCGAAACAACAAATACAAGAAGCGAGATAGATAGATAGATAGATAGATAGATAGATAGATCAAAACACCATTTTTTTAAAATTTAGGCATATAATTGACTGTGCATTTTCGCCAGCGATGAATAAGGGCCTCAGTTAGAAGACCAGTCTAAGAGGTGGAAAACTGAATTCAAACCATCTTTACTCTGTTTAAAAATTGACCTTGTGTCACATACTGCTCGTGGCGTAAGGGTCGAGTGAATATATATGTAAACTAGTAGTGACTAACTGTCGTGATGTAATAGTTAGCGAGATCAACAAGCGAACTATTGTTTGTGATTTCGATTCTCACCATGTGCTTCATAATTATAGCCTTGTACTAAACTATGCTAAATAGATATAAACTGTGTAAGTGGCAACTCGCGCTCCGTTTTGAGCTAAATTTAAATTTTAATCTATAATCATCTTGTGTTTTTTATCCAGCCAAATCCTTTCCTATTTAATTCGATTCGATTCAGTTCGGATTCTTTATTTAATTGCATATCAGCTTTTGCCGGTTATTCAATGCCGAAGCCATCCTTGTAGAAGAAAAGTAAGTTAAGTTGGCGACCTTAGTCGAGGGAGACCCGAAGGCTCCCTTTTCAATATCTACTACACCGTGGTGTAGAGGAAGGTGCTACTCCATTCCCGGGATTGCTCCACTTTACCCTTGATCCTTTATCCTACAGTGCTGAGTGTTAAGCAATTTGGCATCAAATATGTTCATTACTTACCTTTTATTTATTGTATTAACTATTTATTGACAGTTCGGACATCTAGATCACAGTTTTAATTCAATTTACACATCATGAAGATTAGAACTTTAATTAACCGCATACAAATCTTTTTAGATTTTCTATTATCATACTTCCAAATTTGAATTTTGTATTGAAATATTCATAAATTAAATGTTGACCCTTTTTAATCCTTTGGGGCTGTATAATACACCGACTGCATCTCTGCAGAGGGATAAGACTCCCCCAAGGAGTGTCCTGATTTGACACTAAACAATCTGATGGTGAGGTTCCAGTAATGCAGGAGCGTTGGGGAATGCGGAGTACCCCTTCATTGCTATCGCTCCCAGGTCCACTCTGGGCCGGAGTGGTTGCACTTGATAAGGGTCCTATCTATGGGTTAAATAGAACTAACGGCGTACTTATGCTAAACTGAATTGTTTGATTAAACTGAATAGATTGAAATAGAAATGATTTTCACAATTAAACCGTACTTACATTTAAACTGCGTGCTTATACTAAACTGAATTGTTTGAACATGAACTGTTTTTGACATTGAAATTGTACTTACACTAAACTGAATTGTTATATATAACTGTTTGAATAAACTGAATAGTCTTAAATAGAAATGTTTTTGACAAACTGTGTAATCATGCTAAACTGTTTGAAATAAAACTCATTATTTACATAAAATGGATTTGGCGTTAAATAACCAACAAATCTTGATATGCCATAAAATCCAACCAACCAACCAACCAACCTTTTTATTCCTAAAACTAAACGTTATGCATAATACATTGAAGCTTCTCTTTTGCCTCCAGTCTATAACAACTTTCTTTCTGAGTTTTAATGCATCTTCTCTCTTTTTTGGGGGGTACACATCAACCTTCGTGGGTTATTTAATGCCGAAGCCATCCTTCTAGAAGAACAGCAGTGATACTATTTAACCCATAGATGGGAGGATAAGGATTCATATGTTTCCCAAGGGTATTTGTCCGAAAGGGAACGTAATAGCGCGATTGGATTTCGAGCTCGCTGTCCAACGCTTTAACCATTACACCACGAGGACATCCCAATACATCTTTTGAATTGAAGTGTCGATGAAGTTGACTAAAAGCTTCTGTCTATTTATCTTTTGATATTTGTATGTACTAATGCTAACGTTCAAAAATTATTTTGATTGTCTTGTGATGTTGTCATATCAGCATTTAATTTTTTGAGAAGAAAAATATTATCAAAATTAACATACTTTTGCTTATCGAAGATCAAAGAAAAAACAGTTTCAGCATATTTATTTATTTATTTATTCATCCAATTTTAATCTTAAGAAGGCCCCTGAAACCCCCCCCCTCAAAAAAATATTTTCTCAGATCATGGAGAAAAGGGTTTGCGAAGTTTCGGACTGTAGATACTTACCTGCCTTCGGGCGTTTCAGTGGATAAAGATTATTATTCGGTAGGTTTCATGTCCTCTTGTCTAAAAGGGGGACGGAGTTAATTACTCGACGTCCGAAGTGTCCCTATAGAAGGGTCATTTTTGTAAAGGCCACGAATGAATCACTCCCTCCCCTCTATAAAATGTCTTAATGTCAAGTAGGAAAAATGCGAAATAAAATTATTGTGATATTTTGTAGATTAGTTGAAGTTGATAGTGATCAAAACAAAACACTACTTGAAAATTATTCTTACTAACTTGATTATGTTAGTTATTTTGATGTTTACCTTCCATAGCAGTGAAATGAACACAATAAACTGTAACCGTATTTAGGCGTTCCGTTCTCGAATCAACTTGTAACTGGTGATGAAAAGGGGATACTTTTTAACAACATTCTTAAGCCTTTATTAAGAAATCTGTCTCGGAGAAAATAAATTTTGAACTGCAACTGGCTGTACTCTGCTTAATTGATTTTGTATCACATCCAGCCCAGGACGTATGGATTGTTTAAATATATAGATATACATGTTTTTGGTTGCAGAGTTTTAACTCTATTCAGTTTGGTAATAGATAATACCTAATAATAACTGTTTTGATTGTATAGTGATCTAACAGAACTAATAGTATTTTGCTATCTTTGGTTTAAAAGAAAAGTTATTTTTCATGAAAAATTGTTCGTGGTATACTTATTCATGGGTGATACTTTAACTTGATTAATCATCGTGTCGATGGGTCTAAGAATAAGTTGACTGGGTACCCTGAAGGGGCGTAAGATACCGCCAAAAGGCAGGTGTCCTAAATTAGACACTGACCTCAATCTGTAAGTGAGACTCAAATTCAGAATATCTGAGGAGTGTCTCTTAATTGCCATCACTCCCAGTTCCACCTGTTAGTGTCCCATCTATAGTGTCCCAAATAGATCTCCTTATACATTATTGTATTTGGTAGGAATACTAGATAACTACAAATTATTTGTGTCATATAGGAATAAAATCATATAGGACACTGGCGACTGAACACCGATCGCCAGTGGACAGAAGTGACAGGTTCCTGGATAATATGGATTGAGGTACCGAGCCGTTGAGATGGCACATTAGTCGGTGGACATAAGACGACGTGGACAGAAGTCGAAAGGACAAGTAGTCGGACGGATATCAGCAAGAAAAGACTTTTAGTAATAGCTTGGCCGGCAGTGTTACGTATTGTAACTATCTTTGTTTGTCATATTTTCTGTTAATGTGTCATTTCGGTTAAATGAAATACTTATGCTTTTCTTAAATTGTAGGTGAATTATTTTACCTGCTTTTTATGCACATGTTAACACTATCAAATTTTGTATTAAGAGTCGTTAGTTGTATCAATAACTGATTACTGAATATTATAATTATTAGTTACTAGAAACCATTTATTTGAATTAAATAGGTTGTGGATGGTTAGTTGTTTGGGTTTTATGGCATATCAACCTTTATAGGTTATTTAACGCCAAATCCATTTTTATGCAAATAGTTCTATTTCAAACAATTCATTTTAGCATGAATACACAGTTTGTCAAAAAAATTCTTTTTCAAGCTATTCAATTTATTCAAACAGTTCTAATTCAGCCAATTCAGTTTAATACTAAAACAAAAGTTCTATATCAAACAATGCAGTTTAGTGTAAGTAGAGTTTCAATGTCAAAAACAATTCCATTTCAAACAATTCAGTTTAGCATAAATCCGCAGTTTAAATTTAAGTACACAGATTAATTGTCAAAACCACGGTTTTGTTCTATCTAACCCATAGATAGGACCCTTATCAGGTGCTACCATTCCGGGCTAGAGTGGACCTGTGAGCAATGGCAATGAATGGGTACTCCGTATTCCCCAAAGCTCCAGCATTAATTGTACTTCAACATCTGATTGTTTAGTGTCATATCAGGACACTCGTTGGTGGGGGGGGGTCTTATTCCTCTGCAGAGAAGCAGTCGGTGTTTTCTATAGCCCCAGGCGACTAGGCAAATTAAATAGGAATACTTGAAACTATACAGCTGAGTACAAATTATTTGTATTAGACTAGAATACTCCTTATCATATCACCGTGTGCAATATTATCCGTAGGCTGTAGATATAAAATAACTATTGACGGGTTGACATGCTGTTAAAATCAATCAATCATTTCTACAGCTACAATAGAACCCTTAATTAACCTTTTAGGACAAACTGTTTGGGGTGTACTTATTTATGGGTTTTACTATCACTTGAATAATTAACAATATCCCATACAGCTATTTAGATTTTCGAAATTGTACTAAAAGGGAAAATGTTTTGGTCTTTTTTTTTTTTTTTGTTACGGCTTGTACAGAGTACACAATAAGAACGCCGTAGAATTGCTCAGTCGAAAGATACTAACAACAACAAGAATTCAGTAAATATATAGCCGTGAGTGAAATGGTTATTTTGTTTAACACTATATTTTTTAGGCACACGAATAAATTACTAAACTTTGCTTTAACAACACAACAACGAAAGTTCTTTATTTGCAGCTTTGAATATGGTTTGTTTTTGGTGCTGCAAGACTCGTGGTGTTTCGGCTTGTTAGTGTTGGAGACGAAATGGCTTAGCGGGATGTTGAGATGGCAGCGTGTTGTTGGACGTGTGAGGGATGTGTTTAAGGTCACCGTGTAGTTTTGTATCTGGTTTTTGGAAGAGAGTCTGTGATATCTCCATGTTGTCGAGAGCGGGGTTACGCTCGGATCGACATAGTCAATTTTTGGGGTGACATGAAGTGGTGCCTGTGGAAGGCATGCTGAATGTTTCTAATTTATGTTCAACTGGGATTCCTCGTAAAGAATCCATAAATTAGATGGTTCCCTCGTTGAGTGTCCATGTTGCTGCTGCTAGTGTTAAATCCACAGTGAGATGTCCACACTGGGTGGCTTATTTAGCTAAAAAGCATCGCTAAGCAGGGACGACCAGAGGCACGTCTGTTCTGGTCGCCGTCTCAAACCGAAGAGAGAGGGTTTGGCCGCTCACCCGTTTTGCTAGCCGGAAATGAAGGTCCGGGCTGAATAGGATAAGTCATCCTGATTGGGTGAAATTCAGTGTTGAATTAAATTGCGCGCCAAAACAAAATACGAGATTTTCCTCTTCTCTACTAATAGTCCAATTAACTGTTAGAATGATTATAAAAAATCTTAAAATTATAGAAGATATCTTTCAAACAGATTGTGCAATTGATGATGACCAGAAAATATACCGGTCGAAATATTGTGGTTACAATAAAAGCAAAAAATTGAATTCCTAATAACCCTTGAAATTATAATGATTTTTCTAAAAATTATCGAAGGTATAAAAACTAAAATTATTAAAAAATTAACTGACTGCATATGAATACAAAATGATAGTTTTACACATTATTGTCTCAGAAGTTCCTGAATGTTAAATTCAAGAACAGTCGTGAAAATGTTCGTAGGTCAAATATTGGAAGGGGCTTTTAAAATTGGCCTTTGATATGTACAGGGTAATCTCTGTATCTTATGACCCAGATAAGATATAATTTTTTCTAAAACAAAATGTTAAAACGTCCACTGACTTATTAGTAGGAATCGTGTCTTTCATCTTACGCTACTTCGGAAAACGTGACATACAAAAAAAAGATCAACGTAATTATTTGCCATGATAACAATGATGAAACATAGACACATTTATGGTTCGTATCATATCTCGAAAAATCTGCTGAGAAGTAAAAGTTTTTACTAAATCGACGCATTTTAGCCTGTGAGTGAAATTGACTATAATCATTTAATAAACCAATAAGAATTTGCCCGAGTAAAAACATCACTGCGAATCATTGCTTAAAACGTATCTTAGGAGAAGGGTAATGCCTGAGTAGGATTTTATTGAAGCTATACAAAACCTCTTTGGTATTAAATGGGACATATTAAAAACAGAGGGAAAGTCCCTGTGGCGTAGTGGGGGTGTCCTCGTGGTGTAATGGTTAAAGCGATGGACTGCGGAATCGTAGTACGCGAGTTCGTACTCCAGTCGCGCTATTACGTTCACTTTCGGGCAAAGACCCTTGGGAAAGGTATGAACCCCCTTATCCTCCCAGCTATGGGTTAAATAGCACCACTACTGTTAAATAACCTAAAAAGAGTTGATATGCCATTAAACAAAAAAATCCAATCCAATCCTGTGGCGTAGTGGCTTGACAACAGCCTCAAAGGAAGCGAGTTTGAAATCCAGTCACGTTATTACGTTCACTTTCCGAATAATATCTTTGGGAAAGGCATGAACCCCTTTATTCCTTTTGCTATAAGTTAAATAGTATCACAAAAGTTCTTCTACAAAGATGGATTTGGCATTAAATAACCCATGAAGATGGATATGCCATGAAACAAAGAAAACAAACATTACAAATTATAAAACAAGATATTATGGGATAGCGTAATGGTTATTGACACAGAATGCAGATTTTCAGTTGAATAGTGTCTACTTCTCACTAATATCCTTGGGAAAGGCATGAATCTACTTCTCCCACAGCTGTAGGTAATTGATACTGCAGAAATTAATATTGGCCAAGCACAAATAAATAAACGATTGAAAATAGGAAAACAATATTAATCTATTTGCTTTTTTTATTTTTCCTCAGAAATTGCGAAACCTGTCGGTTTTTCTTGTCTTTCATTTTGTCTAAGATAAATAAATTTATCATATTTACCCAACCCCTCCGCTCGGGCAGGATATGACACAAGGTCAATTTTTTAAGCGGAGTTTAACAGGTTTGAATTCAGAGTTTTCTTTCTCCTAGACTAGTTGCCTCACCAAGGCTGAAGAACTTAGTCTGCCCTACTATTTACCCATAGCTGGAGGGAGAATAATTGGATTCATACCTTTCCCAAGGGTATTAGTGCTATGTGAAATGCAATCAGTCTCGTCCAGGATTTGAACTCGTGTCGCCGTGTCCAATTCCTGCGACGATAACCATTACACCAAATCGATCTTGTAAAAGCTAAATGAACGTCTCTGGTACTACATGGGATTTGTTAGCTGGCAAACAGAAGTATTTTAGCATAAAAATATTTAAAATGATATTAAAAGGAACCATTCAAATCTACAAAGAATATTAATTCAGTTTATATATTAGACCAAATGAGATTATTATTATTACTACACCTTGAGAGTTTTTCCCATTAGCGTTAGCTGATGGTCTTTCACTGGAGTTTGAATGACAACAAGTCTCCTCAAATCTCGAAGACTTTTCTCAGTATTCTGACCGATCTTAAAAAAGCAGAAGTTTGGGTGGTCTCCACTCGTCTTCTTAATTCCAAGTCCTCCAGTCTCTTTAATAATCCTTTAGTTACTGCACCAAATTTACCAATCACTATTAGTATAATTGACACCTTCATGTTCCATTGTTTGTTTTTTTTTTCAATTACCTAGCAAGGTCCTGGTACTTATCCTTCTTTTCTCTTTCTTTCAGTTTTATTCTTTGGTCAGCCGGTACAGCAAAGTGCACAGAGTGTACATGGGAGCGATGGCAATGAAGGGGTACTCCGCATTCCCCAAAGCTCCTGCATTACTGGAACCTCACTATCAACTTGTTTAGTGTCATATCCAGAACACTCGTTGGGAGGGAGAGTCTTATCCCTTTGCAGAGGTGCAGTTGGTGTATTCTACAGCCCCACCCCAGGAAACTACAAGTTTCTTCCATATTACGAAATGGCGTAAAGCAGAGAAGCAATTATTATTTCTTTGTCTAGGAGCAAACTTTAAGTACTCGAAACCTCTTTTTTCTTTTTCTTTTTCTTTCTTTTTTCTTTTTTTTTCTTTTATTTCTTTTTTTTTTTTTTTTTTTTGATTACTATAAGGTCTGGTCTTCTGGCCGAGATTAGATGATCCGTTTGTATGTGAAAGTCCCATAGGAGTTTTCGTGAGTCAGTATCAAGGACAGGTGCTGGTTTGTGCATATACCATTTGTTCGTTTGCATGTGTTTGTTCCAGCCAGAAAAAATTAACATCGAACAAGGATGCAAAACATTTTTTCTTGCCTGTCACAATATGATTCCATCGTGCATTAACTTTTTTCATCCTCGAATTCTCTCCAGTCTTTCCCAAAATTCTTGGCTGGACTTCCCTTGTCGCCACGCGACCGATTGAAAAGACAGCCAACAAATAACTAACAAAATGTCGTAATTATCTCTGACGTGTGACACTCGAGCGGTGATATCTTTTCAGATATTCGGTCATACGGGGGCACAGTCGCAAGGGACGGTTCAGAGGGTAACTGAGGCAGTGGCACTAAAAGGTCTAGACGACTGGTGGCGCCACCTGTCAAATATTTTAAAACCAAAGCGCCAATTGTCATTGCAGTGATGAATCTTTTTCAGTCTCGTCTTAGGCCATTCCACTCTGCAATTTTCCTGTCACAGTTACGCTACAAGATTCATCTGAGGTTAATTGATTCATATAACGATGAAAAAAAATGAGGACGTGTGACATGACAAGGGAGATAATCTTTGGATATTTGAGAGTTGTCCCTTCTCTTTCAGATTACCACTCAACGTTCTCTTTTATCTGAAGACATCACTGATCGGGCACATCTGAACTAAAATGGTCCCATATAAAAAAATTTAAAAATAGATAAATAATGAAAATAAAATAAATAATGAAAATAGAAAAGAATTTTTTGCAACTAATTTTTGTTGCTTAGCTTTCAGAAGACTTTCCAATAATCAGTCAATTTGTCAAATTTGAAAAAAAATGTTTGTTTTCGATGATTTTAGAAAGGGGTCTTGTTTTCAACGTAACTAAAATGTCCAAACGATATTTGTCTTACCAATAGGCATGTATACCAGTTATCTTTCCGGTATTTTTATTTTCGAATGTTCACTTTAAAATGACGCTAACGTCATTGAAAATTGGGTTGGTTTTGGGTTTTTTGTTTAATGGCATACCTTTGTTGGTAATCTAATGCCAAAGTCATGATAGCTGGAGGGGATAAGAGGGTTCATGCCTGAACGTAATAGCGTGACTGGAAATTGAACTCACAACTTCGAGGATGCAGTCCAGCACTTTGAAACTTGGGTTTCATTTCTACTCTTTCTTATCCTCCTCCTCCTCCTCCTCCTCCTCCTCCTCCTCCTCCCCTTCTTCTACTTCTTTCCTTCTCTTCCTCCTCTCCAGTAAGAGAATAATAAAAATATTGATGTGATTGTGGGACAGAAAATAGTTTTAGTTTTTTTTTCTTTTCTCTTTTTGTGGGAAGGGAGTTTCAAACACTTAAAGTTTGCTCCCAGACAAAGAAATAATAATTGCTTCTCTGCTCAACACCATTTCGTAATATGGAAGAAACTTGTACTTCAGTATTGCCCAGTCGCCTGGGGGCTGTAGAATACACCGACTGTACCTCTGCAGAGGGGTAAGACTCCCCCTCCCAACGAGTGTCCTGGATATGACATTAAACAATCTGATAGTGAGATTCCAGTAATGCAGGAGCTTTGGGGAACGCGGAGTACCCCTTCATTGCCATCGCTCCCAGGTCCACTCAGTTCGGAGTGATAACACCTACAAGGGTCTTATCTATGGGTCAAATAGAACAAGACTTTGTACTAATGCTAAACTGAATTGTTTGAAATAGTACTGTTTTTAAATAGATCTAAACTGCGTACTTATGCTTCACTGAATAGTTTAAAATAGAACTGTTTTGACTTTTAAATCTTGGTAATCAAAAACTATACTTATACTAAACTGAATTGTTTGAAATTTAATTCGGCGTTAAATGACCCGAAAAGGGTTTATACGTTGTAAAACAAAACAACCAGTCATGTACTTGAGTTGGGATCAAGACAACATCTGCAAAGCCGGGGTTATTTACGGTCTGAACATGTGCAATGCAGATATCGAGTTTTTCATGAAATCTAAGTCTACAATTGTCTGAATGATGTTACCATAACAACGAAAAGGAAGACAGTAATTCAGATAGGTTAATGCAATGGTTTCCAACCTTTTTTCGCTAATACCCACCCCAAACAATTGGATTCTTTCTATAGTCTCAAGTTATAATTCTATGTAAGTCACTGCACCCTCATTACACCTATCACCCCTCTATAAAATGGTATAATCTACTGTGGGACCATATTTTGAGGATGGATCAGCTTCAACATACTCTTTTGAAAGACTGCTGCTACACTATTTTGTATCAAAATCTAATTCCCAACCTTATGCATTTTCAGAAGTCAAATTTATTGTCAGTTATATAATTTAAACATTCCACAGAGAAAGTTTTATTCTTTAAATTTCTGAGACGAAGCTTAATAAATTTTATCAATAAGGATTTTCAGACTATTATCTTCATTGTTATTTCCACGTTTCATCCGTGAAACACACGACACATTGTGGAACTAACAATAAAGTTGAACACGGGGATCTACACTTAGAAATACGTCCTTCATTGAATCCACCGGATCGCCTATTCTGATTCCGTTAACCATAATAGTCCGAAAACCCTTAATGTTATTCTTTTATTATTTACTAAGTTTAGCTTAGCTTTGACTCAACGCTATAAAAATTGGAAACCCAGTGAGAATCGAACTCACGAACAATAGCCTCTTAAGTGCCGTGTGCCCTAATTATACGCTTTATTTTTAACACAGAACATCATTACTTTTCCTCAACACAGTCAAGTAGTAATTTTCGAAGCTCTTTGCTTCGATGTAGCACAAGGCCAAACGAATGGGGCACCCAATGAGACTCGAACTCACTCGTGTAGGTTTGCTAGTCTAGTTTGCTAACCATTACACCACCAGAGGTGCCCCTCAACACAGTCAAGTAATGTCATCGTCTTTTTAGATAATTGATTTTTCTATGCTTCTTTCTTTTTTTTTTTAACTATGTGGTTAAGTTATAATTTTCCAAGCCCATCAAAAAAAAAAAAAAAATTTAAAAAGCTATCCCGCAGGCTTCTATTAAAGAAGTTTGCGATGACTGTATCAGAGAAACCTCAAGAGAACAAGATTCTATATTGCCGTATCTTGAAATTATATAACTTAAAATACTTGAAACTATTAACTGTGTGCAAACAAATGATTATTGTTATCAAATTAGAATCATCATCATCATGTCGTGCCGCAGGCTCGGATATCCCTGACCCTCTCTCGCCACTTCTCCCTATCGTTCATCACCTCCGGCAGGTCTTCAGGGCCACATCCCGTATCCTCACATAGCTGCTGAATGTATGTTCGAACTGGTCGTCCCGCCTTTGCCCGGCCATATGTAGGGGTCCATAGAAGTACATCACTTATGAGCTCGTCCCTGCTTCTCCAGCAGTGACCTGCATGTCTGGTTCGTCTAACTTGGATAGTTTTCGTGATGAGAGGCAGGTGGCCGTATAGTTGGTGCCTTGTGGGGTGTTGCCGCCAGGACTTGTTCAATATTGCCCGCAGCATTTAGAATAGTAACTTAAAACCATATAATTGCCTGGAAAAAAGACTGACTTTAGCATTAGATAACCCACCAAGGGTTGACATGCTGTAAAACCAGCGGACCCAACCCTCGAATTAAAAGATTAGTCATCTCATATCTCTTTGTAGAACGATGACTTGCTTCAGGGGACCGTGTCCCCCGTCCCCAGGTTCTTACCTGCTTGCAGGACTAAATTCATTGCTTGTTGCTTGAGGTGTATTAAAATGAGAATGCTGACAGGGTCAAGTATTTCTTGCACCTGTCACGCTTGAGTCTCGATTCGTGCGCGGCGCCATATTAAAATGAAATTGTGTCAAACCTGATGGAAGTTATAGATAAATATCCCCTTTGTTGAAGAATAATGAACATGACATGAAAAAATAAATAAAGATCTTAAAGTCAGCAATATATTTAATGACTCTACACCAATTTGATACTCAATAAATTTAAATAGAAATACTTGAAAGCATCTATAGGTCAAATAGGTTTTTTCCGAAAATATTAGCATTTACTAGAAGCCATAAAAATATATGCAAATGTATTTAAGAAGACTTAATCGAAGCTGTAATGGATCATAAATGATTATTAGTTACTTAACAACATACATTAAGTAAAGTTGGGCACCTCGGGTGGTGTAATGGTTTGCAAGGTAGACTAGCAAACCTGCACGAGTGAGTTCGATTCTCATTGGGTGCCTCATTCATACGGCCTTGTGCTATATCTAAGCAAAAAGCTTAGTAAATTACCACCACTGGTGGTTTAATGGTTAGCAAGCTAGATTAGCAAACCTACACGAGTGAGTTCAAGTCTCAGTGGGTGCCCCATTCATTCGGCCTTGTGCCAAATCGAAGCAAAGAGCTTCGTATATTACTACATTAAGTAAAGTTTGGCGACCGTTGTCGAGGGAGACTCCCTTTTCAATAGCTACTACACCGAGGTGTAGGAGAGGGCTATACTCCTTTCTCTGGATTGCTTCACTTTACGTTTGCGAAGTAACATTTTTTGTGTCTTTGGCATGATTCGACCTGAAATTGAACCCAGGTCTCTCGGGCCATTGGCGAACACTCTAGCCACAAGACCAATGGGCCAGTAAACATATAATTGCTTGAAAAGTATTAACTAAAGCATGAGATAGCCCAATAAGAGTTGACGTGCAGTAAAATTAACTTAATTAACCCATACTTGACTATTCTCAATGGATAACAGATTGTTTGGGCTTGTCAAAAAGCATATTTTAAAACTCTTTGTTAAATAAATGTAAAGGTTAAATTATATTCACTAACTCAGCTTTGAATATAAGTACAGATTAAATGATATTCAAATACACTCCTTTGAAAATAGATAAAGGTTAATGGGCCTTGATGACTTTTTGAATTATGGAAACTTTCATGATGATTCTTATATAAATAATTCAGCATGCTAATGATAATGTCAACAATCAGTTATGAAAGAGTTAAACGATAACACAGACAAAACAACAAACGTTTTCAAAAGGAAAAGAAAATAAATAAAAAAACATAAATATTCCGTAATAATCGTTTTGAGTTTCCAAACAAATATTATTAACAAGAGTCAATTTCCAGGACAAAATCAGTTGGGTGTAACTCGATGGTAGACGATAATTTTAAACAAGGAGTATTTTTCAGTACTCTGAAATGAAACTAGTTGTAGTTCGCTAGGAAATGGACCTTGTGTCGGAGTCTGGGTGTGGTGGAGGGGTTGGGCAATTGAAAACCCAAAACGACTTGAGCGAAAATAAAATTATATCTCCTACTGAAATTGTATCCCTTATTTTATCTATTTATTTGAAAATTGTTTTGTTTTTATCAGGAATATGCAACGATACTTTGTTTAAGTCACTGTAAATTTAATTAAATTTACAGACAGTGATGAATATTAAATTAAAGTTTTCTGCTGATTTCTTTGTTGGTTTCTTTATTTAATGGCATATCAACTTTTTTATTTAATGTCAAATCCATCCTTCTAGAAGAACAGAAGTGGTTCTATTTAATCCATAGCTGGGGGGGGATAAAAAAGTTCATACATTTCCCAAGGGTATTAGTCCAAAAGTGAACGTTATAGAGCGACTAGAGTTCCAATTCGCTTATTACAATGCTGCAGTTTAGAACGTTTGCCACAAGGTCGTGGGGATTCCTCTTCTAACAATATAGCGTCTAAAATAAATAAAAGATTTTATTAATCATCATCATCAAGACGTGTGCATAGCACGGATTTCAGTGAAACTTCTCCCTCTCTCTCTCTCTCTCTCTGTTTTTTTCTCTCTCTCTCTATCTCATACACACACACTCTCTCTCTCTCACACACACACACATACACACACACACACACTCTCTCTCTCTCTCTCTCTCTCTCTCTCTCTCTCTTCTCCATCACTTTTAATTGGTCTTCCAGACGACATTCAGTGTCCACACAGAGCTTATAAATATAAGTCTTTGCTGATTGGCCAATGCAAGTGTGTCTATGCGTGGTAGCCCGAAAAAGAATATCACTTCTGAGTTCGTATTTTCTCTAACAGTGGCCAGCATGACTTATTCGTCTTACTTGGGTCGTTTGAGAGATGGGAGGCAAATGGCCATATAACAGATGTTTTGTGGTGGAGTACTGCTGCAAGGATTTATTCAAAACAGCATGTGGTAACTATTCTAGCTTTTTCTCCAAGGGTTTTGTTAAAGTCCAGGTGATGCAGCCGTAGAATAGTTCTGACACGGCTACAGCTTTGAATTCCCATTTTATTTTATCTGAGAGATTAGATTTCCATATGGGTGATAATTTGTCAATAGTCCATGCATTTCCTATGTGTATGCTGACATTGCTTTGAGTAGATGAGATATTGCTGCTGAGGTTTGTCAGAATTAATGTTTATTTTAAAAATGAAAAATAAAATAAAATGCAAAAATAGAAAATGAAACTAATACTAAAATACGAAAATAAAACCAATAATTAAATACAAAATAAAATGAAATAGAAATATCCCATAATTCCACTTACGACGAAAGGTTGAATTTCGGCGCCAAAAAAGAAGAATTCAGTCTCTTTTGGTCATTCACTCGCTCACGGATCGATAGCAGTCCATATAAGTTTTATAATACCAATACATGGGCTAAATAAAGATTTTTTTTTAATTCAACAAGAGAGGCCAGTTTTTGTTCTCGCGTAGAAAAAATTATAACAACAAATATGACACCATGAAAGATCTTCAAAAAAAAGACATAAGTTTATAGGTTGGATTTAAGCTTCTTCAACTGGATGTCTTGCATAGCTCAATTAGAAGTGCAACTTTCTTGCAAGTAAAAAGGAGACGTGAGTTCGAATTTGCCTGATAGTTTATCGTTTATTATTCCCGACCTGAACTGTTCCTCATTGTCATAGACTGACGGCCCAAGTGAGTAACGATAAAAAAATAAGCAATAGAAATTTTTAAAAGGATGAAAGAAAATATTATTTAAAATTGATAAATATAATAACAAAAATACTTGTTAATGCTTCATCTAAAATGAATAAGAGACAGTAAATTCGTTCTTCGGTGGCTGCATCGCCGTGGTTTCATTTAATAGATATTATAAATAACTAAGGCAAAATTTTCTTGTTTGTCAAATTTGCTGTGGGAATCGCTTCGGCAGTTCATACAATTGGCATATTGGTTAGAGTGTTTTCTAATAGTCCGAGAGACAAGATTTCAATCCCAAGTCGAGTCTTAATAAAGACGCCAAAATGCTTCTTGATTCCTCTTTGCTTAATACTCAGCATTATAAGGTACGGATCAAGAGTAATTGGAGCAATCCAGGGAAAGGAGTGGCGCCTGCCCCTACACCTTGGTGTTGTAGCTATTGAAAAGGGAACCTTCCGGTCGCCCAAAACTACGATCAGCCAAGTATATATTTACCCAACCCCTCCGCTACCGTTAGAATGTGACACAAGGTCAATTTTGAAGCGTGATTGTACTGGTTTGAATTTAGCATTTCTCTTTAAAAGCGGTTGCCTAACCAAGGCAAAAGGCCCCAGTCGGTCCAAAGCTGGAAACAGAAGAAATGGATTCTGGCCTTTGTGAAACACGAAAGTGAAACGATCTCGTTCAGGATTTGAACTCGGGTTGTCGATTTGTTTATTAGGAAGATATCCGTTACACTAAGAATGCCTCTTATGCGTAAGTAAAGCTATGAAAACATCGTTGGTTTTTTTGGGGTTGGGGTCTAATTTCCCATTGTTCTTGTGGTTCACTCCCCTTTAATTCGAAAACACCTAGTCAGTGTTCTTGACTAAAAGCCAAACTATAATCCAGATATTTAGAATAGAAACAACGCAGCAATTTAACTGGTCAACTCTATGAAAGTAATTCGTCAGTTAATTTAACAGTCGGTCGCCCTGCCATCTTTTTCTACGCTGATTCAAATATTTCGCCGTAAAGATGCGTAAAGTTGATAGGTTCAAGGTTAAAACACAAAAAGAGATTTGGTTTTATTTCTTTTGTTTTATTTGTTTTAGTTTTGTTATAGTTTTGTTTTGTTTTTTACTAAGTTTTTTTTTCTTCCCTCTTTTTCTAATACAGAAAAATATTTTTTTTTATTGCTTTTTATATTTCTTAGCGAAATATTAGGATTATTTCCATTCCATGAATTAGTCATATGATTTGTAAACGTCGTTCAGTGACGGTGAGGGTCTTGACTTTTTCGGATGGGGAGGGTTAATGAATGATTCACGTGATTTATGGGTGTGACTCTATGGCTAGTGCGACAGGCCAACACTCTGAAGTTCCATTTCAAGTGACCTATTTTAAAGCCCTGATCAGGAAATGCAAATTCAACGATAAACAATCTTTTTCTCTTGCATTCTGGTTCTTGTTAAATTCAAAATAGGCACTGGACAGTAATATTGGACTAAGTTTGTCTCGTTTTTTTATTTGTTTAGTTAGTTGGTTGGTTGTCTTTGAGAAAAATATCGTGAAAAACAAAAACAACAAACATAGTGCCAACCAATTGGAGACAGTAGTACTAAGTGTTATTTGAACTTATGGGACATAAGAAGGGTTTATTATCGTGGTAGTGGTTGATTGTTGGGAAATTCTTTTTTCTTCTTCTTATCCCATTCACTTGTTATCTTCTTTTATCTGTCGAAGCAGTGAGAGAATTAAGAACAGAAGGGAAAAGACAAGGACGCTTTTCGAGTCAAACTTTATTGGCGGGGTTTAGGACAATTCTGTGGCGTAGAATGTTTTCCTGAACCAGTAGAAATAGTCGCTTTTATCAGAAAAGGCGTTGAACTATATTAAAGAATAATTTTCGGCAATTCCAAGTTTGAGGGTCGGTCGTGTATTCAGTGGGTATGTTTAGCAGTGGCTGCTACGAGTCGGATAGACGCATCGCGCTGCTAAATTCGGGACTCAGCAGGCACGTGCTCTTTCTACCAGTAGCAGAGAGAAAAAGGTCTTTTCAGTCCAGGTGATAAAAACTTAATGAGGAAGAATTTAATTTTGGCGCCAGAAAGTCTCACTTTTTAAGCATGCACCAATTTCGCATCCTGTCAGAGGCCTCCTGGGAAATTATTACTTTTTGCATTTATTTATTCCATTTTTTTATTTCCTTATAATCTACCAAAACTCGTATCATGACAAATGTGTCCTCGTCCTCGTAGCTAAGTTAGAGTATTGCCCAGTCGGCTGGTGTGGTAGAATACACCGACTGCACTTCTGCAGAAGTGTAAGACCACCCCAAACGAGTGTCCTGATAATGACATTAAACAATCTGATGGTGAGGTTCCAGTAATGCTGGAGCTTTGGGGAATGCGGAACACCCCTTCATTACCATTGCCCCCAGGTCCATTCTGGCCCGGTAGGTTCTTATCTATGGATTAAATAAAACTAACTGCATACTTATGCTTAACTGAATTGTTTGAATTAGAACTGTTTGACTAAACTGAATAGCTTGAAATAGAAATGTTTTAAACTGTGTACTTACATTTAAACTGTGTACTTATGCTAAACTGAATTGTTCGAAATGAAACTGTACTTACACTAAAATGAATTGCTTAATATAGAACTGTTTTGACATTTAACTGTGTAAACAAAATCTATCCTTATAAACTGAATTATTTAAATTAGAAATGTTTGAATAGACTGAATAGCTTGAAATAGAAATGTTTTTGACAATTAAAATGTGTATTCATGCTAAACTTCATTTTTTGAAATAGAACTGACTATTTGCATAAAATGGATTTGGCATTAGATAACCCACAAAGGTTGATATGCCATAAAACCCAACCAACCAACGTAATAACCAAAGTTAGTGTAACAGTGGGCACATAGAATCATTCCTTCACAAGGCAACACCTACCTTCTTACTCCTCGGTTGATTTTTATTTTATTTTACCCCCAAATCTTAAGGAATGTTGCGGTCATTGTACGTTCAGATTTACAATTCTAGTGTTGTTTCTTAGGCTTTTTTTAAAATACGGTCTCATCAAATATGAATAATATTTAAACAGATCTATATAACTAATAGATGGAACCCTTACAGATTCTACCCCTCCGGGTCATAATGGACCTGTGAGTAATGAAGGGGTACTTCTCGCTCACAAAATCTCGAGATCTTGAACCTCATAATTAAACGCGTTTAGGTAAGAGGTATTATCCCTCAGCAGGAAATACTGTCAGCAAATTCTAAGCTCTGGTTTACTATTTTACTCTAAATACTGAACATCTAATAAACACATGTGAAATTATATATATATATATATATATATTTACAAGCATCCTTTTTACCATGTGAAATGCTCCCAAAATAAGAATGTTTATCTGGATTGAATTGTTGGATTTTACGAGCAATAACATATGCGCCTTTAACACACGCTACAAGTAAATAGTTAAGATATAAATGGTCAAGGATACTATTGAAATTTAATAGTTCTGTGTAAACAGTAAACAGTTGCATGCTGCGTTACTAGATGTTGAATTTCTAATAAAAATTCAACTTATTTTTGTTGTTGATTCTCTTTTGAGCAAAAAGCATTGAAATGACTTCCACGTTGAAAATCATTTAATAGAATTGTATGGGCAATTCTTAAAAATTATCAGAACATTTTCGCATTTTCATATTCCTCCTTTTCCTTTTCATTCCACATGAATAAATTTGAGGCAATTTCGGCGAGAAATTAGAATCTTTTACCGATTTGACACAAGGCTGTATCTATTGACATAACAATTTTGCATCACTTAAACTGGTATTTCTTCTTGTTTATCGAAGAATAGTAGACACACAGTATTATAAGAAATAGTAATCCTAGATAAAATAGCTCCTTCATATACGAAGTTGTCCAATATGTTAATCATATGACTGGTTCCCCACTACGACTGTATGCAAGAAGAACATATGAGTCAGATTTGTGCTTTATCTTTAGCTATTATGTAAGGATTGTAGGTTATGTTTTTTTAATTGCTGTTGGGGTTTATGTTTGTCTGTTTCTTTATGTTTTGTGTGTGTGTGTGTGTGTGTGTGTGTGTGTGTGTGTGTGTGTGTGTGTGTGCCACAAAATTTCGATTTTATCAGAGCAGTGCAAACAGTCATGGTACGTACGATGTAAATCGAACCCCCATTTCATAGACATTCGTTCTAACTTTAAAATGAGCAGACCAAACTACATAATAAAAACACATTTTCCAATTGTGAATCGCGAAATCGATTCTTGTTCGTCTCATTTAATACCAGAATTGATATTTGTTAATCATTTTTCATCATCATCATCATCATGTCATGCCGCCAGCACGGATATCCCTGACCCTCTCTCGCCACTTCTCCCTATCATTCATCGCCTCTGGCAGGTCTTCAGGGTTACATCCTGTGTCCTCACATAGTTGCTGTATGTAAGTTCGATCTGGTCGTCCTGCTTTTGCACGGCCATATGTGGGGGTCCATGGGAGTACATCACTTATGAGCTCGTCCTTGCTTCTCCAGCAGTGTCCGGCGTGTCTGGTTCGTCTTACTTGTATAGTTTTCGTGATGGGGAACAAGTGTCCGTATAGTTGGTGTCTCGTGGGGTGTTATCGCCAGGACTTGTTCAATACTGCTCTCAACATTCTTGTGTAATTGCCGTCCAGTTTCTTCTCCAGCCGTTTAGTTAGCGTCCATGTAGTGCATCCATATAGCAGTATCGACACAACCGCTGCCTGGAAGAAACTGCGTTTCATTTTATCGGTTAGGTCTGATTTCCATATGATCGAGAGCCTATCGATAGCCGTCCATCCCTTCGTCAGTCGTGTGTCGATGTCCTTTTCGGTTGATGAGACGCTACTTCCTAGGTAGGTGAATTTGTCTACTAGTTTCAGAGAGGCTCCGTCTGGTGTGGCAATGTTGCCCGTTTGGTTGTAACACATATATTCAGTTTTGTGTGCATTGACATGGAGGCCAATGCCAGCTGCGGCTCGTTCCAAACTATGCAGTAGTGTCTCTGCTTGATTAGGCGTATTCGCCAGTAACGCCAAGTCATCAGCGTAGTCGGCGTCTGTGATTGTTTTTGCGGGGTACCTTTTGCTTCTTTTCTTAGTCAGCTCGAAGCCATTTTCTCTGATTTTGTCGATCGACGTTCTAAGCACGTAGTCAAGACAAATGATAAAGAGGTATGGGGCTAGCGTGTCTCCTTGTAGTACTCCTGCAACAATGTCGAAGTATTCCGTGTCTCCATCTGGTGAACGTACTTTCACTTTGGTGTTTTTGTAGAGAACCATTATCGCTACTACGGTTTCTTTTGGTAGGGTAAATATTTCTGAGAACTTTGCTTAATATTTCCATCTTACATCTTATAAACTTTGATATCAACAAATCTTTTCAATTCACCAAATAAACTTTTCTCCCTCCGTGTCTACCGATTTTTTGCATATTCTCTATGCATTTAATTGATCGTAGTTTACGTTAATAAAAAAAGGATGCATAATGTGTAAGACACGAGATAAGGTTGCATGGTGACGATAAGAACCTTTTTTTTCTGATTATCGCGTATAAACTTGACCCACACCTCGTAAATTGTATAGAATTTTAATCTTTCATAAAAAAAAAACTGATGACACACAAATCTTCCTGTGTGTTCTCATTTGCGCAATTTGTTAATCTTATAGGGTAATTTTTTTATGACTGAATAAATATAACGGTACTTTTTTGAAGTGATTAATTTCAGCATTAAGTACATTTTCGTGCTTGTAAAACTCAGCTGTCACCTATTTTACATCTTGAAATTTGATCACTGAGAATATATATAAATAAGTTATTTACAGGTTTTTAATAGTTTAATGATGTCCCTATAATTATTTCACTAAAATTCTTTAAATATCTTAATTAAAGTGATGTCAACATAAGCTTGGGAAAGTCATGGGCTGCTGTTAACAGGTTAATGATCGCATGAAAATCTAATCTCTCTGATAAAATAAAATGGGAATTTCCCCAGCTGTAGTCATGTTAGTACTATTCTATAATTGCACCACTTGGACTCAAACGAAATGTTTTAGAAAAGGCTAGATGGAAACTACACAATAATACCATGGGTTGTTCTGAGCAAATCTTAGAAGCAGCAGCCAACTGATATACGGCAACTTACTTCCCATCTCATAAACTATCCAAGTACGATAAGCAAGACATGTTGGGCACTGCTGGTAAAGTAAGGACGAACTCATAAGCGTCTTTCTCTTATGGACTCTGACACATGGACACACTAATGTTGGCTGAGCAGCAAAAACTTACATTCATCAGTACTGAGCGAACACTGGATACCGTCTAGAGAATTTATCGAGATTGAAGACCAATAGAGACAGATGGTGAGAGAGATTCAAAGGAACCCATGATAACAATTGTCTTCTTTTTTTCAAATGATAATCTGACCAATATATGATCATCGTGCCAGCTGTGACTAGTATACAATCTTAAGGTGTTGCAATTCATACTGAAGGGAAGAATAAGTTCTTTTCTGAAGACTTTTATCTATTTTTTCTTCCAAACTCTTGCTGCATCAGTACTATTGTATAGTTGCACCACTTGGTCTTGAGAAAATGCTATAGAGAAAAGCTAGAGAGAAACTGTACAAAGATGCTATGCGCTTTTTTAACAAATACTGAAAGCAACACACTACAAAATAGCTAATTACCTCCCATTTCGCAAACCATTCAAGATATGATAGGCACTGCAGGGAACTCATAATTGACGTTCTCCTCTGGACTCCAACGCATGGACCCACCACTGTTAGCCGACCAGTAAAAAGTTATGTTCATCAGCTCTATGTGAACACTGGATGCAGTCTAGAGGATATACCTAGAGTGATGTTCGATACGTAGGGATGGCGAGAGAGAGAGAGCTAAAAGAATCCCCAAACCCTCCAAATAAAACAAGCAAGATATATTTGGCACTGCTGGGAAAGTAAGGGCGATGGTGATAATGATGATGATGGAATTGAACTACTGTTATTATGTACTAAATATTTTAGTATCTTATTTCTTATGGCAATATCATGTATTAAAAAAACGAATTACTGAATGGAAATATATTACTAATTGCTGAATAATTATGGCAGCAATAAATATTTCACGGGTGAAAAACTCGATAAAAACGATACATTTAATTAAAAGAACAGTTATCTGAAAAAATAAAAATATTTATTTGAAATAAATAGAATATGAATGCAACAGGTAATTACCTGTTAAATGAGTTATTTTCCCTCGTTTTTCATTTATGGCATTTCTTTTTAAATCAGAAATCTCTTAAATAAAACTGCAATGCTTCTTCCCTAGTCGGAAGTCACGCATCACGAACTTCTAGATGTTATTCGCTAAATTTCGGCGAAAAGTGAAACGGGACGAAGATGGAAGCAAATGTAAATAAGCAAGATTGATGTTTATATATATATATATATATACTAAGTGTGTCCTGAAATTGCCCAGTCAGTTGGGGGGCGTAGAATACACCAACTGCACCTCTGCAGAGGGGTAAGACCCCCCAACGAGTGTCCCAGATATGACACAAAACAATCTGATGCTGCGGTTCCAGTAATGCTGGGGCTTTGGGGAAGGCCGAGTACCCCTTCACTGCCATCGCATCGGAGTGGTAGCACCTGATCATTGGGTTAAATAAAGCTAAATTCCATACTTATGCAAAATTGAATTACTGGAAATGGAACCGTTTTTGACATTTAGATTGAACTTAGGCTACAATGAATTGTTTGAATTAGAACTGTTTGATTAAACTGAATAGCGTGAAATAGAATTTTTTTTTTTTTTACAATTAAACTGTGTACTCATGCTAAACTGAATTGTTTGAAATAGAACTGACTGTTTGCATAAAAATGCATTTGGCGTTAAATAACCTACAAAGGTTTTTATGCCATAAAACCCAACCAGCCAAATAAACTGAATAGCCTGAAATAGAATTGTTTTTGACAATTAAACTGTACACTCATGCTAAACTGAATTGTTTGAAATAGAACTGACTATTTGCATAAAAATGGTTTTGCGTTAAATAACCTACAAAGGTTTTATGCCATAAAACCCAACCAGCCAAATAAACTGAATAGCGTGAAATAGAAATTTTTTTGACAATTAACCAGTGTACAAATGCAAAACTGAATTGTTCGAAATAGAACTGACTATTTGTATAAAAATGGATTTGGCGTTAAATAACCTACAAAGGTTTTTATCCCAACACAAAACACAACCAACCAACCATCTGTCTGAAAATAACAGGTCTGGCTGTGCAATGTGAACTATGTACAAAAGGGAGATAAGCGGATTGTATTATCATCTAACATGATATTTTGCGGTTATATGACTGTAATCTTAGCTTACTGCAACAATTGCATTTTTCTCATGCTTTTGTTTAAACCTGGTCTTTTTCAGGACATTCAGCTGTGAGGGCTGAGGAATGAATAAACTTGACATTTTTGGTCCGGTTAGAGAAAACTCCGTCACAAGCACTTGAAATACTTCAGTAAGTGTATGGAGATAACACTATGTCGTGCACACATGTGTTTGAGAGGCATAGGAGATTCAAAGAGGGTGGCGAGAAGGCAAAAGATGACTCCAGGAGCGGGAGGCTTTCAACAAGCAGAAGTGAGATCAACGTCGGGCAGGTAAGGCAAGTAGTGTGTGATGATCTTTGGTTGACTGTTCGAAGGATCGCAAGTCAGTAGACTTGAAAAGAACAACGTTTAATATAACCAATTATCACCGAAAATTTGGGCATGTCAGAAAAGTAATGGAAAGGGGTCTGCGGAGCTTTCTAAAGTTTGTGGGGTGAAGTGCGTAAATGAGGCGGTATAGATAATGGTTGTAAAACGGCGTGGACAAAATGAACATTTAAAACAAGGCGAACGAACAAAAACAAATTTATATTCTATAATATCAAAACTTACATTAATACATGAAAACATAACTAACTCTAACATACTGATAGTGTGTATATATATGTGTGAGCTCGTGTGTGTATGTGTGTGTGTGTGTGTGTGTGTAACACAACTAAACTACAAAAAGAATTGTAAAATTAAAATGTCTTTTTTCTATGATTAGAAACCGGTAGTTTTTTAAAGACGGGAAAGCGTCTCATAGTTCTTGTACAATAATGTCTGCGAGGCATTCTGTTGCTGATACGGATGAATTTGGTCAAAGAGAAGGTGTTGTCGCTACGAAGGAATTTCGTAAAAGAGCTGTTGTCGCTACGAAGGAATTTCGTAAAAGAGCTGTTGCCGCTACGAAGAAAATTCGTAAAAGAGTGTTGCCGCTACGACGAAAATTCGTAAAAGAGGTCGAATGTGTTTTAAGACAGCGTATTTATAGAAAAAATCTTCTTATCAGTGGCTCAAGACGCAGGACTTGAATTTTCGCGCGCCGACGTAGTTGTAAGCATATCGAGTGGTCCTCCTGGCCAATGGTTTCCCGAGACTGAACATTGAGCGTCCACCATCTTTGTGGGAACAAGTGGCATACCGCCCAAATTAAATTATAGGAGTGTAAAGTCCTATAAGTTCCTAGAACATTGGCGAACTGGAACACTCTGCCTATTCACCAGATCTTGCTCAATGTGAATTTTTTTCTTTTCCAAAAGCTTAAGGGAATCATCAAGGGGACCCGTTTTGAAGGTGTAGAGACCACCAAGAGAACCGTAACGACTGAGCTGAAGGGCTTCGTAGAAGAATCCTTCCAGGAATGCATAGAAGCGTGCCAGAAAAGGATAGGAAAGTGCATTAGTCTCAAGGAGGATAATTTTGAAGAAGCAACTATGTAGTTTGTCGTTTGGAATATAAATAAATTGTTTCTGACACTAGACCCATTACATTTCAGACACACCTTGTTTATATAGTTTTTGACATACTGAAGTCGAGGGCGACTCGAAGGCTCCGTTTTCAAAAGCTATAACACCGTGGTGTAGGAGAGAGCGCAACTCTTTTCCCTGGATTGCTCCACTTACCCTTGATCTGTACCTAATAATGCTGAGTGTCAAGCAAGAAGGCATCAAGTAGCATTTTGGGAGTCTTTGGTATGACTCCACCTGGATTGAACCTCTGTCTTCCGGATTATTGGCGAACACTCTAACCATTATATATATATATATATATATATATATATATCATCTTAATCCCCTTCAACTCGTGCTGATTGCACGGAATACCCTGACACACACACACACACACACACACACACTCTCTCTCTCTCTCTCTCTTGCTATCCGTCCCTATCATTTGTCACCTCGGCTGCATCCAGTGTCCGTGCAAAACTGATATATGTAACTCTTTGCTTCTCTAGCAATGTCTCGCATGTCTTCTTTGTCTTATTTGAATGGTTTGTAAGATGTGAGGTAAGTGGCCGTACAGCTACTGTTCCGTAAGTTGTTGCTTCCAGGATTTGTACTTATCATCTTGCGTTTTCTTAATGTGCTTTGTCAGCATCCATGTGGTACATCCATATAGTAATATGACACAGCTACATCTTGGAAGAAATCCCGTTTGATTTTATCAGATAGATTAGATTTCCCAATGGTCGATAATCTGTCAATAGCATTCAACATCCTCGCAAAACGTATGCTAACATTGCTTTCTTATTTTTGTAAAGCATCATGATGTATTTTCTTTGAGGTGACCAAAGCAGGTAGTATTTAATCCATCTTACCTCTTTTTTCGTCTTAATTGGATGGTTTTAGAGATGGGAAATAAGTGGCCATACAGCTGCTGTTATGTAGTTTGTTGCTCACAGGACTTGTTCTGCATAGCTCGTAGCATTTATGTGCAGTTTCCGTCTAGCTTTTTCTTTATACGCTTAGTCAGCGTCTATGTGGTGCATCCATATAGTAGAATTGATACAACTCCTGCTTGAAAGATATATATATATATATATATATATATATATATATACGTTGATGATGAAGACATTTTACATGTTAATGCATCTTACCAAAGAGCAAAGTATATCAAAGTTCTTCCTTGGAAAAAGTATATTGACTCAAAAACGTGCCAAATAAATAGTCAAGGTTTCAATCCAACTGAAAACCTAAGGTAGAAACTAAGGCTAACGCCCCGTGAAAAGATTCCATCCTACAACCGATATTTGAAAAATTTAGAACTCAACTTAACGAATGATATAGTTTTTCCTTGAAGTTCATTCCTCTGCAACAAAGTACCAATTTTTTTGATCTAGTCGACTGAAGCTGCAGAATTCACCGACTGCTTCTTTACAGAAGGGTAAAACATCTCGAACGAGTTTCCTAGATATGTCATTAAACAATTTTTGCCCAGTCGGCTGAGACTGTAGAATATACCGACTACAGAGCGGTAAGATTTCCCCAACAAGTGTCCTGGCAAAAACAATGCTGGCCCAATTGTCTGGTGCTGTAGAATATACCGACTGCATTTCTGCAGAGGAGTAAGATTCCCTCAACGAATGTCCTGAATATGACACTAAACAATCTGATGCTGAGGTTCCAGTAATGCTGGAGCTTTGGGGAATGCGGAGTACTCCTTTATTGCCATCGCTCCCAGGTCAACTCTGGCCCAGAGTGGTAGCACCTGATACGGTCCTATCTCTGGGCCAAATAGAACTAAACCATGTACTTATGTTAAACTGAATTGTTTGAAATAGAACTGTTTTTGACATTTAACCTGTGTACTTATGCTAAACTGAACTGTTTGAAATAGAACTGTTTTTTACATTGAAACTGTGTACTTGTGTTAAACTTAATTGTTAGAAATAGAACTGTTTTGACATTTAACTGTGTATAAACAAAAAATTATACTTACTAAACTGAATCGTTTGAAATAGAACAGTTTGAACGTTTAAAAATGGATTAGGCATTAACAACCTGCAATGGTTGGTGTGCTAATATCCAAACCAAACAAAACCAATTCTTTTGTTTGCTTTTGTTTGTTTGGTTTTTTTATTTTTCTTATTTTGTTTTGTTTTGTCAATAATTCTATAACTTTACCTCAATATTAGATGATTCCAAAATTATCTTCTTCATCTGACTTAAAAAATATCCCAACTGTAAAACAAAATTTTTTTGTATCATAATTATTTGTTTATTATAAAATAAAAATAAAAGATTCTATACGAACAACAAGAAAGTGGGGTGGTACGATACTTTAAGTCAGATGAATGCGTTTTACTTATATATTAGATAACAATACCAATTTGAGTTTGATCAATTTTTTATTGTTTTACATGTTCATATACAAAAAATCCAATATATATATATATATATATATATATATGTGTGTGTGTGTGTGTGTGTGTATCAGCTTCAAAAATTCTTATCAAATAAGTATTCGCCCAATCCACTTCCAACACGATGAATGTTGGTAATATGATCAGAAAGTTCTTTCGTGTCCCATTCATGTAGATAATGTTCAATGTAGTCCTCCGTCTGTTAAAATGACAAAAATATCATATAAAATATATATACATATACGTGTTTGTGTTTGTTTGTTTGCAGATAGATAGATAGATAGTAACGTTGACTGAGATAGATAGATAGATAGATAGATAGATGAGGCAAAACAAATTCTTGCTCTGATATTCGACAAAGAGCTTGGTCTGGGGATAATATAGGTGAGAAATTGACTGTCATCGAGCACTGTTGACTCTGTAACTACGCCATCCTTACTTAGAGTTTGATGTGCAAAATATTAGCTCTCTTAATTTAAATAGCAAACTCGGGACACTTTCTGTAAATTCATCAACCTACTCCAACCTAAAACCAAAATACTTGTCAGAAAACTTGAAAGGATCCTAATAAAATTATATAGGAAAAATGTATCTTTATTATTTAATCAAGTATGTTTAAATGAAGGACCGCTGTCCAACCACACACACACACACACATACACACATATATATATATATATATATATATATATATATATAAAATTCAGAAAACTATCAAATTATGAACACCAAATGCCCGTTACTTAAAGTTTCATGTTTTTTCTCACTTTTGCACGGGTCACGTGAACTTCCATCTTAACTCGTGAATTTACACCATCCTATGATTACGATTAATTGTCCACTTTTCTCTTTTCCGTCTGATGATTGTGCAAACTATATAAAACTTAAGGTATAGAGTTTCTAATGTTCATGATTCGATATTTTTCTTGGTTTTCTACCTGGCCTGCTGTAGTATCGTCGAGTACTTTCTCATTTACATTTATCTTTTTATATGACTTCTTGCGACTTTTTCTCACCAACGTTAGTTGATGGTCTTTCGCTGGTGTCTAAATTAGCGATTAATCTATAATCCGGATCTAAAAAACTCATCGTGGGCAGATGACGAATCGATCGTCTCATATATCCAACCAGTTAAACGATCAGCGTGTTGGGAGCGGAACCACCTCCGTGTTTGGCAAGGACGGTTGTACCAGTACACTATTCTTCTTTCTTTTCTTAACACATATAGTTTGTCTATGTCATCTCTTTGATGTAAGGCCTTATGCATTGTTATGAGTTCTCTTCTCTCGTGTCCATTCGTTGAAGTTTTTCTCTCGTCCTCTCAAAGAATGGTCTCGAGTATCTTACCAGGACAGCCCAGGTATTTATTCCTTTGATGAGATTTCTGCTACATACATTGTTTTCCAGTAGTTTCTCCGTTTTCCTGAGACACTGTTTTTTTTTCTTTCATCTCTACTTGTTTGATGGTGTCCGCTTCCAACATTCCCAAATATTTGTAAGTTTACTTTTCTCCGAGCATTCTGATTTTTCTTGACTTGGTAGTTCTATTCCTTCCGTCATTTTTCGTTTTCTGCTTTTCATTATTAGCATGGTATATATTCTATACCAAATTTCATCGCGATGTCCTAACTGTATATTCTCACTGCCTGCTTAAGGGTGTCCAATTCTTTCGCATTTTTAGCAAACAGCTTGATGTAGTTCATGTACATTACGTGATTGATTAAGATTTTGTTGCCGCATTTGTATTTCCTGAGTATTTAATTGGATGGCATCATCAAATAATAATGGTGATAGCGGATCTCCCTGGAATTTACTTCATTGGATTTTTACCTCAGCGAAACTTTATTCTCCTGCTGTCAATTACACAATCTAGTTTTTCATGTTTTCCTCGATGAACTTCATGACTTTGTCGGATATCTTGTACAGTCTGACGTACTCGATTATCTAGCTTTGCGGGACCATATCGTTTGCCTTTTTGTAGACAATCCACGCCATAGCTACATTTTTGGTATTGCTAAACCCTGCTTAATGATTTGTTGATCAATGTATAATAGATCTCCTGTTCCTCTTATTTCCTTGTGAAATACTTTCTGTTCTTCGGGAAAAGAGTCCGTGGCTTATTTGTGAATAGTAAATCTTCTCCCTAATGTGTGCCGTTAGTATTTTCCACATCATCGTTAGACACGATATGGGTCTATAATTGTTGGGGTGATTCCTTTTTGGGAGTCTTTTTGAATTAGGGCAGTCTTTCCTTTGGTCATTCATTCAGGTATATTTATTTCTTTATGGGATTAGAGTTTTTCACATCAGCGTTAGCAGATGATTTTTCATTGGAGTCTGAGTGACAGCAAGTTTCCTCAAGTCTCAGTATTTTGGCTGTTCTCAATAATGTAGTAGTTTGGATGGTCTCCACTCGTCCACCAACATCCAAGTCCTCCAGTCCCTTTAGTAATCCTTTACTTACTGTTCCAAACGCACCAATTACAATTGGTATAATTGTCACCAGCATGTTCCATAGTTTGTTTTTCAATTCCCGAGCAAGGTCGAGGTACTTTTCCTTCTTTTCACATTTCTTTATTATTATTATTATTATTATTTCTATCTTTCTATCATTCTATTAATCTCTCTCTCTCTCACTCTCTCTCTCTCTCAATATATATATATATATATATCACTATACAGGCAGCCTGTTTTTGCTTTAAAATACATACATACATACATGCTTCTTTTTCCTTTTTACATTTGCTTCATTCACGATTTAAAAAGAGCAAATTATTCCACAGACATTTCCAAATGCTTCGGGTTTTATATGTATTAATTATTTTTAAAGGTATTGTTTGTACAACAAATAATGTTTTTTTTATGTATATTATACTTTTCTAAAACCGGCTCATTGGTCTAGTGGGTAGAGTGTTCGCAAATGGTCCGGGAGACTTGGTTTCAATCCCAGGTCGCGTCATACTGAAGACTTGAAAAATGATACTTGATACCTCCTCGCTTAATACTCAGCAATATAAGGTACGTATCAAGGGTAAAGTGGAGCAATTCAGTAGCGCTCTCCTCTACACCTTGGTGTAGTAGCTTTTGAAAAGGAAGCCTTCGGATTGTCCTCGACTAAGGGAGACAACTTTACTCACTTTTACTATACTTTTCTATCACTAAAAACCATGCTTTACTGCGTGAAATTTACATTTGTATAAAGTATTTACTCGAGTCGTAAATCTACAATTCCACGCTTGGCATTTATATAGATAGATAGATAGATATTAACAGATTAAGATAGATAGATAGATAGATATTAACAGATTAAGATAGATAGACAGATAGATAGATATTAACAGATTAAGATAGATAGATAGATAGATAGATATTTACACTTAGACGTGTTTAGATAGATATTAACACTCAAACACACACACACACACACAAATATATATATATATATATATATATATATATATATATTAGGGGCGAAGACGGGACTAGTGCTACTCGTGCCCGGCACGACCAATAACTCGGTCAATGTTATTCAAAATGGATTAAAAATCATCCATTAATTTCAAGCAAACATACTTAGTCTGATCTCAATTAAATTACGTATCTATTCAAGTTTCGATAACTAAGTAGCCAAAAGTTCATAAATATATCTGGGAATAATATAACGATGCTGTTTTGAACGGATGGTCTTTGTCCGGCCACCGTCAGATTCATTGAAAATCACATAAAATCGGCTATAATGTTGAACGCCCGATCCGTGCCAGGCACTTGGCCCTTATAATAACAGTAATGTTAGAGAAATACGCTTTTGGCTGTAGCCAATAGCAAGAGCAACCCTAACACTGTGCTAAAAAATCTTAGCACGTGTGACTGCTGATAGATGTATCGGGAAGAGGGAGTGGGACCGAGAGAGAGAGAGAGTGAGAGACAGAGAGAGAGGGGGGGATAGCAGATTAGAGCCGTCGCCGACGTCATCATCATCGCTATGGTAAATGTTGGTTAAACGGCGTGTTTTAATTCGTTTTTTCACTAACAGATGTCTATTTCTTTAATGAATGTTGCATTCTGTAACTAAAATTTGTTTATTTGAATACATTTTCAACAAATAATCTTTATTTTAAGCGAAATTGAAACTACTAGCTGTGTCTGTGTATATTGTCATCAATTTCTTTATTCTAATAAACATTTTTTTTTTTCGTCATAGTAATGAACATCTTCTCTTTTCTTCTATACTTTTGAAAGGAAAAAAAATTATCTTATCTACTGTATTAACATGACTACAAATTATATAGTATCTTGATTGTTTACAAAAAAAAACACTATGCAAGGTACGTTTGTCAATCTGTGCTATACAATGGAGAATCACGCAATAGCAATTATGATGACTTACTTTGGGTCCACGGACCACGGGTTGGGAACTGAAGTTGACAGAGGGCGGGGGGGTACACGAGTAGCAAAAATAGGCTAGAGTCGCCACTGATATATATATATATATATGTAGAGAGAGAAACAGAAGGAGAGAGAAATTTAATAACATTTTCTTAGAGAAAGATGAGTTTGATGCTTGATACTTTCATTTTCAAATTAGATAGAAAGAAAGAAAGAAAGAAAGAATAGATAGATAGATAGATAGATAGATAGATAGAAGGAAAATAATTTTACAAACCTCTGCATCGCCATGTCTACAGGCAACTTGATGGATATTCAGAAATTCCTTCTTTATTTTCTTTTCCAACTCCAAAGAACTCTCCATTACGTCCATTAGCATGCTCCATTCATCACGAGCTGGTTTCTGGATTGGGAAAAGAAATATTATCCTTATTATCATTATCATTATTATTAGCATACTCTTAGTGAGTTTTTCACACAAGCGTTAGCTGAGGGTCTTTCATAGGAGTCTGAGTGATAACAAGACCCACTCAGTATTCTAGCCGATCTTAACAATGCTGTAGTTTGGATGGTCTCGATTCGTCCTCCACTTTCCAACTCTTCCAGACCCCTTTCTCAGCCTTAGAGGACCGTTCCAAGCATGCCAATTACAAATGGTATCACTGTCACTCTCATGTTCCATGGCATATTTTAGTTCTCTGGCAAGGTCAAAGTACTTTTCCCTCTTTTCGTCTCCTTTGATTTTCACTCTGTGGTCCGCACTCCGTTATAATTTTTCACCCCAGTTTTAACTGGTGGTTTTTAATTGAACTCGTGTCTCCAGGACTCTCCAAATTATTCAAGCTAAGTGTTGTGGTCTGTATGTTCTCGATTCTTTCACTAATCTCCAGTTTCCCTAGTCTCTTTTCCTGCTCTATTGAGGCCGTTCCAAATGCATAAACAACAATCCGTATTACCGCCACTTTCATATTACATAGTTGATTCATCTCTCTAGCAGGATCTAAGTATTTGTCTCTCTTTTCGCTTAATGGTTTGCAGGAACGGCAACCTCCACTAATTGACAAGTTCTTTTTTTCCTAGTTAATTAAGACTAGGTATTATTGGCCAAATGAATAGCGTGTTCGCCAATGGTCCGGAGACCGGGGTTCAATCCCAGGTCGAGTCATACCAAAGATTCAAAAAATCGTACTTGATGCCGTCTTGCTAAGCACTCAGCACTATAAGGTAAGGATAAAGGGTAAAGTGGAGCAATCCAGGGAATGGAGTAGCGCCCTCCCCGATACTTCGGTGTAGTAGATATTGAAAAGGGAGCCTTTGGGTCACCCTCGACTACTGTCGCCAACTTTATTTATTGTCTTCTGGATGGGATTAGGTGATCCGTTTGTATCTCAAAGTTCCATACAATTGTCTGTGACAGCATCTGGTTTAAGCATATACCATTTGTCAACATGGGAAGATTTTAACTTCTTGCATAATTTTAAGACGAGCACCTTTTCTACCCAGTCATGTCAACTCTTGTATATTTTTGTACCAGTTGGTTGCATCTTTTAGTGTTCAAACTTTTTGTACCAAATGGTTCCCTCTCGATAAATGATTCCTTAATAATTCAGGATTCTAATTTCTATTTTAGATAATTTTAGAATCTGAAGTTCTTTTTCTGACTTTCAATTCTTTCTATCTCTTTGAAATGTTTTCGGAAATATTCCCAGTGTCACGATAATGATGGTTTCAATTGTCACTACACTCCAAAATTCAGTGTCATGCATTGTGTAAAGGTTAACGAGCTATGCTAGCAGACCATTGCAAGTGAGTGTGATTCTCAATAGACTAACCATACTTCAAACCTTGTATAAATTTTTGCCATCACGTATAAAATGAAAAGTGTTGATAAAGAACATCACTTCATGAATGGATAACATGACTGATATTTTTATATAATTATCATTAAATGATCGATTAATTGAATTTAACGGTATGTCAACTCGTTTCGGGTCATTTTATGCCTAACGATTAGGAAATCGTCTTTCTTGTGTGTTTATATTTACATATTTTATGTCGTTGTCTCAAAAGGTTTTTTTTTTCATGCAGTCTTATCTCTTATCGAATACGAATGATTTTAAAAATACTATTTGGAACCCTAACAGGTACTACCACCCCTAAATAGAGTGGACCTGGGAGTAATCGCAATGATGGGATACTCCAGACTCCGAGATCTCTAGAACTAGAGCCTCACATCAAGATGCAGTTCATCGTCATACCCAGGACATCTCATTTTAAGTGGTGGGGGGTCTTACCCTTCTATAGGGGAAGCCCAGCCGACAGGTCGAAATTATTTGTAAAGAGATCTCATGAGCAAGTATAACAGTAATTATATGGATATGATTATATTTCATAAATACCAAATTTGCCGTGTTTCAAAATTAAGAACACTTCGATTCATTTTAGAAATGTCTAATAATATATGAAGTAATGTCAATCGCTTGTCATAATCGATTATCATATATTAATAGGTTACTTACTTGAATTGGTTTCAAAATAACTCGGCCTCCTCTCTTATTTTGGTAGGACATCAACTGCTCAGCATGGCTACGCTTTCCGTCGGAGCGTTTCTTAAAATAATCTTTTAATTTTGATAAAGCTGTATCATCACGATCGAAATAAAAGGACTGGAAAAACAGAGAAAGATTAAGCAATTACGAACAGTACGTTTGACCTAACAAAGACAATAGATAGATAGATAGATAGATAGATAGATAGATAGATAGATAGATAGATAGGAATTAACAGATTGAGAAAGAAACAAACAAACAAACAAATGAACTAGCAAACAAACAAACGAACGAACAAACAAACAAGCAAATAAACAAACAAAAAATATATTGAGATTGATATATAAATAGATGGGTAAATTGATAGATAGAAATGAACAAGCTGAGAAACAAACAAACAAACAAACAAACTAATAAACAAGAGACTGAGATAGATAGATAGATAGATGGCAGAATATAATAAACCCAAACTTAATGAGAAAAGTTATATGGACAGACCTTCAGTGAGTTAAAGAACGTTTAAAATGTCAACACATTTTACTTTTCATGACGGAGGATTGACAATTCATAAATATATAATTTTGTTTTCCAAGTAATTCCTTTGAAGACTTTAATCACCCAAAATATCAAGTATTATTCACTTTTATGCATTTTTCGGATCAATTATATTTTCTAAAGTTTCAATTCATACATTTAGTCGATGGAAACATGATAAATGTGAATCATTTCTACGAAGAGACAGCCTTCATTAAAATATGAAAAGTTTTCAAAAGTTTTCTTCGTGCAGTTATCGTCGTAGGAAGTGGATACGATGACCTGAGCTCAGATTCAAGATTAAGCAAGCTGCATTTCGCATAACGCTAATATCCTTGAAAAAGGTTTGAATCTAACTATTCTCTCCCAAACATCATTTGTTTGTTTCTTTCTTTCCCCTTAACAGAAGGACAGACTGGGCTGTTAAACTTTGGAATGGCAACAAGTGTTGGAGAAGGAAAATGATGAATTCAAATCAGTTATAATCCGTTGAGAAATTGACTTACTGTCGCATTCTGCTCGTAGGGGAAGGGCTGCATAAATTGCATACCCCATATGACTACAATAATTTGGCTTTTTCAGACAATCTTTTGCTTTATGTTGTTGTTATTGTTTGGGTTTTATGGCATATCAACCTTTGTAGGTTATTTAACGCCAAATGCATTTTTATAAAAAATAGTTCTACTTTAAACTATTCAGTTTAGCATAAGTACGCAGTTTAAATGTAAAAACTGTTCAATTGTGAAAAATTTTTCTATTTCTAGCTATTCAGTTTAGTCAAGCATTTCTAATTCAGCTAATTCAGTTTAGTATAAGTACAGATTTTGTTTAAACACAGTTAAATGTCAAAATAGTTCTATATTAAACAATTCAGTTTAGTGTAAGTACAGTTTCAATGTCAAAAAACAGTTCCATTTCAAATAATTCAGTTTATCATAAGCACGCAGCTTAAATATAAGTACGGTTTAATTGTCTAAAAAAATTCTATTTCAAGCTATTCAGTTTAGTTTAACAGTTCTAACTCAAACAATTCAGTTTAGCATAAGTATGCAGTTAGTTCTATCTAACCCATAGATGGGACCCTTATCAGGTGCTACCACTCTGGCCCAGAGTGGACCTGGGAGCAATGGCAATAAAGAGATACCCAGCATTCCCCAAAGCTCCAGCATTACTGGGACCTTACCATCAGAATATTTAGTGTCATAACCAAGACACTCATTGGAGGGGTCTTACCCCTCTGCAGAGGTGCAGACAGCGTATTCTACAGCCCCAGCCGACTGGTCAATACACATAGTTCATGTCAAAACAGTTTTATTTCAGATAATTCAGTTTAGCATAAGTACACAGTTTAGATGTCAAAACAGTTCAATTTCAAGCAATTTAGTTTAACATAAATACGCAGTTTAAATGCAAAAAAAAAACCCCCAGTAAACTCCAACCACCGTTTAGTTCTACAGCCCCAGCCGACTAGGCAAAATATTTTGCTTTAGGTTTTGTCAAGCTGTTAAAAAGATTTTCTTTAAAAGAAACTTTTCAAAAAATAGCAAATCTTATCAGATATTGATTTTAGCTGTTCTTTGCTAAGCTTATACCACAGGTATGAGACACCCTGTGAGGATCGAACTCACTTGTGATGGTTTACTAGTTGAACTCGCTAAGAAATCACAGCCCAGCTGGGGCTGTTGAATACACTGACTGCACCTCTGCAGAGGGGTAAGACCTCCTCAACGTGGGTCCTGGATATGTCAATAAACAATCGGATGGGGAGGCTCTATCTCTCGAGCTTTAGGGAATGTGTGTGAAGTAACCTCTTCAAAACTGTTGCTACCGGGTGCACTCTGACTCAGAGTGGTAATACGCGTTGAAGTTCCATCTATTGCTCAAATAGATCTATTTAACTATTCAACTATTTGTAAACAAATAACTGATGTTAAATTGAATTGTTAGTGTTACAAAACTATACTTGAAACCATTTAACTGTGTGCAAACAAATGACTGATGTTAAATTGAATTATTAGTATTACATAGCAATTTTTGTAACCATTTAACTGTGTGCAAATGGATAATGCTTAATAGAATCATTAGTGTTAGATTGCAATACTTAAACCATTTAACTGTGTGCTCATAAATAAAATTTGGTTCGTTTAAAAATAATATTACCAACAAACTATTCGTTTACAAATCATATATATATATATATATATATATATATATATATATAACCTACAAGGGTTAATATACTACAAAATACAACAAGCAAACAAATAAATATATATTTGTACGTGCTGTCATCTTAAGTGCACCTTCCTCATGCTAACACTTATTAAATCAATCCTTCTTTTCTCATTATGAAACAAAAATAATTCATGATCTGTTGTGACAGCTAATTTTCTATAATCCCAGTCATCTCTCCACTATAGTAGGCCTTTGAAACAAGCCAATGAAGATTCCACTAACGTTCATATTAAGAATGTTTTTAATTGGATATAAAATGGATTATTTTTAGTTTTGAGTCTATTTTTAGAATTTTGAAGGAAAAACGACTGAAAAGTATTCTCTACTTTTCTCTGAAGAGAAATATGGTCAGGGGCAAGGGAGAAATTACCAAATTTTAGAAAGATATAAGTCACGAAAATTGTTCTTCTGTGTACCATAGAAAAATAGCTTGCAGGCTGCGTGTTTGAGATCCCTGTTCTAGCACACACACACACACACACACACACATACGTATATATATATATATATATATATATATATATATATATACGCGTGTGTGTGTGTGTGTGTGTGTGTGTGTGTGTTGCAATTCAGGAAAGTTCCACATTTTCCATTAAAATATAACCTATGAGACAAAAAAAAACGTACTTTATGTACTAATAGATCATTAGTTGTATACGCAGAAATTTACAACCAATACAAATTTTAAAAGGAAGAGTCACCGCGTGTTCAAACTCCAGACGCGCTATTACGTTCACTTTCGAACAAATACCCAAGGGAAGGTATTAACCCCTTTACCCCAACCAAGTTATGGGTTAGTTATGATTACTGCTGTTTTTCTACAAGGATAGTTTTGGCATTAAATAAACCACGAAGGTTGATATGCCATTAAACAAAGAAACCAAACCGTTTTTTTCTGGGAAAAATAATTATAGGAATTGATTATAAAGAGTTTACAAGTTGAAGAAAATGTTGAAATAGGATAAAAAGGAAGATATTTTTCTTTCACCTTTTGATGAATAGAAAAATACGATCAAGATTCAAACAGTATTTTAAAAAAGAAATTATGAGAAAGAAGAAACTCACCATTGACATGTACACGTAACTGGCATGCAGTTCCAAGTTGATCTGGTTATTGATCACATCTTCAGTTTCGGCGTGGTAATTTTGGCGGGGGCGTGTTTGACTCATCGTTTGATTCTGGTTTTGAATTTTGAATAATGAACAAGACAAAAAAAATTTTTATGATTTTATTCAATTAATCAATTGATTTAACGATTCGATTGGAATTCGTCTGTACGTTCACTGACGTAGCGAGACCAATTCAAAATGATTCTTGGCGTTTCCTTCGTTTTTTATAGTAAAAACCCTCCCCTCAGAATCATGTGATTGACATTGAGCTAGATTTTGTAGGTCAAAATGTTAGGACGAAGTTCAACGTGAATTATTGTTTATGATTTTATAGATGGATCTTATCGATAAATAAGAGTTTTTAAAAAAAGTATAACCTGACAGGAAAAACAAAATTGAACTTTAGACAAAAATTGATATTCTTATCACAAAACCTATATAAAAATAAGTCTTAGAATGAGTTTCTTTCTTTCTTTCTTTCTTTCCTTCTTTCTTTCTTTCTTTCTTTCTTATTATGTTTTGTTTTACTTTTGTTTATTTTGTTTTTGGGGGTTTTTTTTTGCTTTTTGAGGAGGCAGAAGGGTCTCTATTCTAAGACAGTGACTTGAAATGATCAATATCATCCTATATCAGATTTTATTTTGCAAGTCATTGTTTTGAAAATAACATTGATAATAATCATCCAATACTGGTAACTTTTTCAAAGTTTATTTATGTAAGTAATATAAGTAATATAACTAGCGTGGTATAACGGTGGGAAGTGACTAGCTGCAGGGGAGACATTTCCAGGAAGAAGGAATTACAGTGCTAAACTTACATATAAGCTAAATAAGATATATCTTAAGATAAAACACCCTCGAAATATCATTTTTTAGATATATTTTATTTTATCAGTTTCCATTATTTAACACTAATTCATCAGATATTACATAAGGAAGTAATGGTTGCCACTAGCTTAAAGCAAGGCTCTTCCGTTGAGCGGATATATGTAAACAAAAACAAATATGATACATAATCGTTTTCCTTCGCTTGCTCTGGTTTCCTCGTGGCTGAGTGCTAGAATCTTAGATTGGCGTTACAGTCAGCCAGGTTTCGATCCTAGCTTCGGGAACCTAGCCTGTCTAGCCACACTGATGAGTTCTGATAGAACGAAACAGTCTGTCTATGGATGACAATATATATATATATATATATATATATATATATATATATATTACAACAGTATATGATTGTAACGAACTCACTTGGTGGGTTAGTGGCAGACCAAATGTAGTATATATATATATATATATATAACCCACTCGGCAGGGGCTGTACATATTACCCATTCTTCAATAAATTTCACATGATTTGCTCTTCTCAGCCAGCAAAAAATTAATGACAGACTTCTGTTCAAGCCGAGAACATTCTGATTCGTTGTCATTTTGAATTGCTTTTATGTGACTAATATAATTTTTACTTAAAACCAATTTCAAACAATGCAGATTTTACATTCATAGAAAATAATCCTGAAAAACATTTTTCATTTTTCAACGAAATTCCCCTAATCTATTGATTTACTCACGTTTTTGTCGACTTTACCAAGGCTTTCGATTCCATTCACAGAGGAAAGATGGAACAAATCCTACTAGCATACGACATAATTAAAGAAACAGTAGCAGCAATAACGATTCTCTATAGGAACACATAAGTAAAAGTACGATCACCAGATGGAGACACAGAATACTTCGACATTGTAGCAGGAGTACTACAAGGGGACACGCTAGCTCCATACCTCTTTATGATTTGTCAAGGCTACGTACTTAGAACATCGATTGATAAAATCAGAGAGAACGGCTTCGAGCTAACAAAGAAAAGAAGCAGAAGATACCCCGCAAAAACAATTACCGACGCCGACTACGCCGATGACATAGTGATACTGGCAAATACACCCAACCAGGCCGAAACACTACTGCATAGTTTGGAACGAGCAGCCGCAGGCATAGGCCTCTATGTTAATGCATACAAAACGGAATATATGTGCTATAATCAAACGGGGGACATCTCCACTTAGACGGAACCCCTCTTAAACTAGTAGACAAATTCACTTACCTAGGAAGCAGCGTCGCATCAACCGAAAAGGACATCGACACGAGGTTAACGAAAGCATGGACAGCTATCAATAGGCTATCGATTATATGGAAATCAGACCTAACCGATAAAATGAAACGCAGTTTCTTCCAGGCAGCGGTCGCATCGATACTGCTATATGGATGCACTACATGGACTCTAACAAAACGGCTGGAGAAGAAGCTAGACGGCAATTACACAAGAATGCTGCGTGCAATCTTGAACAAGTCCTGACGTCAACACCCCACAAGACACCAACTGTACGGCTGCCAGCCTCCTATCACGAAAACTATTCAAGTTAGACGAACCAGACATGCAGGACACTGCTGGAGAAGCAGGGACGAACTCATAAGAGATGTACTCTTATGGACCCCCACACATGGCCGTGCAAAAGCAGGACGACTAGCACGAACATACATTCAGCAACTATGTGAGGATACGGGATGTTGTCCAGAAGACCTGCCTAAGGCGATGAACGATAGGGAAAAGTGGCGAGAGAGGGTCAGGGATATCCGTGCTCCCAGCACGACATGATGATGATGATATAATTATGCATAATCATTTGAACATTTTTACTCAATTCATTTTAAGGAAGCGCAAAATATTTCATATAGCTCAGGGCCTTAATAGGTGAAAGTCCTAACTCTGGACTTCATAAACTTTAGACAATTATTGACTTCAAATACTACGTGAAATAACCCGTATCGATTATCAGGATTAGTTGGCTATCTCAAAACAGGGACGTCAGCTTCTGTTAATCTGATAATCTTCGTGGAAAAAGATTCAAAAAAGAAACGCAACGAATTCCTTTTTTGTCAAAAGTTCAAAAGGCTTTAATTACGCATGTTTTCTTATCTCTCAAACCTACGGAGATTTGTATGGTTTTAGTCATAGTCACCTTAAATCTTCTCTGCTTATCCTTTTCCTTGTGCAAGATGGCTTCATCTTAAACGCTCACATTCTGATGACTCTCTCTGACTTACTCTCTCTGACTTACTCTCTCTACCTGAGTTTGTCTCTATCAATCTATCTATCCATCTATATATATATATATATATATATAAAGATCATTAAAAAGTTCTAAGCCTTGGCCAAAAAGAAGAGCATAGCTGAACATTTCTGTTGTAGTATAAAAAACCATTTCTTATAAATTAAAAGAACTAATTCAGATTAATGTCTCTATGAAAGTGAGGCGTTACAGTCAACCAGGTTTCGATCCAAGAATGACAAATCTAAAAAAATAGACTAAACAAGAGTACCGATCAGTCATAAAATATCTGCAAAAGAAAAGCATGACACCCAAGGAAACCCATTATGATATGGTACAGATATTTTCTGAGGACTCCTCATCCTATGCAATTGCGAAGAAACGGGCTGTGGATTTCAGGTGGGACAGGGACGCACAAAAGATTACTCTTTCTCAGGTCGTTCAAAAACCTCTACCACTGATGAGCAAGTTGATGCTATTTACCGTATGGTATAGAATGACATATGTCTTACTCCCCAGAATATAGCTTACAACATGGGCATTTGTTCCGGTTTGTTCCATACTTTTAAGAGGGATTTTGGAGATGAGAAAGATATCTGCAAGATGGGTCTCAAGAAGGTTGATGCCTTAGCACCAGCTGAAAAGGGTTCATATTTCCAGGACACTTCTAAATCGTTTCCAGGCTAACCCAAAGAATAACCGCTATTGATCAGTAACTAAGGATGGAGTACTACTGTTCTCCACTCTTGAAGAAGTTCGGGTTGACACTGTCTGTTAGCAAGGTGATGGCTACTGTTTTAGAGGATTCTGAAGACAGGATCATGTTAAACAACCTGGGAAAAGGAAAAACAGTTAATGGACAGCTCTACGAAGACAAGTGATGGAAAGAATCAAGAAACGCTGAGAAGCTAAGAGCACGTGTGCTCTTGCTCCAGAACAATGCATCCGTTCACAATGTTCAGATTCCAATAGCAGAAGCGGCAAACAGTGGCCTTTAATTGCTACCCCATCTCCCTTAACAGACTTAGCTCCGTTTGACTAATTCCTGTTTCTTAAATCATAATCTCACCTTCGTGGTCGCTATTTTGAAAAGAATGATGAGATCATATGTGCTGTGAAGAAGTTTTTGAAGGACCAGGAAACCACCTTATTCCGTGATGAGACTGAAATACTTGAGTATCGTTTAAAAACTGTCCCGTTTGTCCGAACCTTTCTGATTGAAGCTAAGAACTTTTTGAACCACCTTCATATATACATCTGATGACATTCCGTAATCGGTTCTTTGTTATCATATCCTGCACCGAATGACTTCGCCAACGGTCAATGCAACGAAGAACACAATGCCTTCACAATACAGTAGTGTGAGAGTTTATTATGTGACGCAAGTGTAGTTCATATATATATATATATATATATATATATAGTAGAGATATTGACATTTCTTTCATTTCTGATGGATCAATATTGCTATGAGTCAAAAGATATCAGGGTTAGCTGAAAAGTTTATAGGATGATGTTATATCGGCTGTTAATGACTTTCACGACAAATGGGATCCAATCACTGCAACACCGATGAAAGAAATGTGTTGCCAGCACGGGGGACTATGTTAAAAAATAAAGCCCATTTGGTCACTTTCCGTGACAGAATCATGTTCAGCCTATTGAGTTTTTGATAGATAGATAGATAGATTAATAGATAATGCACAGGTTGAGATAGATAGATAGATAAATAGATAGATAGATAGATAGATAGATAGATATTGAATGCCAAAGAAAGAAAGAAAAAAGATGGTTCAATGGTTATTTGTTAGTTTCTTTGTTTCTTTGGTTGGTTGATTGGTTTTTACGTCACATCAACCCTTGTAGGTTATTTAATGTAAAATCCTATTTATACATATATATTAAATATATATAATTTGTAAACGAACAGTTTGTAGTTAACACTTTTTAAACCAGCCAGAGCTTTTTTGTTTTCACACAGTTAAATAGTTTCAAGTATTGCTATTCAACATTATTCGTTTTTACACAGTTAAATGGATCCAAGTATTGCAATTTAGTACTAATAATTCAATTTGCAGACCAGTCATTTAGGGCTGTAGAATACACCGACCGCATCGCTGCAGAGGGGCAAGACCCCGCCACGTAACGAGTGTCTTGAATATAATATTAAACATTTTATGGCGAGGATTCAAACTTGGAGATTCGGTGAATATGGAATACTCCTTCATTGCCATTCTCCCAGGTCCACACAGACCCCGAGTGGTGGCGCCTGATAGGATTCCATCTATGGGTCAAATAGAACAAACTATGTGCAAACAAATGACTGATGTTAAATTGTGATTGTTATATAGCAATACTTGAAACCATTTAACTGTATTCAAGAAAGAGTTCATGCCTGTTTAAGAATGATATCAACAAAATGTGCTTACAAATCATTAACATATATGTATAAACGGTATTTGGCATTAGATAACCTACAATTGTTGATATGCCATAAAACCCAACGAAACCAAACCAGACCTAATTCAATTTAATATCAGTCATTTGTTTGCACACAGTTAAATAGTTATACATGCATGATTTGCCAGTGAATAGTTTGTAGGTAATCATATTTTTGAATAATTTAGAACTAATTGGTTTACACACAATTGAGTATTACGATTGTTTTCAAACAATAAAGTAGTGTCAACAAACTAATCCTAATAATTCTAGCCCCAGTCGGTTGGGGCAGGAGAATACACCGACCGCATCTCTGCAAAGGAGTAAGCCTCTCCCAACGAGTGTCCTGGATATGACACTAAACAATCTAATGGTGAGGCTCTAGTTATGTTGGAGCTTTGGGGGATGCTGATCGCCCCTTTATTGCCATCGCTTCCAGGTCCACTCGGGGCTGGAGTGGGAGCTCTTAACAGGGTCTAATTTATGGGTCGGATAGAACTAAACTGTGTACTTATGCTAAACTGAATTGTTTGGAATAGAACTGTTTTTCCATTTAACTGTGTGTAAACAAAAAACTGTACTAATGCTAAACTAAATTGTTAGGCATAAAAACCTAAAACAGTTGATATGACATAAACCAAACCATACTAATAATTCTATTCAACACTATTCATTCATTTTCACATTGTCAAATGGTTCCAAGAATTGCGATGTAAGACCAGTAATTCAACTTCAGCAGCAAGTTAAATGGTTTCAAGTATGGCTATTCCTCACTAATAATTCTATAAAATATTACTCATTCATTTGCACACAGTTAAATAGTTCCAAGTATTGCCATTCAACACAAACAATTCAATATAACATGTCATTTATTTGCACACAGTTAAATGGTCAAACAGTTCTATTATACTCTAACAAGTAATACCACTCCAGGCTAGAGTGGATTTGAGGGTAATTTCAATGGAGAGGTTCTCCATATTCCCTGAAGCTCCAGAACTGGACTCTCCCCATCAGATGATTTCGTGTCATACCAGGACGCTCGTTGAGGAGGTTTTACCCCTCTGCAGAGATGCACTCGGCGTATTCAAGAGTTTCAAGCGTCTGGGCTGACAGACCATCGTAAATTCTATTCTTACAGGGTACTCGAGATTGTGGGGTTACGCTAAATTGAATAAAATTTTAGATATCTTTGACGAGCGGTTATATTACGTTGAAAGCGCCAATTCCAGTCAGATTAAATAAGTTAAGCATGGATGAGCCCGTTCGATTCTAACATGGGTGACATCTTACCAACAGTGGGTAATATAAACAACCTATGACCTGTGTGCCAGATCAACGAAAGCTTGGTAAATAACAACTTTAAAAATAGCTTCGTATGTATATCAGCAAAAATCTCGCAGGTGATCGTTAGAATGTTTATTCATCACAGACTACCCCATTTCTTGTGCCCCAAAGCCTAACTACACTTATATGGTGACCATTTAGCAAAAGCAGGTACAATAAATAATCTAAAGCCTGTGTGCTCGCCAAAAGAAAACTTCATCAATATCATCAAAGCATGCGGCCAGCACGGATTCTTTATACTCTCTCTCTCTCTCTCTCTCTCTCTCTCTCTCTCTCTCTCTCTCTCTCTCTTGTACAAATGCAATTAATGCCTATCAGCTATCCCACTTGAGAAGTCCTCTAGACTGCATCAACTGTCCGTGCAGAGTCGTTGAATGCAGGTCTTTGCGAGTCGACTAACACTAGTGTGTCCATGCGTATGAGTCCATAGGAGAACGACGTCCTTGCTTAAGTACGGCAAATAATGTCTTATTTGGATGGTTTTTGAAATGGGAAGTAAGCTGCTGTATGTGTATCAGCAAAAATATGGCAGGTTAGCGTTCGAGAGTTTATTTTTCACTGAGTAACCCGATTCGCGTGTCCTTGAGCCTGACTATGTTAAATTTCCCAGGTGTCTACTTATACACATAACTTTTACCAATGACATGGCAACCAAATGACATTAATGACTATCCTGCCCACTGACCCATTTCAATTTTACCCGATTCCATAAAAATAAAGAAGCAAAAATATCAAATTAAAATTATTTTATCTCTCCAGATGGTAGTCTATCTTATCAGCTGTAACGTTTGTTAGTCCGTGAATGTACTTAGAAAAATATTTCTAGTGCAGTAAATTCTCTCAATCAGAGATAAAGATAATAATCTCTTCAAGACCCGAGAAACCATTTTCAACATTAAACATTCTGTGACACTTTGGTTGCAAACAATATTTTTACTTTAGTCATTCAAGAAACATTTTAATTCGATTTCACACACGGATTCTACACCATTTTTTGTTTATCCATATACTACATAGTCGAAATCTATTTGTGTATCTGTCTTAGAGTTACGGCCTGACAGTAAGTTCCAGGAACCCGATTTTCTTAATCTTGTATGGATATTCACAAACCCACAGACTCCAACATAGACTAAGCGAGGTTGACCTCTTAGGTCATTTGAGGTCACTGGATGACATCAAATACCAAATATCTTATTTCTAGCAATAGATATTTTGATATGAAATACAAAACTTTTTTACTTCGTAAACGGTTCGATTAACGAGGTAAGATCCATTTTTTCGCATGGCCAGCTACATGATAGATGTTCACGGCTAAGTAATAAAAAAGAACTATACATATATGCAAATAACAGAAAAAATCTTTTGTGTAGAAAAAGGCTCTCAAAAAATTCACCAGAATACTTAAAACACTTTTTTATCCTCATCGTTCTGTATCCATAGAATGCTGCTAAAATATATATCAAAATTATTTGATCCGAGTTCAAATCCTAAACGAAACTATTTGCATTTCACTTTGTCTTGGAAATGGCATGAATCCATCTACCGTGCCATCTACAAAATATCGGTAAATAGTAAGGCAGATTGGGTTCTTTTGCCTTGATTAGGAATCCAGTTTACGAGAAGGAAAAACTCTAATTGACTTTATTCCATTTAAAAAGTTGACCTTGTCTTACATCCTGCCCGTGGCAGAGGGGTTGGGTAAATGCATAAATTTTTTTTAATTAAAATATTTTATCTTTTATTTTTCATGGGCACCGTTGGATAGCTTATTGTTATTTTGATTTTTTTTTTTATAGTTTTTATTAGGATGTAGCGAAAATCACTAACACTCATGTTCTGAGGATGATTCTGACAAACAACAAAAGCAACCACAATTCTTATTTATTTATGAAATTGGGATGTTTTCCGGGATTACTTTTATTATTTTAGATTATCTAAAGAACAAACGTCTATAAGAGAATTGGTGAATTGTGAGGCAGTTTGTGCTTAATACAAAGACAAGAAGAGCAGTGTTCCAGAAGTGATTCATTGAATAAGTGAGTGATATGAATGGCATGTAAACTAGTCTGGGGTTATTTTTTGCCTATAAGTTACGGAATTGTGAACATTGAACGGTTATATGTACATTTCTTATGCACTCGGTTATATGAAATTAAACATTCTTATCTAATACAAATATTTTATAAACAGATTATTTTTGACCCAGACATAGGACCTAAACGGGTACTACCACTCCAGGTCAGGGTGGATCTGCCAGTAGTGGCAATGAGCGGATACATTACAATCCTAGATCGCCATAACTGGAGCCTCCCAACCAGATTCAGTTAAGTGTCATATACAGGACACTTCTTTTTCAATGAAGGATTGACCCCCTCTGCCGGAGTATACAATTAGCATCTGTTAAGTCTCACCCCGCCGGGACTAAGCTTTTGTATACTTACTGGAAACCTTAAAAGTCATTTTTCGTATTTAATGGTTACTTGGGCATATTTCCCGCCAAAATTAGGCAAGTCACGTTGTGTAATGCTCAATGATTTATATCTCCAGATCCTCGTTAGTGACCTCGATTCTCTCCAGAAACTCTATAACAGAAGAAGTCGACATTCTAGTCAGAATTAATTACTATTTTACTTTATTAAAAGTTCATCTCCTCGAAATCTCATCCCCTTTCAATACGACAAAATCTGGAATAGGAATTCCCGTTTTGTTTGTTTGTTAAATTGGTTGGTTGGTTGTGTTTCATAGCATATCAACCTTTATAGGTTATTTAATGCCAAATTTTGTTTATATTTAATGTCTGAACGGTTGTATGCTCTTTCTTTGTTTACATATTTCCCCCATTATTGCCAGTATTTTATCAAATATTCCTTCAACACTTGACATCACCTTTTAAAGACTTGATGATATATTAATACCGAAACGTTATAGCATCGACTTTCCTACTTAATCCATAACTTTGAACCACTATTTGTTAACTTTTCTATACAAATATACATATATATCATCATCATCATCATCATCATGTCGTGCCGCTAGCACGGATATCCCTGACCCTCTCTCGCCACCTCTCCCTATCGTTCATCGCCTCTGATAGGTCTTCAGGGATACATCCAGTATCCTCACATAGCTGCTGAATGTATATTCGAGCTGGTCGTCCTGCTTTTGCTCGGCCATGTGCGCGGGTCCATAGGAGTACATCACTTATGAGCTCGTCCTTGCTTCTCCAGCAGTGTCCTACATGTCTGGCTCGTCTAAGTTGGATAGTTTTCGTGGTGGAACCCCACAAGGCACCAACTATATATATTTATATATATATATATATATGATTTAATAATTTCTAGGTAACATTATTTTTAAATGAATCAGGGCTTATTTATTTGTACTAAGTTAAATAATGTAAAGTATCGCGAACACTGATAATTCTACTTAATATTAATCATTTGTTTACACAGTTGAATGGTTTCAAGTATAGTAAATGACTGAATATTTCTATTCGACCCATAGATGGGACTCTAACTGGTATTTTCAGTCTAGGGCAAAGTGGACTTAGGAGTAATGGCAATAAATAATCCGCATTACCCAAAGCTCCTGGACTAGAGCTTCTCTATCAAATACAGTGTTTTGTGTTATACCTGGGACACTCGTTGGTTGGGGTCTTACCCCTCAACAGAAGTGCAGTCGGTGTATTCAACTGCCCCAGCTGACAGTGTAATCCCTATTCTGTTAAATTGTTTGTGATTTAGGTTAACTAATGAGTTTGATTCTCACAGGGTGCCAAATATTTCTGAAATTGTGACAAACTGAACTAAATGACAACAGCAAAATTGCAATGCCATTAGATATAACTATGAATTGAATTTTGATTCTTCAGTAACAGATATTTGTTGAAATCAAACAATTTGGGTTCGCCAATGGTCCTGGAGGCCGGGGTTCAATCCTAGGTCAAGTTATACCAAAGACTCAAAAACTGATACTTGATGCCGCCTTGCTTAGCACTCAGCACTATAAGGTGAGGATCAAGGGTAAAGTGGAGCAATCCCGGGAATGGAGTAGCGCCATCCCCTACACCTCGAAATTGAAACGGGAGCCTTCGGGTCGCCCTCGACTGCGGTCACCAACTTTAATTACTTTTATTTACCTACCCCCGCTCAACGGACAGAATATGACACAAGGTTAATTTTTAAGTGCAGTAAATCTAGTTTGAATTCAAAGTTTTTCTTTTTCTAGACTGGTTGCCATGTCAAGACTAAAGAATCCAATCTGCCCTGCTATTTACACCTAACTGAGAGAAGAGATGGTTTCATGCCTTTCCCAAAGTCATTATCGCGAAATGAAACGCAAACAGCCTCATCTAAGGTTTGAACTCGGGTCACCCATTCCATTTCCCATGATGACAACTGTTATACTGAGGGCGACAGTTTTGTTGTACGAGGACACCCAGTGAGAAATGAACTCACAGTGTATGACTAGCGAGACTAACAGTGCGTTGTTCTTTGTAAAAGTACAAGAAAATTACCTTACAAAGCGAAACTATCTTACAAAGCATTGAAAAGGAAGTGACCCTATTTCTGTGTCACAAGATCACCGTAATCACCAAATAGAAATGTCAAACCTCATATTCTCTTAACAGTTAAAAGGATGTTGAGAGGTCAAGTTTTAAAATTTACTGTTTCCTGGTTAGTTGAAAATAACTCATTCTTAAAGTTTCTCGAGCTGGTTTATAAAGTCTTGCAGATCGTTAAATATTTTGCTTAAGTTCGATCAGGACTGAGGGTCATACATTTTTTGCTTTCTCGCAAAAGACAAAACGTGACCCTCGGTCCTGATCGAACTCACGACAAAATAGATCGATATAACAGCAAATTTTGCCCATCACTATCATCTTTAATATTTTTGCTTCCCAGGTTGGTTGGTTGGTTGGTTGGTTGGTTGGATTTTTATGGCATATCAACCTTTGTGGGTTATTTAACGCCAAATCCATTTTTATACAAATAGTCAGTTCTATTTGAAATAATTCAGTCTAGCATGAGTACACAGTTTAATTGTCAAAAACATTTCTATTTCGAACAATTCAGTTTATTCAGACAGTTCTAATTCAACTAATTCAACTTAGCGTAAGTAGAGATTTTGTTTACACAGTAAAATGTGAAAACAGTTCTATGTATAATAATTCAGTTTAGTGTAAGTAGAGTTTCAATGTCAAAAACAGTTCCAAATATCTTTGCTTATTAATATAGTTAACTTAGACTTTGGTGAATAGGGCACTCGGTGATTATCGAATTCTTTCATGTCATTCATTTCCACAGCATTTCTTTCGAAAAGGTTGAATTTCGACTCACTTGAGATGAGATAGATAGATAGATAGATAGATACATACATACATACATACATACATACATACATATGAACAGACTGTGATAGATAGATAGATAGATAGATAGATGAAAAAAGTGATAAGACAAATAGACGAATAGGAATATTTCTTTTACATTATTTATTTATTTGTTCTGAACTATTTTCAACCTTTGGCCATCGTAAGGAAAAAAGTATTAGTGAAGAAAAATTGTTTTTTTTTAATTTAATTTTAAGAATATTTTTTAAATATTGGCTTCAATATTTGGCTTCAACCTGAACTCAGATTAAGCATACTTCAATGTGCTTTAAACAGGATAGGGCTATATTCACATTAAATGACAAGCCCCTAAAATTAGTTGACTATTTCATATACCTTGGTAGCAATATCTCATTTACTGAAAATGATAACAATATACGCATTGGAAGATTTCTACCCGAAAGGTTATTAACTGTATTGAAATCTAACCTCTCTAATGAAATAAAACCGAAATTCTTCGTGACACAGAAGTGATGTTCGACTTGATTACTTGATATGTTTTAAGGAACTTTATCTTCGTCTGGCACAAGGCCAAAAGTGTGAAATACCGACTGAGAATAGAACTCATTACATAGTAGTGATAATCCGCGTGAAAAGCTCTCCAACCATTACTTCAAGATTAGCCGTCCTATATGAACGATGTGTATCCTGTTCGTAAATATGGATACATTCATGTAAGTATTTATCAAACTCTTCTGCCACGAGCAGGATTTGATACGAGGTCAATGTTCAAATGGAATACAGCTAATTCAGTTTTCTTTCTTCTTTGCTAGTTGCCGAATCAAGATTAAAGAACCTAGTCTGTTCAACAATTTACGTATAACCAGCGGGAGGTGCCCGTGGTGTAATGATTATTGTCGCAGGAAGTGGACACGGCGACACGAGTTCAAATCCAGGACGAGACTGATTGCATTTAACATAGCACTAATGAATCCAAATATTCTCCTTCCAGCTATGGGTAAATAGTAGGGCAGACTGATTTCTTCAGCTTTGGTGAAGCAACTAGTCTAGGAGAAGGAAAATCTCTGATTTCAAACCTGTTAAACTCCGCTTAAAAAATTGACCTTGTGTCATATCTTGCCCGAGCAGAGGGGTTGGTAAATATATATAACTAGCGGGGACAAAGAACAAACGGATCTATGCCTTTCCCTAGGGTATTTCGTCCTCTCTCTTTATCTCTCTCTCCCTCTCTCTCTCTATCTATTTTCTTCCACAATGCATTTCTAAGACAATTCAATCTAACTTTTCTTCTTTTTTTTTATCTATGTTTTTATTTCACTCTCTTTCTTTCTACCTCTGTCTCTATCGACCAGTCTATCCATCTATCTATGTATCTTTCTTCACGATACATTCCTTACATCTTTTCCATTTTCTTCATTGGTATTTCTCTCTTCTCACTTGGATTTTTCGTGCAAAAGTGCAAACAGCCACAACCAGGATTTGAACTCGGATTCCTGTTTCCATTTTCAACAACGGCAGTCGTTATGCTAAGCGCGCCTCCATCGATGCATTTATGTATGCGTAAATATTTTATGGCATTTGTCGCAAGCAAAATAATGTTCATGTAAATATAGATAATTGCAATTCGCGTAATCATTCACACCCCGAATAATCGCAACGTTCTTTTTTCTGCGAAGGGTTAATAATTTAATTTCTGTCTCTCATTTGCTGCAAAATTTCCAACTGGCAGCTGAGTAACAAGGTTTTTCTTTTATCTTCTCTCTCTCTCTCTCTCTCTCTCTCTCTCTCTCTCTCTCTCTCTCTAACATTTTATCGTGTTTCGTCTGTCACTTTAGATTACGAAATTAGAACTCAATTTGATCTGAAGTTTCGGGCTGTACCAATTAAGTACATAAAAAAACCCAATTACACACAGTTCTGGATCAGCTCTAAGTCTAATGGCTTATTTGGTAGGAGCCTAATCGGCAGAGGGGTAAAAACACCCCACAACGAGTGTCCGTGATATAACATTAAACAACCTGAAGGTGTGGTTACAGTAATGCTGGAGCTTTGGGAAATGTTGAGTACCCATTCATTGTCATCGCTCCCAGGTTCACTCTGGCCCGGAGTGGTAGTACTTAATAGGGTCCTATCTATGTGTCAAAAAGGACTGTTTAACATTTATACTGAGTGCAAACAAATTACTTATGCTAAATTGAATTGTTAGAAATAGAAGTGTTTGATCATTTAACTGTGTGTAAACAAATGACTGAGGTTTAATTGAATTGTTAGTGATACATAGCAATACTTGGAACCATTTACCTTTGTCGACTTATACTAAATTGAATTGTTAGAAATAGAAATGTTTTATTCTTAACTGTGTGTATCTAAAAATATATTTACAAATCATACATTTAACATATATGTAAAAGCAAGATTTGGCATTAAATAACCAACAATGGTTGATATGTCATAAAACAAAATCTCTACTGAATGACTCCCCTGAAGTTTATGCCTAATCGGCAGGGCTTAGAATACGGTGTTTCTCTAACCAGGAGGGTTAAGACCCCCATCAAAATCAAGAGGTATCCTGAGTATGACACCAAAGTACATCTGATGGTGATGCTCCAGTTCTGGTGATCTGTGGAATGTAGAGCACCCCATCTTTGCCATCACTTTCATGTCCCTCTATGGGTCCCTCAGTTATGCGGGCACGTTATTTGTGTTAGGAATACTTAATATCATATAACCATACCCCCCCCAAAAAAACATAAGAAACTTATAAAAAAAATGTAAATCCAAATGTGCAATGTACGCATTTCCCTAACCTGCGGTTAAATCTGATATTGTGTGTGTTAAAATCGTTGTCGCAATTATAGGAGTTTAGTTGTTTTATTATTCACAGAATCCAGTTTTGATAATCCAAGTCTGTAGATTTGCTCTGGTGTTAAAATTCTGAAGATACATCTTCCGGGCAGAAAGTTCAACAAGCAAAAGCACTTGAGGATAGTTTCAAATGATCTTGAATGCTGTCAGTCTTCGTCTTTGATTGTCCATCTTATACGAGAGAGTACAACATTACGTCTCTGAGATCTGAACAATAACAAAAATATTTTCAAAGGTGATTGATGGTGTCTACATAGCGACAACATAAATTCTTCTTCCTATAGTTGCATACATTTAAATGCAATAATGCATCTACGTGTAGGTACGGGTATGTCTAAATGAGCATGTACGCGTATTGGCATTGCATATATATATATATAGTCACACAGAAGAGTTCTAATAGAACGAAACAGGTCTGTCAGTGGATGACAATATATATTCTCCCCTACCCCAGTAGGGTTGAGCTCTCTAGCGAGGGAAGTAAATGATTGCCACTAGCGTAATGCAAGACTCTTCAAATGAATGGAGCTCTCGGTAGCAGTTAAGCGGATATATGTAAACAAAAACAAATGTGATACATAAGCGTTTAAATTTCCTTCGCTTGCGCTGGTTTCCTCGTGACAGAATCTTGGATTGGCGTTTGAGTCAACCGGGTTTCGATCCCAGCTTCGGGAATCTAGCCAGTCTAGTCACGCTGAAGAGTTCTGATAGAACGAATCAGGTCTGTCTGTAATGAATATATATATAGAGAGAGAGATAGAGAGAGAGTAGGGGGAGTATTTGTACAGGGAGTGTGAGTATACATATTGTATATATATGTATGTATGTATAGTAGTATCAAAAAGATAGCTAAACGAGTTAGGGAAGTTGGAAGATTTTAATATATTATAAAACAGGAAGAGGAAAACTTCTAAGCAAGGAGACATCAAGTACCATTTTTTGAGTCTTTGGTATGACTCGATCTGGGATCGAACCCAGGTCTCCCGGGATATTGGCGAACACATTGTGTATAAATTATTCGTATTAGATACGAATATGTCATCATCATCATCATCATCATCATAAATGCGTACCGACAGCACAGTTTCTCTTGACTTTCTCTCGCCATCCGTTCCTCAGGCCATTGATCTGGGCAAGTCCTCAATCCGACATTCAGTGTCCACACAGAACTGATGAAAGTAAGTTTTTGTCAGTCGGCCAACACTGGTGTGTCCATATGTAGGAGTCCATAGGAAAACGTCGATTTTAAGTTCATCATAACTTCACCAGCGTGTCTAGCTCATCTAACTTGTATGGTTTGTTAAGAATACCCAACGAAAAACGGGGAGTCACTTGTTTTCATTTAAGTAACCTGAACTGACAGACTGATCGATATTATTCCAAAAGTTCAATAACTTGTTTTACTGTTGTTCGATGCTTTGGTGTTTGCGCCATTTTGACAATGATTTTTAGGTGAATCTAAACAGTTTTAAGTAAGTAAAGTTGGCGACCTAAGACGAGGGTTACCCGAAGGCTCCCTTTTCAATAGTTACTACACCGAAGTGTAAGGAAGGGCGCTACTCCATTACCTGGATTGCTCCACTTTACCCTTGATCCTTACTTTATAATGCTGAGTGCTAAGCAAGGCGGCACCAAGTACCATTTTTTGAGTCTTTGGTATGACTCGACCTGGGATTGAACCCAGGTCTCCCAGACTATTGGCGAACACTCTACTAAAAAGGCCGATCGTCCGAGGCTTGAATAATGAGAGTTATTGCCTGTCAATGACTGATATATTCTTACTATTTGCTAAGTGCTTCTCAGTTTTTTGACACCATAAATTATTTTTGATATATCAGGATATTACCCAGCTTTCAAGATTGACTGACCCAAAAGGTGCTTTCCAAATATAATATTGAACGTTTCGTTTGCTTTCTTGGTTTAATGGCATATCAACCTTCATTTCAATACCAAAGTCATCCTTGTAGAAAAACAGCAGTGGTACTATTTAACACAAGGCCGAAGAGATAAAGGAGTTCATACCTTTTCCAAGGGGCATTATTACGAAAGGGCACGTAATAGTCTGACTGGAATTCGAACTCGCCAACTATAACAATACAGACGGATGGTGAAAGAGAGCCAAGAGAATCTGTGCTATTAGCATGACTTGATAGTGATATATATATATATATATATATATATATATATATATATATATATCATCGTATGGTGTTGCTAGCACAGATTTCCATGACTCTCACACCATTCGTCTCTATCATCCATCGCTTCCGGCAGATCTTCTAGACTACATCTTGTGTCCATACAGAGCTGTCGTAGATAAGTTCTAGTTGGTCGTCTAAAACTTGAACGTCCGTCTCCAGCACTGTCCCACGTGTTTCGTTGGTCTAATTTGGATGGTTTTAGAGATGAGACGTAGGTAGCCGTACAGCTGCTGTTTTGTTGAATGTTGCTTCCGGGATGTATAGCTCGTAGCATTCTTGTGAAATTACCATCTAGCTTTTTATCTTTACACTTAGTCAGATCCCAAGTGATGCATCCATATAATAGAATTGACACGTCCGCCGCTTGAACAATATTACCATATATATATATATATATATATATATATATATATATATATATATATTCGGCACTCTTTTCTCGTGAAGAGATTCTTTATACATTCTTATCATCATCTGCACGAATTAGAGAACTGACATCTTCGGTTTATTATGGTTTATACAAACATTTATAAGTAAATATACATTTCACACACCCACTCACATATACA